>PVJD01002271.1:0-210946 GCA_004026545.1 Mormoops blainvillei
CCCCGCTCTTTAGAACCGGGCCGGACCCTTAGCTGAGCACAGGTCAGGGAACGCCTGTAGGTCAAGTGCTGCTCCATGGAGGCAAAAGGTTGGGAACTTGGGGCAAACTGAGCGGAAGGTTCTGGTCTTCCCCTGCTCCTCTAGAGGTCAGTGGGCGCAGACCACTAGCAATTTCTTGGAAACTCTTGACCATTTGGTTCATTCCACAAATGTGTGGGCCCGCCCAGCGCTGCACTAGGGCAGAGCCCCCCTCACAGGGTGACCCTGTGATGGGAGAGCCAGGCTCGTGGCACCCTAGCAACAGGCTGCCTGCTGCTGGAGGAGCCCACGCTGGGGGGACCTTTTGCTGCCCTCCCCGCTCCTCTGCCCAACAACCAGTCTGTCATCAAATCAACCACCTTCTCATCACAGTTTGGTCACACGACTCCCTCACTCAGGGCTGCACCAGGGCTCCCCAACCCTGAATCCTGGTTTTCAAGGACCCATGGCACCTAACTCCACCCATCTTCCCAACAGTTGTCCCTCTGGGAGCTCTCCTCCTCCTGGGGTCCGGGAGACCCAGAAACTCTATGCCATCCCAGCTGTCCTCCCGCCCTGGGGCTCGTTTCTGCCTTGGGATTTGTCTGTGCCACCCTCTCGGCCTGGACGGCACTCAATCTGAGGGGGCCCTTTGGACCCCACCCCGGGGGGGGGGCTTTAAGGAACACGGTGCCTGGGGTTCACACACAGAGAGTCTGACATAGACTCGGTGCAGCTGGCGGCAGAGGTTTGGGGGCTCAGCAGGTGACTCTAAGAGGTAGCAGTGTTTTGAGGACATCTTTATACCCCTCAGGTATTTATTGAGCAGAATCATTGGAAATTGGGGGTGAAGGTGGTGAGTAAGTTTGAAGGGCAGCACTGGCCGATGGGAATATAATGGCAGCCCCAAAGAGGAGCTGCTCGCGTTAATTTTCCAGTTGCCATGTTCAAGAAAACCGAAAGAACAGTGGAATTCACGTTCATATCTTTTATTTAATCTGTATGTGCAGGCAGTATCATTTCCATACAAAATCAATGAAAAATCGTTAACTGGATACGGCCCGTTTTTTTCACACCAGGTCTTTGAAATCCGGTGTGTTTTGCCCTGGTAGAGCACCTCAGTGGGGGCGAGCCACCCTTCACGCGTTCCACAGCCACGTGCAGCTAGCGGCTGCTGTCCTGGGTCGGCCGCTACAGGCCACAGACCAGCAGAGTCATGCTGTCCCTGGCCGGGCTGGCCCGGGGAGCAGGACACCCTGCGCCGGCGGCAAGAAAGGTGGCTTCTGCAACTGCGATGAGAGATTCTAACACTCCAAGCCCCGAACACTCCCCACTCCCTGTCCCTTCCTTTCTAGTTAAATCACAGCATCTTCTTATCTTGCCTCGCTCTCCGCTCCCCCGCACCCCATCCCCACCCCATCTGGGCATCACGTCCAAAACAAATTTCCTCCCATCCTTAGCCTCCTGTGGACCAGCTTTCCAGCCCCAGCTGCTGTTTCCTGTCCTGGTTGCTCTTTGGAGAGCCGGCTGCCAGTCCTCGCGGGAGGGAGGCCTGGGAGGGGGTGGCCTCTGCCCAGAGATCGGAGAGGTCCCGGAGAGATTTTGGAGCGTGTTCCCTCTTATTTGCTCTTTTCTTTTCTTTTGCTTTCTCTTACTGTCTCCCTGGGTCAGATGTTAATCCATTGACTGTCCCCTTCCCCACAGGTCTGGGGTCCCTCCCCAGCCTGGAGAAGCCCGTAAACCGAGCAGATTTCCAGGTGAGAGTCACCTGGCTCTTTGCCAGCTTCCCTGGGCAGGCGCTGGCAGGCACGTTTCGGTGCCCAGTTGTGCGGCGCTAGCAAGAACAGGACTATTATTAGGCCTTTCCAGCGATCCTGGCATACTCGCCACGTGACTCGGCCCCTGGGCGTCACACTAACATGGCATTTCTGCAAATGCTGTCCCACTGGCACATACTGTCACTGTGCTCACCGGTATTATCTTTTATTTCCAAAGGCAATTAATCTTTTTTTGTCATTTCTTCCTTTCGCTTGTGGTCAGTTCGCAGCTTTTTGTTGCTGTTTGGAATCTGTGAATTGCTTGGGAGTGTGTGCGAATTGGCTTTTTTGCTCTGAGTTTTTGCTGGAAGCTGAGACAGCAGGGATGGCTAATGAGAAGTAGATATATATTTAGAGTCCTGTAATTCTTAGGCATGTAGAAGGGTTTCACATGGAAACTTGGAGAGATTAGGTGTCCCAAGTTCAAGGTTCCGCAGCTCAAGCACAAAGATTTATTGAGTGGCAACAGGGCATGTGATATAGGTTCCTAGGGAGGTGCTATGGGGAGAGGCACCACAACCTCTGTGTAGTTGAAGAAATAAGACATAGTGTGCAGGTAGACAGAGGGAATTAAGGTGACAAGGTCATATATGTTAAGTGGAAGTGTAGAAGAGGAATGCTACTCAGGGTGGCCAGGTGAGGACGGGTGACCGTTAAGGCTTCCCAGAGGAGGCAGGTGCCTGGACTGAACAAAAAGGGAGAGGCTGGGGACGGACCGTGGCCAGGGAGGGCATCCAGCACCCCCTCAGGAGGTCCCGTACAAGTCCAGAGGAGAATGTCAGGCTTTTGCCTGCAAGTTGCTCCGCTTCATGGCAAAGGGATGATTCCAGGAGTCAGGAATATTTGTGTCTCTTTCCAGCTCTGCTGTTGACATCCTCTGATGATTTCGGTCACTCACATAACTACCTCGGGACCCCTCCTAGGACGGACCATACTTGTCACTGCCCTGCCTTGATCTGCTATTCAGGAAAGAGTTGAGACTGGCCACTCATCTGTCACCCGTCCATCCATCCACGTACGCATCCATCCATGCATAATACATACAGCCATCTATTCATAAATCACACACCTATCCGTGTATCCATCTGTCCATCCATCTGCCCATCCACTCACCTGCCTATCCATAAACCAGTACATTTATCCATTCACCTACCTATTCACCCATCTGCCTATCCATTTATCCATCTATCCATAAACCAGTTCATTCATCCACCCATTCATTTCTCCACCCATTCGTTTATCCATCCCTCCCATAAGTCAGTTGTGCATTTATTCAGTCCTCATTTTCTGAGGGGCCACTGTGCTATGCGCACTGTACTAAGAAACACGCAGCGGAAAAGTATGGTTTCTGCCACCAAAGCAAGTCAAGGAGGGCAATGATATACACACAAATGTGCGTACTCAACACACTCTGAGGTTCAGGGTTGGGAGGATGCGGCACAACTAACTGACTAATCCCTGCTCCCTTCCATGCATGGCTCCAATCTCCATTCTCATTCTCAGTGAGGCCCAACCTGCTGTGTTCACCAGGCCTCCCAAAAGGCAGATGCCGAGATGGGCTTAGCAGGGTGGACGGTTAGAGCAACTCCAAGGAGAGGAAAAGGAGGCGGGAGCAGGCAGAGGTGGGGAGAGGCAGCAGACCTGGTGGAGGCGAGCGGCGGGCAGGCGGGCAGGCTGGGCGGCCTGTGTCTTAACCTGCAGTGCTGCTCTGAGGGAGCGCAGCAAATCCACGGGGGTGTCCTCGGCCAAAGCTGCTTGTCAGAGGGGCCCCGTGTCTCCCTGGAAGGGCCAGCCTCTCACCCCGCCACGCTCTGAGCAGCGGACATCATCCCGGAGGCAGGTAGATTTCCGAGTCCTGCTCTGAGATGCACGTTTTCATGGTGCGATGCCCGCCTACCCTGTCTCATTCCACAGCCAGCCCCGTTCCAGCCCTGGCCCCCAGCACGCCCAAGGCCTCTCACCCTGGCTCAGCCTTGTTCCTCCCTTCAGTAGCACTGTCATCCTTTAACATGTTGTGTAAATCACTCATTTATTATAGTCATCGTTTATTTTATGTCTCACCCCGCGCCTCCTCCAACTATGTAGAATGCAAGCTCCCTCCAAGCGGGGATGTTTTTCCATTGTGTTCACTGACGTGTCCCCAAAGACTGTGACGGTGTTCGCGGCAGAGTAGGCGCTCAATATAAAATCGGTTAAATTGCATTGAACAATGCACTGAATTAAATATTGGTTAAACTGCATTCAATTACACCGAATCAGGAGGAGGAACTAGTTTGGGAGGAGGTTCCACGGGACCAAAGAGAAGAGCTCTGTGACTCTAGCAGGTGTAGTTTGGAAAGCATGCCACCCCCACTTTCCTCTGCTCAGCTGGCTGTGCGGGGCTTCCCACACATGGGTGGGCAGGCCAGCTTCGGCTCCAGCCCCCCTGACTTCAGGGGGCCTCCTCCTTACCCAGACCTGAAGTAGTTCATCCTTCAGAGGAAGGCCCTTCTTAACTGAACTGAACCAACAATGGGTGTAGCGCTTTGTACACCAGAACAACTTTTCCCTTGAAAATTCAGGCTCTGCCCCTGACAGCAGGCGAGGAACAGCGTCTGCGACCCCTGGCAGGCAGTGGGGCTCTGAAGCGGTACAAAGATGCTGTG
Organism: Mormoops blainvillei; assembly: GCA_004026545.1. Classification (NCBI taxonomy): domain Eukaryota; kingdom Metazoa; phylum Chordata; class Mammalia; order Chiroptera; family Mormoopidae; genus Mormoops; species Mormoops blainvillei. The sequence continues at coordinate 4,481 of PVJD01002271.1, forward strand.
TTCTCAGGAAGGGGAACTGAGCCTCGGCTCCGGGCTGGACAAGCTGCACAGTGCGTGGGCCCAGAGGATGTGGGTTTGCCCTCTCCCCTTCCAACCCCGTGTTCCCTTCCTGCTGCAGCTTCCGCAGGGGTTGTGCTGACCTGCAGCCAGGCCCCCGGGGCCGCGTGTTGATTCGGTGCTCCTGGGTCTCTCCGCCGATGTTGCACCTGGCACCGGGCTCCCTGGCTGCCCAAACAGTTGGAACAGACGCTGTGAGCGTTGCTTCCACACTTGGCTCGCCCCCGCGGAAATTCTGGGCTGCTCCATCCCACCAGGCAGGCTGGCTGCCCACCCGGCCTCCGGCACAGCCCCTTCCTGCCCAGGAAGCCCTCCTTCCCAGGCCAGCCCTTGCCTTTGCTTCCTCAGAGGCTGCAGGGGGAGTGGGCACCCAAAGGCCCCTGGTCCAGACCGTAAGTTAAGTCCAAAGGTAGGAGCCACCCAGAGAGTCAACGAGACCAGGTCTACCCAATTAACTGGCCACCCCAAGCTGGTGAAAAGCCAAGGCCAGTATAACCACACAGACCTTCTAGAGCTTTGGACAGGATTCTGGACAGGAAACTGGGGACTTCTTCCAACCTACAGTAAGACCTTCCAGAAACTGGCCTCAGCCCCTGTGCCCATATCTCCCCCCACTCTGCCTGAGAACCTCCCTCCAGGTCCTGCGTGCCCAGCACCCAGCACGCGGCGGGCACCCGTCCCCTCCACCTGGAAGGGAAGCTTTCTACCTCCCTGAGCCCAGTGGTCCGTCAACACCCAGGGCCAGCCCTCCCCTTGTACAAAGACTTCTTGAAGCAGATGTCTGAAGCCCTGGTTTCCCAGGCAGTATGTACTGGTTTTTATTCATTATTTTTAACATGTATTCAGCCATAATTACCAAAGCAACAAAGTGAAAATTCTCCCAGTTCTTGCCCTCAGAGAAGTCCCCACAACGTGATGAGAGTGATTCCTAGTTTGTTTTTTTCTTTGCTTTTAGAGAGAGAAGAAGGGAGAGAGAGAAAAAGAAAAGCATTGATTGGTTGCCTTCTTGTATGTACCCCGACTGGGGATCAAACCTGCAGCCTGCATATGTGCCCTGACTGGGAATTGAACCCATGACCTTTGGGGCTATGGGGTGATGCGCCAACCAACTGAACCGCACTGACCAGAGCTAGGGAAATGGCTGATTTTATCTGTCAACTTGGTTGGGTCCTGGTGCCCAGATATGTAGTCAAACATTATTCTGGATGTTTCTATGAGAGTGTTTTTTTGGACGATAGTTATGTATAAATTGGTGGACTCAGGGTGAAGCCGATTGCCCGCCATGATGCAGGTGGGCCTTGTCCAATCAGCTGAAGGCCCGACTGGAACTATAGACTGGCCTCTCCACGCTAGAGGGAATTCTGCCAGCAGACAGCCTTCAGACTTGAACCGCGACATCAGCTCTTCTCTGGGTCTCTGCAGAGTTCAGACGTGCCTGTCTCCGTGGCTGTGTGAGCCAAGGCCTTAAGAGAAATCCTGCCTCTGTATACACATCCTGCTCGTTCTCTGGAGAATAATAGTGCAGAGAGGGGGCATGTGAAAAGTGGGGGAAATTCAAGGTAACTTTGAAGCACAGGGGACCCTCTAACCTAGCTGGGGGTCAGGGACAGCTTCACAGAGGAGGGACCCTGAGCTGAGTCCAGGACACTTTGCCCTCTTGACTGGGCAGGAGCTGCTTCCGGGAGGAGGGTTTCCTTGCTCTCCCAAAGGCTCTGCACGGAGCCCTGTGATGCGGGGTGCATGTGGTTGTATTTACTGATGATTGCCCACTTCTGTACATGAGTTGTTTTGTCCATGTGGATTCCTACCTTGCGCTAGACAGATGTGGAAGGCAGCCAGCCTGCCTTATGGTCATCATCTGAATATACTCAGTGAGTTTTCTCCTTACTGTAAGAAGAGAAATGGCTTTATAAGCCCTCGTGAACTTCTGCATTCAACCCCCCCCTCCCACCCAGAGGGAGGTCAAGGAACCTCAAGAAGCCCGTTTGTCCAAATGCGTCATTCTCTGCCCTTCGCACCCGCAGCCCCGGGTCAGGGTCGTTCCTCGTGGCTGCTCTGCCCCTCCCTGGCCCGAGTGAGGCCTGAACAAATGTCGTCAAGTAACATCATGAAGTCAAGACCCACTGCGACTTAGATTTCTTGTAGCTTAGATTCTCGGACCTGTATCAGGTTCGGGTCTCTTCCAAGATTCAAATCTTCAGTGTTTCCTTCAGTTCTGTCAGCACCTCCGTCTTTCCATAAATCAGTCAGAACTGGTTTCTGTTGCTTGCCGTCAAAGAGTCTCATCAGCCTCTCCTCCTGAACGGGGACACGAGCGTGTTGAGAATGGGGCAAGGGTGGGCGGGGGGGCCCCACGCACTGAGTGTTCCTGCAGGCCAGGCAGTGTGCCAAGCCGCGGGTTTCACAGACTTGAATAAGCACGCTCCGCACACACACGTTTTAACATTAAAAAAATCGGCACGGTTTGATCCTAGCTGTCAGTCGCAGCCGGCTGCGGGGCTCCTCCTGCCCATGAACATCAGTGCCTGCCGGATGGAGGACTCAGACAGAAGTCCCAGAGATACGGAGGAGCACTCTTCTGAGAGAAGCCACTTGCTACCAGAGTGAGGATTTTAAGAAATGCCATGTCTCCCGCAGGCACGAGGACACCACTGTGTGGGAAGACGTGCATGGGGACAACTCCTGGGTAGAGGTCACTGAGAATGGAGCTCTGAATGAGAAGAGCACTCAGGGATACGTTAGTCAATTGAATTCATTTACAGTTCGCATTTCATCAAGAATGCAAAGTAGTATATGATACAAACAACCGTCAAAATAAGTGTAAAACTGTTCTCTTCGCCAGCAGAAACTATACTAAGCCAGCAATTGGCACCATTTTTCTATAAGGAGCCAGGTAGGAAACATTTTAGGCTGCGTGGGCCCAAAGGTCTCGTCTCTGTCGCTGTGGCAGAGAAATCTTCCATGGCACCTGTGAATAAGTGGACACAACCCAGGGTGTGTGTTTCTGTATATGTGTTTCTGTATATGTGTACATATCTGATAGTATTTATCTCGGAACTGAAAATTTGGATTTTCATATAATGTGCCACAAAATGTTATTTCATTGGTTTTAGGAAGCCATTTGCAAATAGAAAATCTATTCTTAGCTCACGGGCCATATAAAAATAGTAGGTCGATAGTTTGCCAACCCCTGTGGATAAGTGATAAGAAAGCATTGTGATGTGGTTTGATTGACACCAGCTTTTTCCCCCTTAGTTCACTAATGGTTCACTAATGGTTCCATAACAACGCACCTTGAAAATCAATGAAATAAACTTTACAGCAATCCTGTGAAGCAGGTCACGTTTTCCAGATGGTGACCAGAAGACACAGAGAGGTTTTGTTGCTCAAATCAAGCCGTTAGTAGGTGGCGGGGTTGAGGTCCAAGCCTTGGCCTGGGGAGCTAAGTTAAAAAAAAAAAAGTTGCCTCTTTAGATGGCAAGTTGGTGTTCTAATGGACATTATGTCTCCAGCCTGGAACGGGCCTCGTGACTAACTGCCTCTCACTCGAAGCTGTGTCATCCGTGCAGAAGATCGTATGAACTCAGGTCTAGATTTTGAGGGACTACATATAGCACAGCTGGCCAGGCGGGTCATCTTTCTGCGGGGAGCTGTGATTGACACGAATTTTGGAGGGCTAAAATGTTGATAAGATTAACAGACCCACCGTCCTATCCACCTCTTAGTATTAAGAAACATTTTTATGCAGAGAGAAAAATGCAGATAAAAAGAAGGGAATTCAGTGTAACTTGTGAGTGACTGACCTCAGCTGCCTCCCGGTCTGTTTGTACACTCGCTGTCTCTGTAACACAGGCGGGGATTTGGCTGCTCCCGTAGGTGCCCCGGAGGCCTGGAGGGACGGAGGTGTGGAAGGAGGGAGCCCCTTGGTCAGTGGAGCCGGGGTTGGCACGGCCCGATGGCCGCAGAGCTGCAGGAGGCATTAACAAGTGTTCTGTTTCATTTTTCCAGGCGCCGCGCTGTGGACAGGCTTCCTGGATCAGTGCTCAAATGCGTGCTGCAAACGGGCTTCCAAAATCAATAGGCTACAAAAATCTGTCTGGCCCGGAAAGCCTTCCTTGGTCTCCTTTACATTCATCAACTCCTCTTCCTCCCCGGCATCCGTGCAGCTTGGCGGGCACAGCTCGGGTTTGGAGGTCCGGCAGGCAGGCCAGTGCGCAGCTTCAAGCACCGAGCTGTGAAACGGCGCCAGACATGAGTCGCAAAAAGACCGACCGGATGCATCCGGGTGGGAACAGGGCTAAACGCGCTCACGCTTGTGGCTGCCACCCCTGGGTCCTGCCTCCTCCCCTTTGGTGTGGCCCCGCATCCCTGAACGTCTTCGAATTGCCGATTGGGCCTTGCTTCATAAATCAAGAGCTACCAACCGCTCTGTGCCAGACATGGTTCTCCAAACTTCAGAGCCATTTCTTCTTCCCCTCGAGAGTATTATCCCTCTTCCACAAACGAGGAGACTGAGCGTCAGACTGAGGTAGCGAATGTGCCGAAATGAAAAGGGGTGCAGTGCTGTAGCTGGGATTTGAATTCGATTCTGTCTTCTCCAGAGGCTGGTGCTGATCTCATTTTACAGAGCAGAGAACCTGAGGGGTCAGCCAGCACCATGGAGGTCAGTCAGAAACATGGCCTCTGTCCCGTCCCCAGGTTCGCATCTTATGTCCGGTTTCTCCCGAACACCCTGGCCCGTTGCTGACTACCCCTCCACATGGCCCCCGGAGCCAGGGGTCGATGAGCTTCTCTCATGTCCTAGATAGAGTCTGAGTAAATTGAAGAGGGGAGCAAACCCGTGTTTTCACAGCAGCCGCACCCCGACACCGGGTATCTCAGATCCCCTTCTCACTCAGGGAGGGCGCCCCTCGGAGCACACTCCCCACCTGCAGAGCTGCTGTGACCTCCATTGTCCCATCTGTAATCCTTGGAAGCCGCTTGATTTCCACGCCGAATGTGTGCGTGCAAAGCTGGCTTAGAGTTTGGCAGATGCTTGGGAGGGAAGGGAGTTTTCATTGTATAATCAGATGTAATTTTGAACTTACAGGTTCCCTTGAAGGCGTTCCAATTCTTAGGGGTGTATTTTACCGTAAAAACAGTAGTGGGTGGTTGAGAGCCAGCTGCACGTTTCTAGTCTAGCCGGCAACGGGAAAGGTCCGTGCTGAGAAAGCAAAGCACGTCGCAACGTTTATGGGAAGCCAGGGCACACCTGTGGTTAAATGCTGCTACACAGAGCTAATGCCAGGGGTGCGGGCTGTCGTTGGGTAGAGGGAACAAAGCCATGAGCTCCAGAGAGTGGAGAGCCACCCATCCTATCCTTTACCACATGGAGACCATAGATGTGGGGGCCGGGGCTTTCAAAGGAAATACCCCCATTTTGCTTTGCCAATGTGACCTGAAAACCAGTTAAGAAATTCCAACCAAGCTCTATGTTGGCTCTGCATCCATCTGTGCTGCTGAGGGACCTCATTGGTACATTTTCTGATTAAAATGGCTCTGGAATGTTCTTAAAAGGATTTCAGAACTTCACAGATACTTCAAAATGTCACATTTCATAAATAACTCAATTAGTAGTTTTTAACTAATGGTTTGAGTTGGTGGATTACCAAGCAAAGATTCCAAAACTGATGGCTCCAGCGGTTGGCAGACCCAGGGATACTTAGATTAATTGCAGAAACATCTGAGATGCATCGAGACTGACCCGCACGCCTCCTGTGTGCACGTGAGCCTCGTGGGCCCCGAGAGGCCCCTCCTGCCCCTGGAGGAGACGCCACTTGGAGGGAGGAAAGAACAGTAGCAATCAAGGAAGCAGTCAGGACGTGCTGAGTACCAGATGACAGGGCCTGGTACATAGCACAGGATTGAGGACTCGCCGCGAAGCCTGTATGGAAGAGGTGGGCTTTTATCTGGGTCCTGATGTGGGAGTTGGGGGGTTGAGGTAGGCAGGACGAGAATGAAATGAGAGATAGTGAGCCTTACAGGGGGTGCGGCAGGCAGACAGATTTGGCTGGTGCAGAGGGTTTGCCTTAAGGGGCAGAGTAGGACCAGATGGGACATGGAGGATGGGCCCGCGCTGCGGGGGATTTAAAGCCAGGTGACAGGGTTCCAGCTGATATGCTGGGTGCAGTCAGGGGCGGAGCTCCAGGACCCGCCGTGCCTTCATGTGCCCCCCTCCCTGGCTCCTCCACCTTGGCACCACCACCCACCCAGTTGCTAAGGCCGCAAGCCAAGGAGTTGCCTCAGTTCCGCTCTTTTGGCTCTCCTCCCCCTGCCGCCCCCTACAGCCCATCAAAAGTCCTGTCATCTCTGTTTTCAAAATATATTCCAAATTCAGCCACTTTTCATCCCCTCTCCAGCTCCCATGCTGGTCCAAGGCTCCATTGTTTCTTGGCTGGGTGAGCACAATGGCTTCTTCACTAGCCCCTGTTTCTCTCTCCCCACGGTGGCGGTGGCAGTGGCGGCTGAGTGAGCCTTTCAACTGTAAATGAGGCTGGGGACATCACTGCTCTTCTACTGTCCTGGCTCCACCAGTCCCCTTCACATGGTGGGGCGGTGAACCCCCAGCTCCCTCCCCAGCTCGTGGAGGCCTGCAGGACCAGCCCAGCCCACCCTCGCCATCTCTTCCCATCGCTGTCCCCTTCCCTATCCCCGCCCTGCCTGGGGTCACACAGCCACATCCCCCCTCGGGACCTTTGCATTTGTTATAACCTTTGCCCAGATCTCTCCTCCCCATGTTCTTTCTGCTTCCCGTGTTTTACCCTTCAGGTCTCTGCTCAGATACCCTGCTCTCTGACAGCCTTTCCGGAGCGCACCCTTCAGACAGCCCCTCCCCCCCACCCAGTCATTCTGTACCCTTGACCCTGTTGCATTTCCTCCATGGTGGTTGCCACACCATTGATACCTCTTTTCCTCATTACCAATGCCAATTTGGATTCTGCAGACGCGCAGAAGTTGCCAGCTTTTCTTGCCTTCCTAGCCACCCGAGCCTCAGTTCCACGCATCTGCCCATATTCCTTGTGCCGGAGCTCAGCTGTTTCGTAGATAAGCTTCCTCCTTGCCTTTCAAAGCATCTTTTGAGCGAACTTCTTTCTCAGGGGCTTGATCTCCAGCTCTGCGAAATTCCTATGCTTTTTCTTACCCGTTTCTGGCACGGCACGGACCTTCTCCTTCTCTTCCGCACCCTCCATGGTTCCAGCCAGAAAAGAGCGGGGTGGGGGACCCTTTAGGCCATGCCCAGAAGCCTTAGGGAGGTGACAGGATCTGCTGGTGAGGCAGAGAGATGTTGGTGTGACTGCATTCTGTCTCCTCAAAATGCATATGTTGAAGCTCTAACCTTCAGCGTGACTGTATTTGAGACAGGACCTTTAGAAAGGTGATTAAGGTTCAAGGAGGTCATAAGGGTGGGGACCTGATCCAATGGGACTGGGGTCCCTATACGAAGAGGAAGGAAGGAGGGACACCAGGGACGCACAGATGCAGAAGACACAGCAGGGAAGGCAGCCATGTGCAAACCAAGGAGAGAGGCCCTAGAAGACACCAAACCTGCTGACACCTTGACTTTGGACGTCGACCTCCAGGACTGTGAGAAAATAAATGTCTGTTGTTAAGCCCCACCTTCCCCAGCTGGCCTGTGGCCCTTGTTACCGCAGCCTGAGCTCACCGCTACAATGGGCATTGTTAGAAAGACAGCGCTGGCCGCTGGTGGAGAAGAGCCCGGCGTGGAGCAAGGTGGGACAGAGGGAGAGCAGGAGGGACTGCAGGGGCATGGTTGGGAGGTGGTGGAGGAGTCCAGACGGGAGGAAATCCAGGTGTCACCAGGACGACGGTGGGGCATGGAGACCAGGGGACGGCTGAGGAGCTATGATTGGCAGGGCTGAGAAACTAGAGAGATATGGGGTAAGGAGGTGGCCTGGTAGGCAGGTAAGACCGTGGGCCTGCCTGGGTCACTGAGCCAGTGAGACTTTACAACACTAGGCTTTGTTCCATCCCCACATTTCCACGCAGACTAGGAAGCGGGGGCAGGGAGGTCATTGTCCTGAGACTTCCTCTCTCTGGCAGTGGGGCTCCTGGGGCCCCATTGTTCCAACACAAAGGGGCAATGGTAAGTCAGTTGTTTGCAGCTTCTGGTGCCAGTGAGAGAGGCTGCCTCCTTGCCCTGCACCCCACCACGTGGGGCCCCAGATGGTGCGGGGCCTCAGCTCTCCCGTGGCAGCAGAGGAGGGGCTGGGACTCGTACCTGCATCACAGAAGAAGCATTGAGAGGCTGTGGGCAGGCGGGGCAGGGGGGCGCCGAGGACCAAGCTGACAGCACTGGGCTGGCACCAGCTGCTCCTGGGTCCATGAGCGGCGTGTCTGCTTCTCTGTGTTTCAGTCCCACCCTCTTTCCTCCCCTTCCTTCCCTCCTCTGCTTCTTCCCCGCTCCCATTTCTCTCTTTCTCTTCCTTTATCTTCTCCCACTTCCCTTTCACTCTTGTTATTTGCAACTTTCCAGCTTGTACAGCGGGCATCCACTGCTCCCCATCCCCGTTCTTCCCTGCCAGAGCTCCGAAGCCTCGCGCTAGGTCCTCTCTAGCCAGTACTCCCACCCTAGCACCCTGCACCCCTGTCCTCAGATCAGCCCCTTACCTAGCCTGCTTCCCACTCCTCTATCATCCTCTCATCAAAACTTGCCCAGAGCCCCGACAGCTCTGCTGGGCAGATGGGTGGCTTGGTGCTTGGCTTCAGGATTTGTTTACTGAACTCAATCTGGTTGATCTGGTCTCCTTGGGGCTGATACATTCACTGGAGTTGCTGACTAAATGTCCCTTTCATGTCACATTGGCACAGTCAGGGCTCTTCCTTGCCCTGATCCTGGGGTTTTGGGTCCAGAGGGAGAAGCCCCATGACTTTGGGTCTCCCCTACTTCCTCCTTGGGCTGAGCGCCCTTGCTCTCCTAGGGACCCAACAGGTGTTCAGCCTCCTTGAGCCCAGGGCCAGGGATGGACACGATGGAGCTCCAGCTGCCTGTTCTCTGCTCCCCCATTTCGTGCACCTGGCATGCACCTGCTTCTTACACACTGCCACTGTCCCACTTTCTCAGGTCGACCAGGTGTCTGCTAAACTCCCTCACGCAAGGCTACCACCGTGATTTTATAGGACCTCTGCATTTTCCATGACAGCCAGGGGCACAAGGTTGATCTCAAAAGAGTAGCACTGGGGTGAGAAGGGCGGGGGATTAGTTGGTCCTCCTGCTCAGATGTGACTCCTCCTCCACGCAATCACCCTGTGTTTCCACCAGTGGGGCCTGTCTCCTTCGAGCGGCATGGAATGGCCGCTCCTGAGTGTTGGCCAGATGAAGGTGTGCATGGGCGTGCAGGGAGTGAGGAAGCCACGTGCTTACACCTGCCCATCACTGCTTTCCCTGGATGAGCAGGTACAGTCCACAAGGGCAGAGGTTTTTCTCCATTCGGTTCTATTTCTGCAGCACCTCCAAGCATGCCTGGCCTGGAATCGGCAGCCCCAGAATCCTTTCTGAAGACGGGAATGCATTCGAGTGCCACAGTCTGGCAAGGACATTCATTCCAGGAGGCTGCGGGCTGGACTGAGTGGCCTCTTGGAGTCCCCTACAGCGCTAGGGGAAGGTTTCCTTTGGCAGCCCTTAAGGGGATCGCTCCTAGTTCTCTGCCTAATGGCAAACCTACTTTCATAATTACACATAGTGTTTGGATGGCTTTTCATTTCCTCCTTATAATCAGCTGTGACGGAGATGGAACTCGCTATATTACCCCCATTCTATAGAGGGGGAAACCGAGGTCAGCCTTAGGGACATTAGATGTCCTGCCCAAGGTTTCACAAACAGTGAGTGAGCCCAGAAGCCGAGCGGATGGCCTTTCTGCCACCCTCCTCCCTCAGGGGCACCTGTGAGCATATGGCCATGACTTACTAGGGAGGGTCTTACAAGCCGAAGCCAGGAAGACCTTTCCACCCAAAAAGGACAAATATCCTCTTTGACTGAAATGGGTAGCCTTCAGGGCCTTTGTTTCCAGTTTCTATTTTTTTTTTTAATTGAGGTAAAATTCACACAACAAAATTACCCGTTTGAAAGTGTACATGTCCGTGGTAGTCAGTACTTCCACAATGCTGCGCTGTGTCACACCCGCGTGAAGCTCCGAAATGTTTTCATCATCCCTAAAGAAAGTCGCTGGCCCCTTGGCAGCCGGTCCCCACCCCGCTCCTCCCAGCCCTGCCTCACAGTCACCAGCGGCCTGACCAAGAACTTGGTCGTCCCTCGCTGGCCTTTGCACTCTTCCCTGTGCAGGGAAGCCAGGCCTCGGACCCGGGCCCTTGTCTGCCCATCACTCCTGCGGTTCTCATCTGTTCCTTCTCCCGTGCTGGCCACCCCACGGAGGGTGTCCAGCTTTGGGTTCCCAGGGATTTTTTTCCCCCTTCACCTGCCGTGTGGAACTTTTTCACGCTCATTGGAACTTTCTGCAGGGTCTGTCCACTGGTCTCCTGCTTGAATCGTCTGTGGGGCCACGGGTCATGAACAAGGGCCCCTGGAGCAATTATCAGTTAATTGCATCCAGTTCCTGGCTCCTGGTCAGTTTCCAGTAATATAAAATTAATAAACAATAATTAATATTATAATTTGGTGCATTGAGAGAAAAGCCGTACAAAATGTGGCTGGTGTGTTTTGTCTGCTGGGTGAATTCCCTGGTTTCCTTGCATGGGTTTTGGATGGAGACCATGCGCCTGTGTCGTACGGGGCGAAGCATCGCGCCTGTGGCTGCCTGGCCACGCACCCCAGCGTACCCCAGGTCCTTGTCCTCCTCAGACACACAGAGGAGCTGGGCTGTGCTCCCCAGTGGGTGCAGCCCGTAGTTAAGGGGATTCCAACCAGAGTCAGCGCTTCCTCCACACACCCCCTCCCCACATCCTGTTCCCAGTGGCTTTGAGGACAGAGCCAACTTCTGAAGTGATATCACACCAGGAGCTGATTGCTATTGGGCTGACCAAAAAGTTCATCGGATTTTTTTCTGTACGATGGCTCTAGTGCTGCTTAGTTGTCTTTGATTTCATTTGAAACGATTTTGTTAGATCGTATTGTGACAGCTGTCCTATCAGCGTGCAATTAAAAAAGACTTACCAAAATTGGTGAATGTTTGTGCAGCCATTTTAATATTATAATGAAGGTGGAAGAAAATACCCAACACTTTTGGTGTGTTATGCTTTATTGTTTCAAGGCAGGTAAAAATGCAACGGAAACACAAGAAAAGTTTTGTGCAGTGTATGCAGGAGAAGGTGCTATGACTGATCGAACGTGTCAAAATTTGTGAAGATTTGTGAAGTTGCTCGGTACTATTGACATTTTGACCAAATAATTCTCTGCTGTGGGGCTGCCTTATGCATTGGAAGATGTTTAGCAGCACCCCTGGCCTCGACCCACTAGCAGGAGGCAGCTGACATTCTCAAAATATCCAAATCAATAAAGTTATTGGGGAAAATGAAATGTGTGCCTTTTATTTCATGGAAAAACTAAACGGACTTTTTGACCAACCCAATACCTTAGATAATTAGGCTGAAACACAACAAGCTTCATAAACTAGTGTTTCTTGAACGTTTCACGTGCTTGCAGACCACCTGCTGACCTCGTCAAGGTGTAGAGACCCGTTCATCAGACCTGGGCAGAGCCCGAGGGACGGCGCTTCTCACACACTCCCAGGTAAGGTGGGACCGTGGGTCCTTAGACACCGCCCCCACCTCGTCCCACCTCCTCCCTTCCCATCCCTCCCATGCCCCCCACACCCAGGGATCGGGAATCTAGGTCCTACAAGCTTTATGCCCTTGCCTGGGCTGTGTGTGTGCCGGCTCAGCCTTCACAGGAGCTTCTAGAAAATTCCTAATGTGGGGTTTCTACTCCTCCTTTGGTATAAAAGCTGTGTTCCTGGGTGACATTAGGTGATGGAGTCCCAGCAGCTGTGACCAGCCTGTCTGACAAGAGGAGGAGCTGTAGTCTTGCTGTGCTAAGGGCCAGTGACCCGGAGCAGAAGGTGTCCTTGTGGCCTATTAAATCTGCCGGCCTGAGGGTATCCTTCTTGCCACGTGGGCACAGCCGGGCTGCCGGGGCCACTCAGCCACTGGTATGGGGATCCAGCATGGAGCGTGGAGCTTGGGAGGGGGGAGACATGTGGAAACGGTGGGAGTTCGGGCCCCTCTTAGCCTGCCTTGGGGTCTGCTCTCAGTCATAAGTAAACTGTGAGTGTGACTTTGCGGATCACATTACTGCCACATGGGCTGCACCGTGCTACAGGGGGCAGGAAGGGGGCTAATTCCCCTCCTGGGGCCACCTGGACCAGACTCTGCGCCATCTGGTCCCCCAGCTGGTCCTCCAGTGTCTACCAGAGGGTGGTTACATCGCTGAGAATATGGAGTGCACCAAGGCATCTGGAATATTCTAAAAACAGAAGAGAATGCTTACCCTGCCCCCAAGAGAATCTGAGGAGTTTGCACCTGGCTTCCTATGGCGAGCCCCGCCAGCCCTCTGCTCCCCGTCGCCCGCCCCCCATACCCTTGGCAGCCACAGGGCCTTGGGGCCTTAGCATTTTCCTTGTAATTTATGGGGCAACCGTTTCCTCTAGGAAATGGGGTGGAGAGCTGGAAATTATGGATTTTGTCCTCTCCCTTTCCTTCACGGGCAGAGGAAAGTTCTCAGAAAAGGAATCAAGTGCATGTCCCGGTTTGGGTTGCAGGCACACCTGGTATGTAGGGTGGGGTAGGACCGAGCCTCTACCTGAAATTTTATGGGGCGAGTGTGGAGGTGGGGGAGGGAAGTGGTCAGTGGAGGAAATGACCAGCTTGAAGGATGTTCGAAAGTTCCTGTTCTTCACAAGCAGGGCAGAGGGGCTGCCCGGGCAGCCGGGAGTGTGTGAGGATTCGGGGAGGTAGCCGGACAGAGATGATGGGGCATGACGCTGGGCTCCTCGGTTGGAGGGGAACAGGAAAGGGGGTACCAGAATGAAGGCCCTTGGGAAGGGAATAAGGGGTTCCTTCGCAGCGCAAGCGGTCGGGGCAGGGGAACCGCCTCTGAGGAGGAACTAGCTGTCCCCAGGAATTCGTGGAGCGAGTGTTCTTCAGTGTGTGAACTCAGTTACTCCTCAAAGGGTGATGCACAGAAGATGTTTTATGCCCATTTCACAGATGCAAAACTTGAGGGTCCTTTCAGGATGCAGTCATTTAAAGCCACAGTGTGGCCACCATGAGATGCAGCCCAGAGATCTACCTATAAGCGACCCTCGTTTTCCCAAGCCTTCCAGGTGATTCCGAGGCTTGCTGCGTTAGCCACATGTCCAGGGTAGTGCGGTGCTGGTCCTTTTTCAGAAAGGACCATTTCGACTCTAAAAACTGAGACGTGGCATCTATGCAAGCTCAACAGAGAAGAATCGTCAGCACCAGATGACCTTCTAGAAGCATTCTGTGGATCCTTCAGGCAACTAGTTTCTGAGCGGGGACCGAGGGGCCGTTTCCCAACCGCATGGGATTAGCTTGTTTACACAGTGCTTGTTATCTCGTAGTTGCTGGTAGATGGTGATTCTAAGCAGATTCAGACCAAGGTGACCGTTTTTGTATTGGCCACTGTTCCTGAAGGCAAGGCCTGTGTCTTTACAAGATTTCGTTGCCTCAGGACTTTCCGAGATGCCCCAGCTTGCTCTGTTGCTGTGCAGAACCCGAACTAGCGCCTGCAGAGTGAATCAGCGGTGGAAGTTTACAGTCTTTGCTGTGTGCCAGGCATTTTCGAATGTGCTTTCCACGCATGGCCTCCTCAATCCTCCCCACAAGCCTACAAGGCAGGTACTGTTACTATTCATATTTACAGATGGGACATTACGGCCCAGAGAGGTTCGGTAACTTTCCCTTGATCACACAGTCAGGGAGTGTTGTAAGCCCAGACAGGTTCCTTGTCTTTTTAAAGCTTTTTACTTTGGAAAATGTCAAATATGTACAAAAGTAGAGGGAACTGTGAAAAGAACCTTCATGTACCAATTGCCCACTTTCAGCAATGACCAGCATCCTACCATCTTGCTGTATCTTTCTTCCCCACACGTTGTTGTTTTCTAGAATAATTTAATCCTGGGTATCACCATCCCACCTGTAAATGCTAAAGTAAGTTTATGTAACAGGTAAGGACTTTTGTTTTTTTTTATATGACCATAACGCTGTGATCATACCCCCAAAATGATTCTTGACATCATCTACATATGTCATCCGTGTTTGGCTTTTCCTCGTTGTCCCCCCAATGCCCTCTGGCAGGTGGCATGTTTGAACTGGGGCACAACTCCCCATCACTGCACTGGGTTGATGTTTGTTAGTGTCTTCTAATCTATAACAATTTCCCACTTATTTTTCCCATGCCATTTACTTGTAAAATATTCTGGCTTTTGCTGGTTATATCTTGGTGGTGTCGTTTTATATGTTTCTCTGTCTCTTATATGTCCTTTCAACTGGGTGTTAGAACCAGAGGTCGGGCAGCTTTAATTTTCTGGGAAGACTCCTTCATAGGTACCACGCCTCCTCTCTGTTGTGCAGGTTGTCAGATGATTCAGTTTTTCACGATGTGAACCTTGCTCTGTGGGTTCGGGTGGTCTCAGCCTAGTCAGTTGGTAATGCAGCGCCCCCCACCCCACCCCATCCATCCGTCTTAGCAGCCATCCGTCCCCAGTGAGCGCTGTCAAGGTCTGTTACATTGTATGGGACAGGAAAACGATGATTTTCTAATCCTCTCATTGCAATCTGTGTTCACTTGAGCTTCTTCCCTGAAGAGCTTTCCCCCATCCACTGCTCACTGACGTAGGCAGTCTGACTTAAGGGCGTGTGCTCTGAACCTGCGCCTCTCCGATTTTCGCATGTGCACCCGTCACCTGAAGTCATGTTAAAATGTAGGCTCTTCTGACTCAGTGGGCCTGGGGTGGGCCTGAGAGTCTGCAGTTCTCCTAAGTTCCCAAGTGATAGGAATGCTGCAGGTCCGTGGACCGCACTTCGAGTAGCAAGGTTGATTGACTCCTAGTTTGCCTCTCCGTTACATCTTTCTGATTCTTTTTCTGGCTCTTTCCTCCGCAGGATTAGTGGCTTATCTGTACACGGACAAGCTCCTCAAATGCTGACCTGTGGTTTCACACCTTTAGAAAGACGAAGCTAGTGATTTGTAAACTTCTCGCTCCAAAGTCACCTCCCTGCTTTAACCTGAGCTCCAGAATGCCTTGTTCTGACCTTGTTGTTATAGCTTAGAGTTTTTCAAAGAAATTGACCCATCACATGCCGAAGGTACAATTTTTAGTGTGTGTGTGTCACATCTTATTAGAAGTCAGGTGTTTTTCTAAGGGAATGATGGCTGCTGACGTGCCAGGAGGGGAAACACCATCTTTTGGTGCTGAGTTTATGAAAGAGCCGAGGACTGAGCCAGCCCTGCGTGCGCACCCCTTATTCTGTTAGCAGAAACTCAGTGTTGCTTTGGAGAGCTAGCTCCCCGAGGTGCTCTGCTCTCGCTTAGTCAAGGGGTGGGCCAAGCAGACCCTCGCTCTGTGAATTTAAGTCTTGAGTAGGGCACCATCACGATGAAGATGGTTGGAGCTGATTTATTTCAACCACAGCGCTGAGAGGGAACAGAGCGATTTCTGGCCAAAGAAGGCTGAAGGGTATACATCCTCCCTAAATTCTAATGAAATAAAATGAGGAATCACCTTTGTGTCTAGAAAAGTCATGACTTTGTGAAGAGCCAGGAAATTCTGGTGGAGTGCGGCTCCTGGGTCCAAACCTATCTCTCCAAGGAAAGAAAGAGATTGGATGAAATTCAGCATTTTTACTAATACCCTTCAATTTAGAGAGAAACGGGATCTCTGGAAGACAAGGCAAGAATAGGTAGCCCTGTGAAAAGATCGCTTGAGCTTGAAAAAGCCTAAATGTCACCTTAAAAACCTGGGGGGAGGCATCGTCAAGGCCTGCCATTGTGCAGGGAGCCAAAATCCACAGACGCGCGACGCAGCCTTGGCCGGATGCACTAGACCTTGATGTGTGACACTTAGTGGCAACCCCAGAAGAGAGAGTGAGCCCGGGCTTTCAAGAAAAGGCTACTGGCCATGCCCCCTACCCCACGTCCTGCCCCTTCCCTATCTCTGTGTCCCTAGACTAGTAAGGGTGGAGAGCTTAGTAAAATCCACCGCCATAGTTGGAGCCTGCAAGACATTGGGCTCCGGGTATCGTGAAGGTGGGTCAAGGAAAATTCTCCCACTGTTCAGACAGTTGCCAAAAGGGCATCCTGTGCAAATGCATGACAGTAGGAAACAGCAAAGGAAAGAAATGAGACAGAACTGGCAAAAGAAAAAGAAAAAAAAATGCAATAGATGAAGGGCCTGGCATAGATGAAAATGTATTCCCGAAACTACCTGCGAACATTCTGAATGACAGAGGCACTTGATAAGACTATGAGTTCAAGACCTCAAAATGAGATGATCTAAAATAACGAGCGAAATTTCCAAAGATCTCAGACAAGAGGAAACACACAAAGCTTCAAAACAACCTCGATGACAATACATTAGAAGTAAGAAACAATTAAGACACCCCTGAAAAGGCAACTTATGGACACGGAGGGATTGCTGAAATTATTCATGGTAAATAGACAGGACAAAGGCAAAGATTAAAGAGGCTGGAAGAGACAATAGCCATGGAAGACAAAGACGAACCAAGGTAATGATTACTGATGTCTCTGAATAAGGGACCCCACAAAGGAAATCAGGGGAAACGTACTCAGAGAGGAAAACCCTCAGAAATAAAGCACAAACCTTTAGATCAAAAGGGCACCAGGGAAAACATGATATGTAAGCTCTGACATTAAGCTGTGTCCTGGATAAGCCATTGAACTTGGAGGATAAACAAAGGCTTCTCACACAAGAGAAAGACGCCCACAAGGGGAAAAGTCAGGTGTCCCAGGCTCATTAAGAGAAGACAATGGGGCAATGTCTAGAAGGTTCTCAAGGAAAGAAAGCGAAATCCAAAAATATTAAGCCGACGTGAGTTGTCATTTAAGCAAAAGGGCAGCGGGTAGACATTGCGGGAGGAAAAGCTGAGAGTGCCCTTCTGGGCAGGAGCCCGGCCAGCCGCAAGGACGGGCCCCACCAAAGTCGTGGCGAACACGGCGAGGACTGGGAGGTGGGGGCAGATGAGCTCCAGCTACCAACTTCTTTTAAGAATAAAATACCAAAATTAAAACAAAAATTTGAAAAAAAAGTTTAGTGACTCTAATTCATGACTTTTAATCGCCAATTTTAAAAACTTTGGAGGAATCGGTAAGAATGTATGTTTTTTAAACATGAAAACACAGCCCCAGGCTTTGATGGGCTCATCTGATTTATTTATTTAAAATTTTTTTTAATTGATTGATTTTAGAGAGCAAGAGGAAGGAAAAGAGACAGAGAGAAAGAGAGATGTTGATTCGTTGTTCCACTTATGGATGCACTTACTGGTTGGTTCTTGTATGTGCCCTGACTGGGGACTGAACCCGCAATCTTGGCATATCGGGATGACACTCTAACCAACTGAGTACCCAGCCAGGGTGGATGATTCATGTTGCTTAAACTCTTTTTATAAAGCACATGTGTAGCACTTTTCAGTGAAAAACGAGTATTTCTTTTAAAAAATTGAATGCTTTAATTAACTGGAAATTGGAGAATTATCCCCTTTCATTTACTAACTTGGCAGTTTTTCATTACTAATGGTGTTTGGTGCTGAACATTTTTCTATACCTCTGTTAACAGCCATCAAATAATCTTTGTTGAAGTGTCTGTTCCATGATTTTCCCATTCCATGTGTCTTTGAATACACTCTTTCTGCCTCTGCCACCTTCAGTATGTTTCTTCTTTGCCACAGATATTCTTTCTAGTCTTGTTTGTCTATACACTTTTATTATTAAAATAATCTTTTTCTATAAAGCATACGTGAGCACTGCAGAAAAATCTGATAATATAAATTAAAAAAAAGAAAAACCACACAATCTCACCTATTCAGAAACAAGTTCAGAGCTTCCATTAACACCTTGGCATACATCATATTTCCAGATGCTTTTCTATACAAATAGCGCTGAGATTTCTTTTTTCTTTTTTTCTTTTCTTTTTTTTTTAAATGGCACAATACCACACTGTGTTGCAATATGCTTTTCTTCACTTAACTTACTGTGAACATCTTCCACATCCTTAAACTTTTCCCTAAAGTTTAATGGCCATGTTCTGTTTTGTTATTTGGCTCTATTTTTAGTTAATTCATTCTCGGCCACGGAGATGGTTGCCCGTCCTTTGCTGTTATAACCCGTAACGTACTGAATGTGCCTTTTAAGAAAGTTCTGGTGCACACCCTTGCTTCTTTGCACATGAACTTGGTGGGACAAAATCTAAACACATTTTTAAAAGATGTTTAACACATCGAAAACTGCCATCCAAGGAGACTGACAAAATTTCAGTCCCACCAGAAGTATGTGGCACCAAAAGAAGTTTTTGTCCCTGCAACTTGTGAGAAAGGCATCCTATGGGCTTCTTCAACTTTCTTAGGGGTGAAAAATTATGTCTAAAAGTTGCTTTAATGTGAAAATCTTTGATTACCTGGGAGGTTGATTTTTTAATACTTGTTGGTAATTTCATTTCTTCTTTAAGAATGGCCTCTTCCTATTTTTTGCCATTTACTATTGAGCATCTGTTTCTTGTTTTGGAATAATTGTTTATGTTGTAAAGATTGTAGCCCTTTAATATATATATTTAAAAATCTTTTTCCTGGTTTGATATTGAGCTTTTATAATGATCTTTGTGCATACCTTTTATTTCTTTCTGCCACTGAATTGGTCAAAATTGTCCTTAAGAACATCAAGGAAGTATATAGTATAGGCTACAAACGCTCCTACTTGGTCACCATGCAAGTGGAGAAACTGGAGCCCTGAACCCCAGGAATCTGCCTCTCCAGCCCTGCTCCCTGGTGAGGTGTCAGGTCACTCTGTTTCCACTGCACCTTCCTCTCCTCTCTCCCCCAGACGCTGGTGACCTGCTAGCATCCAGGTCTCTTTCCTGTGGCACCTGCTACTCACCAAGTCCTGGGACGGAGAGATTAGGGAGCTGAGACCTGTCCTTGGGGTACCAAGGTTTTAAGCCAGGGTGCCGCCAGGTGCCAGCACGCATCCTCCTGATAGGTCGCCCTTTCCTGCGTGGGTGCCTGCCGACTCTCCTGCCCCCGGAGGTACAGGCCTGGGCCCCCAGGACATGTGGTCCTGGGACCCGTGAAGGGGGCAAGGAGATGCTCAGTCATGGAGAACTTGGGGGGTCAGCTAAGAGCTCTGGGAACAGGGAATGAGCTAGGGCCCTGCCACCAGCTGCAGGCTGTGTTGGGAACAAAGCAACACCCAGGTTCAGACGCTGATGTGGTCAGGGGGCAACTGGCTGCCAGGAAAGGGTTCTGAAGGAGAACTGAGCAGCTCCAGGCAACGTCCTCTCTTCGCTAAGGCCCCAAAGCACTTTACCTGCCTGCCCTTCAGGTCACTTTGCTTTGTGTTACAGTTACAAAGGTACAGGTGTTGTCTCCCTCCTGGTTGGTTGCAACCCTTCTGAGGGTTCGTCTCCTCTCCGAATCCCCTCGAGTGACCAATGTGGCACGTGACCTGTATAAGCGTCCCTGCAGAATGAAGGCCTGACAGGGTTGCTGGACCATGTTCCTAGCACAGCCAGCAAATCATCGCCCGTGGTTGCAGCTGCCGCTGTTCCTCTTTGTGTTGGTGGTGACGGTGGTGCGGCCATTCTCTCAAAGCTGCCATTGACCACGTAGTCCATCCGACCTGGGAGTCGCAACGAACTAGGGTCCTTGAAGAAATAGGGTTTTCCTAGCCATTCACTTTTGTCCCAAAGACAGGGTTGGCTATACAGGGGGGTTCTTGATTACAAAATATGAAAAACTGGTCCAAAGTTCTATTTCTCTGCAGGCTTTTCTGAGGCTGGAAATCCAGGCGGGAGTGCACAGCACCTCTTCCCCGTCAGTTTACACCAGAACGGCCAGGACTACCCATCAAAAGGGGAGGCAATAGTTAACTGACAATGCAAAGCCTGCTGTTCTGCCTGAGCAGAGGCCTGGGGGGACATTTTCCTCCAAGGATCCACTTCATAATGTCACAGAGGGAAGTTTACGCTGAAACCACGGAGGCCAAGCCAAGACCCCAGGCTACAGGTGCCCTCCATTTAGAGATTTGACTTCCCGACTCTGAGTGGAGGTTGTGAAAAGGAAGGGGTGGGGCCCTCTGAAAGGCACAGCAGAAGGTGGTAATGTCCCTGCCCATGCCTTGTGGAATCTGTTTCCAGTTTTCGAAAGAGGGCTGTTGAAAATGAACCTGAACTACGCATTTTCCTGCACATAAGTTCTGCTTGCCCTTCTCACCGGCATTGACCTTGAAGTGCAGGATGTCAGACCGCATTCCCAGCCCGACTCAAATGATCGGGGGCCATGGGGAAGGGCTACTCACGCCCCACGTGGACCCCCTCCGGTTCCCCTGCCCACGACCACACCAACAGTAGCTGCCCGGAGAAAGGCCCGTACATGCAAGTTCTGGCTGACCGGAGAGAAGGAGGCCAGAGGAAGGCTGGGGTTTTTGAGGGCCCCTCGGCCACCAGAAGGGAACAGAGGAGTGTTTGTTATTCTTTAAAATGTGTCTTTTAAGCATCTGGCAAGTCACCGCATGTAAAAGTAATGCATGTTCTTGTGGAAGGAGGGTTGGATCGAATAAAGTTGCCTATTCACGGCCTGGCCCAGCGTGTTGGACTTGAACAACAGTCAGAAGGGCTAGTGCATGTGTGACATTTCTTCCCACGTAGGGTGTCTAGTGCGTTGCCAGTCCGCATCCAGGATGGGAAGCTGGTAGATACCTGCTGTGTGTTCGCCAGCAGCAATGCCACCTCCATCCGAGTCGCCCAGCATGGAGCCACTTTCCACGATTAACTTGGGGGCCCGAACTTCATTTCTTTGCTCTTGAAACAAAGTGGGGGTTTGGTTCCCAGGTTCCGATCTGAGTAAGGCCGCTCGCTGTGTTGCTGTGTTGCCATGGGCAGGTCGCCTGGCCCCTCTGCCCTTTAAGCCTTTGTAAAGAACGAGGGTTGGACTTGCATCTGTGGCAAGGTTTCTTCTTTGGATTGGGGCTGACCAACAACGGCCCACACGTCAAATCTAGCTTTTGTGTAGCTGGTGAGGGCAGAAAGGTTTTTTTACGTTTTCCAATCACTGAAAGAACCGAAAGAATATTTTATGATGTGCAAAAATTATATAAAATTCATGTTATGCTAAACAAACCAGACACAAAAGAATAAATATTGTATGACTCCACTTACATATGGTACCTAAAGTAGTCGAATTTCATAGGGACAGAGAGTAGAGAGGTGGTTGCCAGGGCCGGGGGAGGGGAGGATGGGAAGTGGGGGTTTAGCTTGTATGGAGCTGCAGTTCGGGATGATGGACAAGCTCTGGAAGTGGGTGGTGGTGATGGTTGCACACAAGGTGAAGGAACTTATCGCCGATGAACTGTACACTTGCGTCCAATATACATTCTGTGTTATGTACCCTTTACCACAACAATAAAGAGTGGATGTATGTGTCGTGCTTAGAATTACACCAGGCATGCAGTAAGCACTCAATAAATACCAGCCACCTGTGCACTGAAGGGTGGGTACAAGATGACAGTGAGCGAGGGTAACGCTTGCGATCTGAATGGGCGTGCTCGCTTTGGGTCCCCAATTTATTACACACGCATTCGTTCCTAAAAGCAGAATTTCCCTGATGTGCTTGCCCTCCAGGGTTTTTTGCTCATGGACACACCGGGGGCATCAGGTAGGTGATGAGATTTTCCTCCCCACTGAAGGGAGCCAACACCGAAGGAGAGAAGGTATGTGCTTGAATTCTTCCTACTCCACGGTACCCAGGTCGCCAAAATACGGCTCCGCCTCCCATTGTCCCATCCAAGCCTCCCTCAGTAGGACGCGAGGAGGAAGCAGCCCCAGCTGGCCGGCGTGATGCGTTTACAATGGGAAGTCATTGGCGAGCCCCTTGCTTGGCTTCTTCTAGTGCTGTGGGCAGATAGCTCCTGTCAGAGATGTCTAAGGGCATTACTGCTGCATCATTAAAAGTCTTAAAACCAACTTCTCCAGTGCGGTGACTTAGTATTTTTAGTAAGCTTTTCTAATCTCTGCATTTTGTTTCCAAAATAATGGCGTTACAGCTAAATTAACAAAGAGTGGCCAGTTTATTGCCTTAAGAACCTTAACGTGTTCCTCACGGAAATGTATTCCGGACCCCAAACAGTCATGTCTAACAGTTGGAACAGGCAAGAGTTCTACAAGACTTCTCTTCAAGGTAAAAAACACAAAATCTTTATCTCTGGGTTTTTTTAAACCATCATCAAGAAACGCTCATGGAGAAAGCCAGATAGAGCCCAGCGTTTATGTATTGTTGCCCCGAGAGCCCTTGCGCGTGGACACGGACTGGGACGAAGGCCGGGCTAACACGCGTCTTTCACAAGGTGAGTCGGCTGGCTCAAGGTCACCACCCAGGCTACAAAACGGCAGCTCCCATTTCTGCCTTAGGGTTTGTCCCAGTCCGTGACCATTCCCTGGAACCGTCAGCCTGAAACAACAACTCTGTACATCAGCTGTTCTTCAAAAGGAGACTTTTTAGCTGGGGGGCTCAGCCCAGCTTTTGCCTGGCAGCCTCGCTTGGAAGTGGGCTGTGCCTTTCGCCCCCAGTCAGATCCTTAAAGACCCAACTGAGAGCTGAGAAACTCTAACCTGTTTAAAAGAAACTCAGCCCACATGTAAACCCCTGACAAGACCCAGGACGTGCTGGAAATTAAAAAACGGTGATCGCACTTTCTTTGGGGGTGTAGAAGGGGGAGGGGTGGGGAACTGGATCTTTTCTTTTTCTTTCTTTTTCTTTTTCTTTTTTTTTTTTTAGGTAAGGAAAGTCATGTGTAAGGCACAGATCTGAAAGAAGTTCCGTAAACACTTTTACAAGCAGCATACTAAACGGACACGTTTGCGGGGAAGCTGGGCAAGAAAAGACTCTGTTCTTTAGTGAGAGAGGTGAGCTTCCCGCCCACAGCAGCCAGGGAAGGGCGGGAGAACAGAGGGAACGGGTAGGAAGTGGGGGCTGGGTGGCCACGGAGCATTGTGATGTGTAGTCTGGCAGGGTTCGTGCCACCTAGGCTGCGGTGTGCTGATAAATGTTAACTACGGGCTCCCCAAGCCAAAGAAAAGGCCCTGATTTATAGCGCTGGCCCTTCCCGTGGTGTGCAGAGTCCTGCCACGGGCAAGTTCAAACTATCCCGTGAACTCCCCAGATGCGGCAGTTGTGGCGAGAGATGCTCGCCTCTGGCCCCGCGAGGCCGGAGGAGCGGCTCCATCACTGGCATGAGGGAGACAGGGTTCTCCAGGATTTAAGAGAGAGATGAACAGGCGCAGGAGGGCGGAGGACTAGGTGGGGAGCCCGTTAGGTGTAAACTAGGCTCAGTTATTTAGTAGGAGGGCCGTTGTGCAGCGTTTCTCACGGGAGTGGGACGTGTCAGCGGGGATGTTTGGGGCTCTTTCTGAGATTTTCGTGTCTTGACGGGCGGAACGTGGGGTCGCTGTTAGTTCTCGTTGGATTGGCAGCAACGTGACAAATACTGGGGACGATTACAGTCAGCAAGCCTGTGTCTGAGAGGCAGCATCCCACCACCGCGGCGCACAGCGGCTCTCTCCGCAGGACTCCTTTTCTAGAAACAGGCACGGAAGCAGGTAACTTTCTGATAGAGACACGTACCGGAGCACGGTGAGGGACGGTGAACCCGGACGGGATGCCTGCTTCAGGTACCAGCGATCAGGACGACTCGTGAGCTCTGAAATAAAGGTGCCGAAAGGAGACGTGGGAACTAAGGGAAGCGTTGGTATCACAGCCGACGTCAGCGTGCTAACCACCGCTCACGCTGTTAGAAACCACCTGGTGACGTCTTGTATGTCAATGGAAGGAAGTCCGAGAGACCACCTGCAGTCCCAGCACCTGCACTTACTGCTGTGTGGCCTTGGGCAAGATTCTTAACTTCTCTGAGGTTCACTGTCATCCTTTGCAAAACGGGGCCTTGCGGAACTGCGGTGACAGAGCCCATCTCCTCCGAGTGTCTCTCAGTAGAGCTAATGGTGTTAGGGCAAGGACCTCAGCGACTGCGGTGAGACCCTGAGCCTGGGGTCTGGGCCGACATGCCCCTGAACCTGTATTCTGCTAACAGGCAATGTTACTTCAGGGTGACCTTAACCTCTGCAGGCTTGGCAGCTTTATGTGCGTGAAGCAGTCACAGCGAGGGCTCTCACGTGCTGGGACAGCCCTGGCGGACACCTGCTAGTCTGGTATGATTAATTAGAGTGCCCCGACTGCTACCAAAGTGTCCCCTATTGGGCAGTAGTGTATATCGTCACTTTCTCGTCTTTTAAATTTATACTCACTGATTTTAGAGAGGGGGAGGAAGGAAGAGAAAGAGAAACACTGATTTGTGGCTCCACTTTTTTGTGCATCTGTTGGCTGCTTCTTGTACGTGCCCCGACCAGGGACCAAACCCGCAGCCTCGGTGCCAGCGGGGCGGTGCTCTAACCAGCTGAGCTACCTGGCCAGGGCCCACGGTCGCTCTCAATAGTTAACATTCTTTAAGTACTTACTACCTGCCAGATAACGTGCTTTATCAATATGATTTCATTTAACGATTTTATTTTCAAGCTGCTCTACTTAGTCATTTACGCTTATGAAGACAGAAGTTTAGAGAACAGCGAGGTCACAAGAATAGTGACAGCGCTGAGGCGCAGACCCAGATCTTGGATCTGCCTGACGCCGACGTCTCAGCTCCTCATAGCCACCGCGCTTCGCTGCCCCCGCGTTGTCCAGTCTCTCAACAAATATTTATAGAGTGCTTATTATTCTATTCTAGTCCTGTGGTTGCGAAGAGGCCTCCAGAAACAAGCTCAAAAAGCGCTGCATGTGAAGTTGGTTATTGCTCCTAAGTGAAAGCAGCATTAATTAGCCCCATGCCCACGACACGCACGGGAGGTCTTGATGCACGTGTACACGCGGGGCACATCCAGACCTCAAGGGATGTTGCAGCGCATGAGCTTGGCCTTTTTAACTTGATGCTTTGTGGAGGCCAAAGTGATGTGAAACATTAGCTTAAGTAAAGCACCAATTAAGTAGGTGTGCTTGGTGCAGGGCATGTTTCTGCTTGATAATTGTTCTTTATCATCTGCAGATGTGGGTCAGATTCCCAGAGATGCCCAACCCTGATGCCAAAGAAAATCAGATAGCCCTCCCAGGGTCTTAAAGAGACAGCACAGCCTTTTCAGGTGCCAGCAGACTGCTCCGCACAGCAACTTGGAGGTCAAGGGGGTAAATAAGGGCTCGTGTAGGAAGGTGAGGGTGGCAGGTGGCAGAGCAGGCTGTCTGCCCACGGCCGTTTCAGGGGAGCCCCTGAGTGTCAGGCATTGTTCTAGACACTGATTGTGTGTGATGCTTGTGCAAAGCTTCTCCCCGTCTCCTGGTCACTGTCTTTCTCTTTACCTGCAGGGCCACCTCTGTTGCATCGAATCCCTAGAACAACAGGCCGCGGCTGGCTCTCAAGGGCTTCCTTCAAATCCCCAGCTAAGGGTCCTCATCTGTTTATTTCAAGGCTGGGTAAACTCCAGGCTTCCAGAGACGGCTGCTTATTCTATGGGGCTAGCCAAAAAGTTTGTTTTTTTCTGTAAAATAGCTTCAGTGATGCTTAGTTGTCTTTAACTTCATTCAAAACAATTTTGTTAGATTGTATTGTGACGGTGGCCATATCAGCATGCATTTAAAAAACACTTATCAAAATTGATGGATTTTTGTGCAGTCATTTTAATACAATATTGAAAGTGGAAGAATATACCCAACATTTTTGGCATATGGTGTTTTATTATTTCAAGAAAGGTAAAAACACAACTGAAACAAAAAAAAAAAGGATTCGTGCAGTGCGTGAAGGTGCTGTGACTAATCAAACGTGTCAAAAGTGGTTTGCGAAGTTTTGTGCTGGAGATTTCTCACTGGACGAGGCCCCACGATCGGGTAGACCAGTTGAAGTTGATAGCGATCAAATCGAAACATTCATTGAGAACAATCAACATTCTACCACACGAGAGATAGTCGACATACTCAAAATATCCAAATCAATAAAGTTATGGGTGAAAATGAAAAATGTCTTTTATTTTACGGAAGACACCATATAGATTTTTTTGCCAACCCAATATTAACGACGTCTGTTTTCTCTGTTCAGAAAGCGGGGCGGGTGTTATTGGTCAGCGGCACAGTTGGGCCCTCGGGGCAGCAGGTTAGTTGCTTGTTAGTGACGGAGCTGGGGCTTGATCTGTCCACAGCACCCCAGGGCATCTGGGGCCTGAGTGAAACAAACAGAGACTTGGGGATGGAAAGTGGCAGGTGTGAGGGGAGCACAATGGCTCAGTGCAAGGACACGGCTCGTGGCTTCAGTGCACACAGACGAATCCATCACAGGCGCGCCTTCCATCGGTCAGCTGTCCATCCACACCACACTCTCAACTGGAATGGAGTTTTTTCCAGACTAAAGTAGGTTTACTTGCTTGAGCTCCCCAAAGATCCCAGTGCCCGGTTGAGACGCCGCCGAGCTCTCCCATGGTCCCTGTGTTCGGGGGCTGCTTTTGGTGGGGCAGTTAACAAGGAGCTCCATGTTCTGTGGTCCCCAGACAAGCAGCTTCAGATCACCTGAGCCTGTTGGACGTGCAGCACCTCAGGCCTCAGCCCAGAGCTACTGAATCGGACTCCATGTGTTTATAAAGCCCTGGGTATGCCGCGTGTGCAGTGCAGTTTGAGAGGCTCTACGTGTGTGTGTCAGGGGAGACCCGCCGTAGACCACGGCTGCCCGCCTGCAGAAGGCTGGCGCTCCAAGCCCGACAAGGACGGTCCCTTATGTGCTCTTGGTTTCCATCACTTCATTTTCTTTTTCAATCTGTTGCAATCTGTAATTGTCTTGTTTATTTACTTGTCTACTGTCTGTTTCCAGAATGTAAATTTTATGGTGAAAAAAGTATTGTCTGATCCAGTACTAGATCCTTAGTGCCCTTCCCCAGAGCCCCTCACGGGGCAGGTGTGCAGAAAATATTGGTAGGCGGGCTGGTTGGTTGCATGCATGAAGGAGTGAATGAATACGGAGAGAAGGGAAGGGAAAAAAAGAAAGGCTGAGGAGCTGCCCATGCTCTCCTTGAATTCCTTGGAGGCATCGCTTGTCAGCCCCACTCACCTGTGAAGCACTGGTCACAAAGCTGACACTGGTATTGGGTTGGCCAAAAAGTTCATTTAGTTTTTTCTGTATGATGGCTCTAGTAGTGTTTAGTTGTCTTTAACTTCATTCAAAACAATTTTGCTAGATTGTATTGTGACAGCTGTCATATCGGTGTGCATTTTAAAAAACTTACCAAAATTGGTGAATTTTTGTATAACTATTTTAATATTAAAGATAGAAGAAAATGTGCAACACTTTTGGCATATTATGCTTTATTATTTCAAGAAAGGTGAAAACACAGCTGAAATGCCAAAAACGACTTGTGCAGTGTATGGAGAAGGTGCTGTGACTGATCAAACGTGTCAAAAGTGGTTTGCAAAGTTTCTTGGTACTATTGACATTTTGGGCAAATAAGTCTCTACTGCGGGGCTGTCTCATGCATTGGAAGATGTTTGGCAGAACCCCTGGCTTCGACCCACTTGAAGCCAATGGCAGGGACAGCCGACACACTCAAAACATCCAAACCACAAAGTTATTGGTGACAATGAAAAATCTTTTATTTTATGGAAAAAATGAAACAGACTCTTTGGCCAACCCAATAGAAATGTGTGATGTGCACAGACTGACCATAAGGAGTGTAGACTTGTCAGAAGGATCCTCCAATCACTTAGCACCATAGTCATCATATTAATTTTATTAGGGAAACACCTGTAACTAAAATCCGGTGCAGCAACCCAACTTTGATGGCATATGTAACTGTGGTGTTCATTGCCCTACGGTTCCGGATTAGAGAACACACTGTCATGCCCAGCCCAAGGTCACCCACCAGGTGCTCATGGGGGTGGAGCTTCCCCAGGGTCACTCTGGGTGCTGGTCTGGGCACCTTCCATTCTATGGTATTTTTGTTAAGTAGCCTGAACTGACAGAGAGTAAGTCGCCAGTGTGATGGGTTTGGGAGTGAGTCACGAAGGGGTGGCTTGGTTTTCTCTGTGGCCAAGTGTCCACTTACTGGTGTGAAATTCAGACAAACCTTGGAATGGTATGTGGTGGCCGGGTTATTTCATCATGTGTGGAGTTATACCAATCAAACACAGCAGCAGACAGCATTAATGCCCAGGTCATTTGTTCATAATGTATTACTTTCTCAGACAGGACGTTGCAGAATCAAGATTGTTGTGGTTTTTTACTGAAACAGAACAAATAACTCGATTCACTTCTGCCTGCTGATCTGCTCTACGGCACTCTTCCCACTTGTAATTACTTATCGAACGCCTGCGTTCCCAGCTGACAGGGGCATCTTATGTTTGCTGCTGTCCCTGGCATCCCGAGTGCTCGATAAATGTTGATTGAGTGACTGAACAAACAGATCTACAAGTCAGTGGAACTGTCTGGAGTTCCTTGGTTATTT
This sequence comes from Mormoops blainvillei, assembly GCA_004026545.1. NCBI lineage: Eukaryota > Metazoa > Chordata > Mammalia > Chiroptera > Mormoopidae > Mormoops > Mormoops blainvillei. The sequence continues at coordinate 33,313 of PVJD01002271.1, forward strand.
ATTCCGTGCTTGTCTACACAAGCCTTTTTATCAAATGCTCCACTACCGCCCAGATAAGCCTTGATGTGGAGACAGACCGTCTTTTCTGTCTCATTTTGATTTCAAATTTGCTTTGGGAACAGCTTGCAAAAGAAAGTCGAAGAATATGTGGAGATAGCTGATGCACTCGCCATTCGTCACAATGGCACGGTGGCTGCCCAGCGCCCTGGGCTGCAGTCCACGGTTTTGCCCTCACGTGCTCCGGAACGGCCTCGTGGAGGAGAAAATCATTTTCTGGAAATCTGGTGCGGGTTTCATGTTACTTGTTTGGGAGGCATTTAAAGCTATTTCTGACACCTACACCCATCTCCCCCTGCTTTTCCTAGGAATTGATAGGACTTCGGGGTCTGGGGGTCCGCAGAGGCGCAGGTCAGAGATCCCTGCAGCCTGCGTGGGTGAAGTCAGGCAGGGATAGGACAAATGCATGAAAACACAAAGGCAAATGGTGCCTCTCTCATTCCCGCATGCTCTCTGTTTACTACAGGTGAGTTAAACCCTAGACTTAAGCTCCACTTTATTTAGATCGCTGTCACATAACACACAGGTGTTGGAAAAATGTGTTTGGAGCTTAGGATTGAAAGGTGCCGACAGGAAGTGGGTTTCCTCGTCTGATCTCCCTCGTAGACTAAGGCAGACGTTTGCCATCAGGGAGGACGTCCTGTTTGCATCAGGCACGCCCCGACCCAGAAGAAGAAAAGAAAACGTGGCTGGACCGGGACAGTGGGGCCCAGGAGGCCCGCCATGCTGCCCTGCGGCCTCTCAGCTACTGAAGGAAAGATGGCCACATTCTCTGTTTTGTGACCCTGTGCCTCCAGCCATTGGCCTCCCTGCTAGTTCAGTGTCTGTCCAGGACAGCTGTGTGACTTGAGCCTTCCACCCAGGCTGTTGGCACTCCCCGGGGCACCAACACGTGTCTGCAGCACCTTCATGACAAGATGAAGTGGGTGTCTCTTCCATCCCCTGCCAGTGGCCACCTGTGGTGGATTGGAGATGGCTGCATGTTCTCTGCCACTCCTGTCATTAAGGGGGGACGGCTCTTCCCACTCCCCTTGGACTTGGGCTGGCCTGAGCGCTTTGATGGATAAGATGTGACAGAAGAGATGCTGTGTGACTTTTCCTGACTTGGAATGCTCCTGCTTGGACCCCTGTGCTCTGCTGTGGGAGCCCCAGCCCTGAGGGGTGGCCATAGAGAAGGACACTTGGGGCTTGTGTGGTCAGCCCAACTGAGCCCCCAGAGGACAGCCAGTCAAACTGCTGGCCACGTGAGTGAATGAGACAGTGGTCATTCCAGTGCAGTTAAGCTTCCAGATGAGTGCAGAGGGACCCCCAGCTGAGCCCAGTCAACCTGCAGAAGTGTGACAGTGGCCCCTGCCTATCGCTTGAAGCCACTGTATTTTGGGATGCTTTGTTAGGCAACGGGGGATAACCGAGAGACCCAAAGATGGACTTGCTACCAAGATTTCTGAAGGTTGAGAATAGATTTTCCCCATTTCTTATAAAGTACAGTGTTTGGCCAGGATGTAAATTTCTAATGAAAACCTCACCTGGTCGGAGAATTCTTCAGTGTTAGAGCCAAAGGGGTCCTTGTAGACCTTGTCATCCACCTTTCATTCCATAGGAGGTGACGTTCCTGATCCCAGCGCCACTTGACAACCCCTGCCCTCACTCTCGTACGAGAGGACAGAAGCAGGGGGGCAGGCAAGTGCCTCGGAGTCACGATAAGGAGGCAACCCCAGCTTAAAGGGCTCCGGGGGCTTCTCGCCTGGCGGCCTGACCTCACCAGCATTAGGTGGAGCAGAGGCCAGTCGCAGCAGATGCTGTGGCCACTTCCTAGGCCATCTGAAGGGTCCCCTAGCTCGTGCCGTGGGCCCGCCAGGAGGCGCACTGGAAGGGTCTGCTGCCCGGACTCTCCCTCCCCCACAGCAAACAGGATGCATTTCCTCCCAGCGGAACTTTGACACACAGGCCCAGAGGAGGGGCTCATAAACTCCATTTATTGACCAGGCGAAAGGGGAGTAGCTGGAGTCTCTGCGCCTTGATGCAAGGAAGAGTCAAACATCACCCCATTTGTTTATTTTTTAAAGTTTCTGAGCTAGTGTATATTTCTGCATGTTTAGAGATTGGCAGCCCTGGAAAATGAAGTTTATTTATCCACCAGATACACATCATATAAACAGCGGCGAGCGCCGTTCCCCCCGCCGCCCCACCCCCGCCCGGGCCCATGGGGCTGCAGCTCTCCGCTCTGACCCCGGGACTGCACACGCGGTGGCTGAGAGGCGGCTTCCTTTTCTGTCTGCCCTGCCCTCGGCCAGACTTGGGGAGATGCCTGCAGGGGTGAGAGCCTGCATGCTAGGGCTTGGTCAAGTCTTGACTGCAAGTGGGGGCGACTTCCACAACTTTGTCTGGTGGCTTCGAGTCAGTTCAAGGCTTTCATTAAACAAACAGTGATCTTACCCAGACCTTGGGCGAGACACTGGCCAGGGAAAGATGATCGGCCAGGCCCGGGGAGAACCCCACGACGAAAGCGTCAGCCTCAAGGGGTACTGTCTTTGGGGGGAACGGTGACTTCCCTTGCGGGCACCTTTCAACCCCAGAGGAGACTGCCTGTCTCTTCCATCCCCCCCCCCCCCCCCCCCCCCCCCCCCCCCCCCCCCCCCCCCCCCCCCCCCCCCCCCCCCCCCCCCCCCCCCCCCCCCCCCGCCCCAGCGACAGCTGTCCCTCGTCCTCTCAGCTCTGTTCTCTGTGCTGGGGGAAGAGTGTTTCCGGAAATGAGGGCGGTCAGGATTCTAAAGTGTTTGGAAGTCTTCGAGAACTACCGCTGAGGCCGGGACGGCTCCGAGTCTGCATGGGTTCCAATTTATTCAACGCGGAGGCACTAAAAAAATGGAGTGAGATTCCTGGGCCGCTGATGGAACCCATCCAACCTTTCCTCCTTTGCATTTTAAGGCGAGCCGACATAAGAATAATAAATGTGTAATCACAGTACCGAGTCCTGTATGTAACGCAGCCCCCCCCAAAGAAGGATGGCCCCTGGAAGGCTCACTTGGCAAGAGGGTTTGGATGTTATTGTTTTTCCTTCTAGGAAGAGCGGGCCACGTTTATAAGACAGGTTGTTATCAGACGAGGAGAGGCAGAGGGTGCAATTTCTTGCCTGAAGATGACTCTTCTTCTGAACCTTCCAGCCACTGAGTCAGCGCCTTCCTTCCTTGTCATTTCTCCCTGGCAGGGTCGAGTTTTATATTTGCGTTTCCAAATAGGAGGCTCTTTGGCCGGCCGGCCGGGCAGCGGGATTTCCAGTGCGCCTGGTCTCTCTGTTATCCATCTTCAATCGGCCAAACCTGCAATGGCTGCAACGCCTGAGGGGCAGCCTTCTCGGACAGGTGGGGCTTGAAGAGTGGCCAAGATGTGGATTTAGACGGCCCATGAGACGGGAGAGGGTGTCACAGGGAAGGAGCAGCCTGAGCAAAGGGGCTGGGACGGGCAAGAAGGTAGGCCCCAGCGAAGCCCGATTTCTCAGGCTCCGCCCACACACGCACTACTGGCCCCATTGATGCCCGCGGCGACCCAGGATGCATGAGGCTAGTCTTGGGGGATGCCAACGGCTACTACTGATTAAGCACCGGCCGAGGTGAGGCCCCATGCTCGGTGCTTTCAGGGCATGACCTTGTGTTTGGGTGGAATTGTGTCCCTCCAAACACAGGTTGCAGTCTGACCCCGCTATCTGTGAATATGACCTTATTTGGAAACAGGATCTTTGCAGATGGAATCAGGTTAAGATGAGCTCGTTAGGGTGGACCCTTGTTCAATATGACTGGTGTCCTTATGAGAAATGGAAAATTTGGGTACAGAATTTGGGAAAGGCCAAGTGATCGCAGAGGTGAAGATTGGAGGGATGCAGCTGTGAGCTAGGGAGTGCCACGGATCACTGGCCGCGCCTGGGAGCCAGGAGGAGAGAGAAAGGACTTTCCCCAAGGGGCACCTGATTTGGGACTGCCAGACACCAGAACTGTGAGACAACACATTCCTGTTGCTTTAAGCCACCTAGTTTGTACTTTGTTCCAATAGCTTGGGGAACATACGCCTTGTTTTTCCCTCCAATACCATTGCCCCATCTGCGGTCGGCAGACTATCGCCCCCACCAAAGATGTCCATCCTCTAATCCCCGCGATCTGGTAAAAGGACATTAAAAGAGGGAGGCTGCCTGGGTGGACCCAGTCCAGTCACATAAGCAGAGAGAACCTTCTCCGGCTGGAAGGTGAGAACTGCGGCAGAGGGAGAAGTCAGAGGGGCCCGGAGTGTGAGTGCCACTTGACGTGTCGTTGCTGGCTTTGAAAATGGAAGGGGGCTGAGAGAGGCTCCGTCCAGCCAGGACACAGCCCCTGAGCTCTGCAGCCACCAAGACCCAGTGCTGCCAACAACCCCTATGTGCCTAGAAGCAGACTCTTCCCCTTGAGTTTTGGGAAAGAGACACAGCTCTGCCTGCAGCCTCATTTCAATTGAGCCCACCCAGCCCTCTGAACTATGGAACCATGACATAACGAGCCTGTGTCGTTTCGAGATACTAAGTTTGTGGAAGTTTGTTACAACAGTGGTAGGAAACAGAGCCGCCTATACAATAGAAGTAGCACCCGCGGCAGGCAGCGGGGAGGTGAGGTAACCTTGCCTGAGTTCAGAAAGCTGTGCACTGGAAGAGCCGGCGTAGGAACCCAAGTCGGGCTGAAATCAAAGGTCCACAGCTGACCTTTCTGAAGCTGAAGGAATTAGTGGCTTGCGGGAACTGAGTCGCCATGTGTTTCAGGTTTACACCTGAGGCCTGGACATCGGGGTCTCTCAACAGTTGACACCATACTTACTACTTCATTCAAGAGGAAACATGGCTTTACAGTCGATTATTATCTTTACCACCAAACATTCAAAAGCCCTGTCAATACATAAATCAATCACTTTGAACTGGTCCAGGTCTGTCAGACAGTGACCCTGGAAACCAAGCCCGGGGAGGGCATTACAGTTTCCAGTCGGGCCCACCCCACTCCATGTTTATTGAGGGCTTTTCCGGTGTAGGTCAAGGTGGAAGAAGGCAGCTAGTTCCCAGGGATCTCTGGGAAGAAGCCCACCTTTCACCTGGTGGGGTTACTCAGTTGGTTAGAGTGTTGTCCCAAATACACCAAGGCTGCAGGTTCAATCCCCAGTCAGAGCATATACAAGAACGAATCAACCAATGAATGCATTGGTAAGTGGAACAAGAAGTCGATGTTTTTCTCTCTCTCAAACTGAATCAGAAGAAGGAGAAGGGGGAGAGCGAGGAGGGAAAGGAGAAGCCCGTCTTTCTTGGACTTGCCCCAACCAGCCTGCCTGTGGGACTGGTTTGTACCCAGTGTAGAGTTGCCACATGAGACACAAAACGCTCCGTTCAATCTGAGTTCCGGATAAACAATGAGTAATTTTTTCATATAAGTATGTCCCATGCAATATTCATGCAACATTGGGGAATACTCATACTAAAAAAAACTATTATTTATCTGCAATTCTGATTTTGCTGGGTGACCTGTTTTATTAGCTAAATTTGGCACACCCCTTAGCCAGCAGTGTGCCGAAGAGGCGTCTCGTTTTATTTGGATGACATAAGGCTACGAAACGTCTCGATCCCTCTTTTGATGCACACAGAGGATTTTTACAAAGAAAACAAATGGTTCCATTCCTTGTCCCCAGAGGATAGGACAAAACGATGCCTCCACAGCATAAAACAAGGAATCGGGCATGATGAACTAACATTGGAATGAACTTCTCTGTGGTACTGAGAAGATCTTTAGAAGAAATTGAGCAACTAGCCTGCCGCGACAGCTTAAGCTGCTGTTGGAATCAAGGCTAGTAGAGGTGAATACTGAACGTGGTTACGTCCAGTACTCACAGCCAACAAAGAAGGGCACGTAGGCTCAGGAAGGCTGAGCAGTTTGCACACAGCCAAGAGAACTAGCAGGAAATAGCGCCAGGATAAGCCGAGCGCTACAACGAGCGAGGTGCGAATCCCTCTAGTCTGGAAATAATGCCAGCTAAATAAAATGTATTGATCATTTGCTATGGAGCCCTAGCCTTCGGTGCAAGACATTCCGTCCCAGCTGTGCTTTGGCAAGTGCCAGGATACCTGCTGCAGACACGCCTCGACACTGATCGCTCATCGCCTCCACAGTCCCAACGACTTCGGGCTGAGGCCGGGTGAAGGCGGCATCGCCACTCCGTCGGGCTGGATCGCCCCCTTGGATAGCTCCGAGGGGCCTCCCCACGCCGCCGCAGCACCGCGCATCTCCCCATGCACCCTGTACGCGCACCGGGCGCCTGCGGCCACACGGGGGCGCTGGCGCCCTCCGCTCGCCTCCCCGGAGCGGAACCCCGGAGAACAAAGAGAGCCTTGGGACCTCCCTCACCTGGAGCCACCTGCTCCCTGGGTTTGGAGTGGGGGCGTGCCCGGGCGCCACACCGGCATCCAGCCCCCGTGAAGGAGTTAATTTTCGCTTAACGCTTCTCTTGGAAATCTGTTAAAGAAATTGCTTCCCCCTTGATGGCCTTTCTCCCCAGCGTGGGGACAAAATACAAGAGCTCCGGGACTCTGAAAGGGTTACTGGGCTTGTGGTTTTATGATGCGCCCTGCTCTGTGTTCTCCGTCTCCTTCCCGAGTTTACCAGGATCCTGGCAGCATCATTTTTCTCCCCCTTGGTTTATTAAAGTGAACTTCTTTTCACGTTTGAACGACATAGACACACACCACCCTCGGGAAACTGTAACACGGCAAACACCGAACTCAGGAGGGAGAATACACCCTGGAAATCCGGTTATGGCAAGAAAGGCAACTTCCACCCCACTGCTGGGCCAGCCTTGCCCTGAAACAGCCTTTATTCTCTAACTTCTAACTATACTTCATCGACTACCTGCAAAACCCTATGCAAATGTGCCTTAACTAAGAGACCCCCCCAAAGAGGCTGAATTATGGTCACCATCAATGAACAAGTATCTGTTGAGGGCCTGTTAGGCACAAAGGCAGCTCAGTAAACTGCCCAGGACTAGCTAGGCAGGGTGTCCGGCCCTGGAATCCAGAGACAGGCTGGGCTTTCTCTGGGCGTTATAATTCAGTGGTTCCCAACTAACCCTTCTCCCCCAGACTTGTTCTCCAAGGTCAGTTTCACCAGGGCTTTCTGCCACTTTGCTTCAGCCTGCCTTTCTTCCACTGGGTTCAGGGCTCTGAGTGCAGAGATTCGAGTCCCAGAGGATTTGAGGGAGCTACAGTCCTCACAGAGGGGAACTTGGGGCCCACAGATACTCGTAGGGAGGCCAGGGCTGCTTCCGGTGGGTGCCCAGACCAGGAGGTGATGCTTCAGGCACTGACACACTTTCCTTCCGTCAGCAAGTGGTGTCTTTGTCCAACGAAGACCTGTTCTGGGTATCTCCGGCACGCTTCCCACTCTGAGCAGCAGAGTTCTGGTCCCTAAACCCTGCTGGCGGCCCAGGAGGAGGGGCAGTGTGTGGATGTTGGGGGGAGAAAGGCAGGAGCAGTTCCTGAGGAAGCCCCGGCTGAGATCTTCGTGGAGGAGAAAGGAGGAGGCAAGGGGTTCTCTCCAATGGAGTCCGACATAGTGTCCTGCCGCAGCGGCCATTTCCTATCATACCTGTGCCACCCAGTTTAGTGGCTCTAGCCTCATGTGGCACTGCGCACGTGAAAGCATGCGGCTGCCCTGGCCAGCTAACTCAGTTGGTTAGAGCATCATCCTGATACACCAAGGTTGCGGGTTCTGTCCCTGGTCTGGGCATGTGCAAGAATCGAGCAATGAATGCATAAATAAGTGGAACAACAAAGTGACATTTCTCTCTCTCTTTCTCTCAAATCCAAAAAAAAAAGAAAAGAAAAAAAAGAAAAGCATGTGCCTGGTGCTAGTGAAGAGCTAAAGTTTAAGTTTTATTTAATTCTAAATAATTTAACTTGAAATAATCACCCTGGCTGCTGGCTGCCAGATTGGACAGTGCCAGCGGAGCTCTAGGCAGTGATGGCGGGCGTGGGTGGGGAGGGAGCAGAAGTGGCCAGAGGACATAGTTGTTCACCTCTTCCTGGTTTGCTCAAGAACTAAAACTACCTGCATGTTTCTGCTCCAGTCCGCTAGGAGGCGCTGTGGTGGTGGAGGTGGTGATAGTGCACCTTAGGGGTGGTGGGAGTGCACGGAGTTGCAGCCAGGCAATGACATGCCATAAATTGCCCTTAAGTAGCAATGGGACAGGGATTAGAGGACTTTTCCGGTAGACAGGGGTCAGCAGCTGGGTTTCTAGACCATGGTTTCAAAATACTTTAAAGTGGATGTTGACTTCCTGCAACCTGGCCGCTCTTGGGTGATGGGTAAATGAGAACTTCTCGGTTTCTCTGGAGACAGGGGATGCTCAGAGGGGCTGGAGATCATAGACAAATTTGTCTTTTAAACTAGAAGAAGGAGACCTCAATTATGCAAAAGAGGGTGAGGCCAAGGTGGAGGGAGTGAGTTCAGTGACCTTCCCAGAATCATATTGTTAAGTTGTTTTTTTTTAAGATTTTATTTATTTATTTTTGAGAGAGGACGGGAAGGAGAAAGAGAGGGGGATAAACATCAACGTGTAGTTGCCTCTTGCACCCCATTAACTGGGGACCTGGCCAACAACCCAGGCATGTGCCCGGACTAGGAATTGAACCAGAGATCCTTTGGCACTCAATCCACTGAACCATACCAGCCAGAGCATATTGTTAGTTCTTGACGGTGTTGGGATGAAAACTCAGGTCTTGGGTGCCCTATCCTGGTGCTGTTTCTACTACACAGTGTTGTTTGTCAAACACCCTGTGACTTTGGGCACTGTGGCCATGATATCTGGCTGGTTTGGCCAGCCAGTGAACTGATCGATTTTCCCGCCCATGTTCAGATTGCCAGATGCTGGGCAGGAACTTGTAGCATCGTTTGTGTGTGGGGGTGAGGGGGGAATACTAGAGGGCAGTATCGAAGCCAGAGTAGAATGTCCGCAATTAGCCCCCCTCCCACTCTCTTTTTATAACAGTTTTTGCTTTTCTTGAACCAGAGTGCAGCCAAGGTCCCCAGATTGCCCCTCACTGTGTTTTGAGTAACAGGCCTGGTTGCCCAGTTGTAAATAGCAAACGTGTGGCAGATTTTTTAAGCTTTAATTTCTCAGCCTTTAGCAACTTTTCAGAATTTTCCAGTTCCATTCATTTTTATAATGTCACTCAGAATCATTTTATGAACCACAAATGTTGGCTTTCAGTCTTCCTTTATTTTGAAGACTGCAGGAATGTGGAAGAGATGTCTATCCGTCTTGTGCACCTGAACTTGAAGCTTCTTGGAAACACACATTCCTCTTACAGCACTTGGAGAAAGAACTGGACTAAATCCATGATGAGCAGGTAAGTGTTCTCTAGAAACAGTAATGTTTTGAGAAGTAGTGAATTCTGCTCAAAATGTTTGAGTTCGGCCCTGAGTAGAATCACCTAGAAAGAACCCTCACCTGGCATGGAGAGGCGAAAGTGGTCGCTTGCTCTGGCAGCCACTGGAATAAACCCCAGCTTGATCAGGAGACCAGACTTCTGGTCTCCCCTTCGGGCCTGGTCTTCTTAGGAGGACCTGCCCACGCCACTCCAGCCCCTTGGAAGCCCAGGCAACCGTTAGAGCAGGGCAAAGAGGCCATTTTTACCCAGATGTCCCTCTTGTTTTTCAAGAAGCTCTTTTTGGGGGGATAAATTGTTCACCAGCGTTAAAACTGCCTTCTACCTGGCATCTCCCCCTGTCTCCTTTGCCCCCGCCCCCAGGACTGCTGCCAGGAGCACTGGGTACCAATGAGTGTCACATTGCCTTCCATTTGGTGTCCATATGCATGACTCAGGCTACCTGCTCAGGCCCCATTTGATCTCAGGTGAGTCTTGGGTAGGCACCACCAGGCCTGTCAGCTGGGGCAGAAGGGTGGGGTGGGGGTGGGGAATTCAGAGGTTAATGGCCCCAGACTCTGTTAAAACCAGATCTGTAATAATGCACGGGCGGTGTTGGTGGTTTCTAGGGTCTTCACTTCAGCCCCCGAAGTAGTCCTAGGAGGGGGAATAAGATCTAATAAGAACTACTAATAATTATAGGAAACACATGGTATTCCTCTTGTGCCAAAGAGTTTCTCTAGAACCAAGAGGGGTATCTGAATTAAAAAAAAAAACGCTTGTCAAACCTTAATTCCCTTAATCTTCTTTGTGACCCTGTTGACTCAGAATAGGTACTAGTATTTTCCTCATTTTACCCTAGAGAAAATGGAAGACTCAGAGAACTTAAGTAACTTGCCTAAGGTCACACAGCCTTAGAGTGAAGAGAGCCACACACCCTGTCTGTTGGAACCGAAGTCCCTTCACCTCAAAGTGAAGCAGGACTTCTAGAAGGATTCTGTCTCCAAGGTTTGAGATTCAGTTCTGAGTCTAGAATCACTGGTGACGTTCAGTTCTGAAACCCATGAGCCCTCTTCAGTGACAAGCCTTAAGCTCCCAGGGGTGTCAACTCTTACCATAACCCTTGGACTGTTCCATATTTCTCCTTCCAAACGCTTCGTTTGTGCCTTGGGACTTTACTGAGATGTAGCTTAAAGCTTGAAATTCATCATTTTGCAGAGAGCTCAGAACCACATTAGAAGGGCTCATTAGCACTTAATTAGCCTGCACATCTAAAGCAAAGGGACAGCCACCCATTAAAAAACAAATTATTAAAAAAGAAACCCCAAATCTTTGAAGGGGAGAGGCGCAGGCCCCACCCCCTTCCCTACTCGCCTCCTGTCACCAATGGGCTAGTGCACAATTGCTCTCTGGAGACTGCAGGCCACTGACGGCCTGGTGTCATTTTTCTCCCATGCATTGATGTATCATCACTAGAGTTAAAAAAGGGAGGGGGTGCGTCTTGAGGGCTTTTGAGAAAAAAAAAAAAAAAAGGGTGACTACTCAGGACATTTTGTAAAGGGAAGAAAATTGTGAAGAAAAGGTGCGCAGTAGGGGGTGAAGGGCTTGTGAATGTGGCCTTGTCTGGCAGTTCTTTCAGCTGAAACCTGGTGCTGGCGTTCGGAGTTCAGTTCAAACTGTCACCTTTAGTTCTCGCTGGCTTTTCTGCCCTCGGCCCTGAACCTCAACAGATTGGGGGCTTATTTACCTATTCACACTCGGCCGTGGAGGCTCATTAATAGGCTTATTAGCGACACCATTCAAGGGAGGCCATTGACACAAGGGGTTCCAGCCACTTGAAGAGGGAAGAGAAAAAAACTGTAAAGAGATTATTTTCTCATTCAGAAGCCTCGCTGGTGTGAAAGCCTTCCTCGACCCTCTGAGCTTACTTGAAGCCTAAATATGATGACAGAATTAGTTAGTTGTTTTTTTTTTTTTAAATTCCAAACATGCTTTTGCTTTTCTCAAAACTGAGGAGTTTGCTGTTGTGGGCTTCGCTCACTTAAAAACGGACACTTTGAAGGCGGAAAGGGCCTCATGATGGATGGGTGTCTTTTCATCCCTGTAAAGAATAAATTCTGCAAACTGCGCCTGGACATTAAAGTCGATGTTCTTATTTGTCATTTTCAGGGGACGGCTTCCTTTTTATTCAGGGTACACAAAGCTCTTGGTGGCTGGGCATAGGGACTGAGGGCTTCCTGCCCCAGTAATTTATGTGAGAATGTGCTAACAGCATTTGCAATGGCTGATGGCTATGTTGTCCCAGGATGGGAAGGAATCTGTCCTGAGACACTTGAGTTTCCCATTGGTGGCGAACATAAAGACTAAGGGCCAGCCTCTGTCCCGGGCAGACGGCCACTCACATCTTTTTTGTGTGACCCAGGGTCTGAGAACTTGTCAATTATTTATATGTTGAGAACAACCTAGGTGGGAGTGGATAGCTGAGGGTCCCCTGGCCGAGGTGTCAGTTAATTAAAAGGTCTGAGACCGCCTCAGGTCAGAAGACTTGAGGCAAACAAGCCCCGCCCCCAGGCATATAGACTGATCATATTGCTTGAGAATCAGAGTATTTGTGCTGTCAAATCTCCAAAACATAATTTCATACCCATTTGCTTAAAGCCTTTCGATGGATTTGATATTCCTGGCTTTTAAGTAATTTAGATAAAACGTTTTCTATGTTGTGTTGTGAAGAGAAATGATTTTGTCACGATGGGGCACCTTGAAAAAATACTTTCGTGAATGTTACGAAGTGTGCACTGCCGGTGACCCATGAAGAACTGCATTTCTAAAGGCAGGAAAAGTCGATTCTCCAGGCCCATTTGGTTCTCAGTGCTCCACCTGTCTTTAGGCCTCAAAAGCATTCGAAAGCACTTCGGAGTTTAATGACCTTTTCTGAGGAAAAATAATTAAAGGTTAAAAAAAAAAAATCTATACTGTCTTGAACTTAAGCACGACGGCCCTGTGTAGGAGCTAGATGAGTGAGGAGGGAGAAACTATGTTAAAAAATAAATTATCCCACAGACACAGCCAAGTGAAAGAGGTAGATGGAAACATGAGATTTAACCAGTTACAGCTTGGAGTTCAGTTGCAGAATCTATTTATTAATAAGATTCAGAGAGGGAGAGTGATTTGCTCATCATTCAGCCGCTTAGGGTTGAAATGAGTCTTTAGAATCTTTCGAATTCCTTTTTTTAATCCAGATATATATTGCGAAACAACACACTTTTGGCTGCAGCTTTTGACTTCTTCTAAGAGTCATATTCAAAGTCAGACTCTGCCAGTAGCCAGCTGTGTGGCCCCGGACAAATTACTCACCATCTCTCGTCCTCAGTTTCCTCATCAAAAACTGAGACTATTACCCTGCGGGGTGGTTGTGCTGATTAAAAAGAATATCCTATTCAGCGTGCCCTGCCCATAGTAGGGCCTCCATTAATATTCGTTTCTTCTCTCATCGCTATTGTTTTGAAGGACAAAAAATGCAATGTGCTGCAGACATTTCCAAGTTGCTTCCTCTCCTCCCAAACTTCCAGTTGCATTAAATTTCTACTTCCGATACCGCGTCGATGCGTTTTAAAGTCTCTTTAGGGTGAGGGCACGCATTCTGTCACTTGTTTTCTGACTCGAAATTAAACAGCGTAGCGCAGTGACCGTCAAACCGCTGGTCAGTCTAACTGCCAAGGAATGGAAGGGACCGGGCCTGACTCACAGAGGATGCTGCTGCATCTTTCATCCCGATCGTGGCCCGGCCCCTAGTCTTCCGCGCTGGTGTCTCGGGCGGCTCTCAGGCATCTGGAGCCGCGCGGAGTCGGGACGGCGGGGCGCGCGGCGCTGATTGGCAGAGCGGGCGCCGCGGTCCAGGAAACGGCTCGAGTTTCAGCGGGGGCGTGACCCGCCGGGAGGGGGCGGCGGCGGCTGCAGCCGCGCGGGCTAGGCGGCGGCGGAGAGCGCGGCGGAGAGCCGAGCGAGCGGGCGGGCGGCGGGTGCGGAGCGGGCGAGCGAGCGCGGCAGCCACAAAGCTGGGGCGCCGCGAGGTCTGCGCGCGGCGTAGCTGGCCCGGCGCGGCGACTTCTCTCCAGGCTGGCGGGGCCCGGGCTCCCCGAGGCCGCAGCTTTCCTGCGCGCTCTGAGCGTTCGCAACTTGCGAGCAAAGTTTGGTGGAGGAAAAGCCAAGCCTGAGTCCTTTCTTCCTTTCGCTCCCCAAATCCGTGGGCAGCCCGCGGGCGTCATGCCCGCGCTTCTCCGCAGCCTGGGGCACTCGTGAAGCCTCGGAGCCTTGGCGCCGGCGAGGACCCCAGAACCACTTTTTCCCTTTTTGGAGTTTCCCCGGAGCTCGTCGCTGGCTCCATCTCGACCCACGCCGGGCGCAGGGGCAGAACCGATCGCCGCGGAGCGTTGCCATTCAAGGTAATCGCCGTGTCGGGTGGCGCGGGGAGTCTCGCCAAAGGGGAGAGTGGGCGCCCTGGGAGCCCGGGACGCCGGCTGCACCGTCTCCTGAGCTGAAGGAGCGGGGGACTGGCACTGGACGCTGCTCCCTGTCCCTCCCTCTTCGGCTGCATGGGTGATGGGGGAGCTGGGTGCGTGCTGACGGCTGGGGTTTGGGAAGTTCTACCTCTGCCACCCCCATCCAGATGCTGACATCTGCCCCAGCCGTTGACGCCCCCCTCCCTGTCAAACTCCCGCGGGCTTAGTCCCGCTGGCGGGGCGCGATCCTCTGTCCCCAGAGCCCGCGGACGAGCAGCAGAACTGCCTCGCTGGTGGCACAGCCCCGCGGGTCTGGGGCTCAGAAGGGCATCTTCGGGGTCCCTTATTCCAGGGCCCCGGGAACGCCCGCCTTGCTCATCTAGGCCCCGGCGGGGAACCCTTCCCCCGGAGGGAATCACTGGAGTTGGGCGGGCGACTTCGCCGTAGGGCTGGCGATACTCTCGGGGGTGGCATCTTTGGGGAGGGGGCCGCTTCGGTTCTACGACTTCAGTGCAGGGCGCCCCTCGTCCGCAGCGCGCCTGGGGCTAGGGGGCGAACTGGACCGACTTTTTCGAGTTCTCTGCCTGCTGCCGCTCAGAGATGTCGAAAGCGCAGGCGAGTTCTAACTTGCGCGCTCATTCTTTCAGCGACCGCGCTGCGCTGGGGAATCCGCCGAGGGCCCCGCGAGACGCTGGCAGCGACTCTCCCGGCCCCAGGGCTGGATGAAGGGGTCCAGCCCGGGGGCCACGAGGCTCCACCGTCCCCACGCTGCCCGCTCCCTTGCAAACTCTTCTCGGGCCCTTCCTGCTTCTCGCCCGATTCAATAAAACCTGCCCTTAAAGGGAAACCTGCTTTCACACTCGGGGCACCCATTTGTGTTTGGTGTGCAACGCTATCAACATTTAAAACCCTATTGTCCCCTAGGTCCCAAATCCCTGTAAATCTTCCTCTGGCCTCGACTCATTTTCATCTGAAAAGCCTGTTTAGTTTGAATAGAAAAGCAATCAGGCGCCCCTCTCCCTTTCCCTGGAATGTCAATTAAAATGCAGATTTCTGTGAGCTCTTTAGCGCCCAGAGAAGGGGGGAAAAACAGGATATTCCAGGCAAACAAATGAAAGAAATGTTACAATGAAACCAAGTCGGCGGTGATGTCGAGCTGCTGCCGGTTCGCATCTGCTCGCCAGCGTTAGCGGAGAGGTGACTGTGGTCCCGGGTCAGCCTATGTTTTATATTGGTATTTTTTGAGATTTCAGTCCGTTGAGGAATCTCCCCCCCCACCCCCCAACCCTTACCATTTGACCCCTTGATAGTCCCCCTCTCATTCTCAGCCATGGGGAGAAGGGCAGTGCCAGGGAGGCTTTGAGCCTGGAGATAGGTCTGTGCCCTGGGGGGACCTGGGCACCCCACCCCCCATAGCACTGTTGACTTTCCTGCTGTGAAATCTACCAAGAACAAAGCGCTGGGGTAGGGAGGAGGGGGGACAGACAGATACCTGCTTAGAGGGGGAAGCTAATTTAAGGCTGGCACTGTGTTGGCTTGCCTTTTTGGAGCCGTGGGGGAGTTTGGGAATGTTCTGGTAAATTGAGGAGCCCAGCGTAGATCTGGCTTGGGGACCACTCCCCACCCAGGCCCTCTTGGTTGTCCCTGTGCCTGTGTTCCGGGCAGGCTTGGGTCCAGGCGAACATGGACCAGGGGCGCGGGTGGTCATGGAGAGCCATCCGTCACTGGGAGGATGACAACTCCTCCCACGGCCAGGCTGAGAAGAGAGTTCCCTTTCAAGGGGAAAAATAAACACGCTGGGGCTTTCACTGAGGCTCAGACTCCAGGAAGGATTATGGTATTGAAGGCAGGAAGCCGGGATTGTGGCCGCCAGCGGCATGCTGGGCCTGTGTTCCCAACACCGAGCCTCGGGACCTAATTATGCCATCTAGGAGGTCCGTACTTTCGTCCACTCCGGTGAGGAGCCGTGCGGACCTGCCGCTTTAGGCCTCCGCCTTCCGGAGATTTGGGGAGGGGGCTGCCGTGGGGACTGGACCTGGAATTGGCCCTAATTCAAGTTCCCGAATCTGATGGGATGAATGAAAGGCTTGAGGTTGAGCTAAGGCCACTGTCCACCTTCCTCTGCCTGGAGCGGAGAAGGCTGGGCTGGGGCTGGGACTGGTGGGCCAGGGCTCGGGAAGCAGCCTCGGCCGAAACCTGCTAGGAGTGAAGATTGTGAGTGAAGCTGTCAGAGGCGGAAAATTCCCATGCATTCTGGAAATGCTTAGTAAATCAATGAGAATGTTTGTGTACTTACCTCCCACATGTATGTAGAAATAGATACGGAATTATCTTTTGAGGCTTTTTAACTTTAAGAGGAAAGAAAAGTTGGGAGGAAAAAAAATCCTTCAAGCTATCTGAAAACACAGGGTGTGTACACACACACACACACACACACACACGCACTTTTGCTGTGAATCCCACCATTTCACGTATGCTGTCTTTGAGGCAGAGATTTTTTTCCCCCCTGGAAATGGCACCCTCTTTGTCCTCACCCATTTGAACCTCTAGTTGCAGCTAAAAGGAGCAGTTTCTCTGACGTAGCTTTGGGGAGGCTCAGGCAGTGTTGAAACCCTCTGTCATAATTTGAAACATCAAGCTGCCCTGCAAAAAGCCTGGGATTTAAGAGGTTTTTATATTAAAGGTCTCACCCTCTCCCATCCCCCATCTTATAAAATGTGGTTCATTCATAGCGTTCTCAGAACCTGATTGTTTTAATCAAATTCGCAAAAGTTTGTGCATTTCAGCCCTGCCCTTAGTAATTGATACTGAACAAATGTAAAAGTTCTTTGAATATTTTAAGCTTGGAAAATTCTCTTTGCCTTTGGATCGCATGGGTGAACAGAAGGCGAGTATGTTGAGCGCCCCCTTGTAAAATTTCTACTCTGAAACTTTAGCCAATAGGTTAGCATATTGAAAGTCACCGGCCCAATCGCATACCATGACAGCCATTTACATGGCATCGTCCTTAATAAACTCCTGCGTTGTTTATCAGAGCTCGCCGAGGCTCCGTTTCTAACCCACTCAGTGTGGGTCAAAGACGCGGACTAGGCCTGGGCTGCCGTTGGTCACAGTGGAAGGGGATTCCAGGCTTCAGACCTCTCTCTCGGTCAGCTGCTTTGAATGCATTGCAGTTCAGTGCATACCCCTTAAGTGGCCGCTTGGTGAAAGACTGCAGACTGTTTCTGCATTTGAAAATGAATCTTGACAACTGTAAACTGGTGGGAATTTTTGGTAGCTTTGCCGGGACTCTTTATATTTTGTTGCCCTCCTTTCTTAGGGCTGCGGGGAGGGTGGAGCGCTCCATTCCGCAGAAATAAGCCTGTGAACAGGCCCCTCCGGCGCTCAGCCCTCTGAAGCCCACTTGGCCCAAGAGAAGTTAACGCGGCTGGTTATGCCAGCCTCAGCACTGTTAACTTGCTTTTCTAGCTGCCCTTGAAACGGAGGTCACGTGGCTTTTGCTTTGGGAGGGCGATGAAGGCGATATTGAGTAGGAGGGAGTACACTTTGCCTAACTGAAGCGTCTGTACAGATCTGCGTCCTGTGTTCTGTCGCTGGGCTTCTTACCTCCGGTTCTAAAAAGCATGCGTTTACCGAGATTGGCCTCCCATGTTGCACGGGCCTGTCTGGTGGAAACACCTGGGACTCTGAGGCGCGGAGGGAAGGCGTTTGCAGATAACGGAGAAGTCGACACCGGTGTGAGCCCACTGGGGTTTGATGAATGGGCACTGGGCAGGACTGCACTGACTCGCCACATCTCTCTCCTCTAGAGGCTGCAGCAGAAGCCGCAGCACGACCATCCGTGGCAGCTACAGCACCGTGGCCCCTGAGCCCACTGCAGGCCGAAGGCGTTGCTGGCAGTCCATGCTTGTAGGGGAAGTGTGCAGATGGGATTAACGTCCACATGGAGATACGGAAGAGGACGGGGCATTGGCACCGTAACCATGGTCAGCTGGGGCCGCTTCGTCTGCCTGGTCGTGGTCACCATGGCAACGTTGTCGCTGGCCCGGCCCTCCAGTTTAGCTAAGGACACCACGTTAGAGCCGGAAGGTAAGTTATTTAATGTCACTCTCAGGGTGCCACGTTGGTTTGGGGGTTTGTCTGGGGAAGTGGCACTTAGGTCAAGACCTGGTTTGGAATCCGCTGCCCTTGCATTGGAAATGAGTCTTCTCAGAGCAAGGGAGAGGGGTCACTCCTCTCCTCCCAAGTCAGAGGTTACGAGAGGCTCTTGGCTGTCAGACTGTAGGCAGAGTGGTGGGGTTTGGTGTTTTCTCTGGCTGTGCGTTTCTCCGTGCTGGGTGAGGGAGGCTGGCAGTTCACCTTTCTCTAGCTCCCCGGAGAGCTGTGGAAGGGGACATGTGCGATCACTGCCGACTAGGGCTCCCTGCGTAGTAGTGATCTTACTGGAGGGAGAGTCTTGCTTATGATGTAAAGAATTGCTCTTTCCCGACCGAAGGAGCCACTAAGGGAAATCGCCGACATCTGAAATGCCGACGTTTTCATTTCATTGTCTAAGGACAAAAACAAGCCTCTGAAATCCGAAGTTCAGCCCAGAGATACTGGACATGTTAGATTTTCTTCGGGGGTGGGGGAAGCATTGTAATTCATAACACTTAAGCAATATGTCATAGAGCGGCAAATTCTATTTTAGGTGAATTTGAAAGCAAGTGCGCCTGGGTGCCTCCCACGCCGGTGAGAACTTCCAGATCCAACAGGGCACATATTGGGTGCATCAGCGTTGGGAATTTAATTTGAAAGGCCTAAGGCCAGTTGTGAGCACAAATTGAGCCGAATTGTTCAGCTGGGCAGATTGGACCCTCTTTCTCAGGTCCTTCCGTGCCGATGGTAGCTGAGCCTCTACTCGGCGCAGTGTGGAAATCTGTCATCAGTAGAGAATATTGGTAGCTGAGTTATTTTTCGAGTGGTAATCCGAGAATAAAACGGCAGATCTCAGCACTCATCGCCACTTAATGAACCTGTTTGCTGAGAGCCCACCTGGTGCCTGCTTCGTTCTGGGCGCCCGCCGTGGTCCTGAGTGGTCTGGGGTCAGCTCAGCTGTTCTGAAAACGCACCCTGGGAGGCAGGCTGGAAGAGGACAAGAAAGCCCACCCAGGACAGGGTGGGAGGGAGGGTCATGTTCCCGCTGGAGGTGAGCGTGTGCCGAGTGAGCCCCGCCCCCTCCCCCCCACCCCGACACGAGAGCCTGTCACGAATCGAGTGAAAGGATAGGACAGACCTTTTCCTAACACGGAGGCACTGAACTACCCAAAGTGGCCAAGTGATCACTAGTGAGGCTGGCACCTTTCTTCTAACACAGAGGTACGGAGGCTTTATAACGAACAGGCGTGGGGACATTGCAGCGGTTTCTGCGTCTCCAGGAAGTGGATCTGGTAAGAGCTGGTGTCTGAGGTTCTAGTCGCGACGCTGATGGGACTCCCTCCTGGTGACATTTGCTGTGACACAGCCCAAATGTGATTTGCAATGGCGATGCAGTTTCAAAGGGCTTAAGAGGTTCCTGGTGTCTGAACGTCGTGTCTGCACTTCTTTAATTTTGCTAATAATTAAAATGGATGTTTCCCTAATTGCTGGTTTTCCCTCGAGCGTGTGTCTCAGTGCACATGGAGGCTGCTGAGCTGGGGTTTCCAACAGCGTGAGCCCGGCGACGGCCCAGGTTAGGAAAAAACTGTCATTTCTCATTTGGACTTTCAGGGCAGCATTATGGAGAGTTTATTTCAACGTAAAGTGTAAAAAGGTCCTGGAGGACTTCTTTTATCGTATGTAATTATTGAAGAAATTTTAAAATGAGTGTGCATGCAGGAAGAGGAGAGGCAGAGAGGGGAGAAACAGTGGGCAGGGATGGAGGCCCCCCAGTGATTCTCTGTGTGAAAATTCTCGGTCAGCTGTGTTAATGTTGACAGCGGGTCTCCCCAGCCTGGGGCCTGAGGGTGCGTCGAGGTTGGGAGAAGGCCCATGAATTCCCTCAAATTGTAGGTCACATTTGGCAAATGTCCTTCTGTGCATTTTTCTGGGTTCATACTTTCTATGATATTTGCATCTGGGGTTGTGCGAGGTTAAGAAAAAAAAAAAGGTTTAGTGGAAGGTGTAAAACCCAGCAAAGAAGTGGCTTTGGAAAAGCATACGAACCCCTGGAACTCAGTTTCTCTTTCTGTTATCTGAGGGTTCGATAAGATGATCTGTAGGGTCCATTTATTAATGTCAAATGAATATTAATATCCTCAGAAGCTTCTGACCACATTCCTCAGAAGGCTGCTAGAGTGTAAAGAGCAGTTAGCACAGGGCCGGGCGTCTCATTAAGTGCGTGGGACGTGTGGCCATTTTCTCCCCCTGAGCTGGGCACCTGCATCTCTTCCCTGCCCGGTGGGCTGACCCTGCCAGTGGCCACAGTTCAGGCTGCTGTGTGGTGGAGGAGGCCCTCCCTGTCTCCAGGCAGCTGTGTGTGCTTCCTGTAGGGTCTGCACTTGGCCGGCCTGTTAGCCCAGTATGGGCAACAACTGAGAGGGGCCCCGCGATGAGCTCTTCGATCGCAGGAGTTTTGCTCTGGTGTCAGAGGTTATTAGGAAGGAAGTTTGATTATAAATGAGAAAAGAGTTTTTAACAACTGGAAGCAGGCTGCCCAAGGCACTTCCAGTTGAGGCCGTGGTCATGCTGAGTGGGGCTGGGGAGGACACAGCAGCCCTATCCATTTATGCCCTCCTTGGTACTGTAACTGTAGATTTGGTCAACAGTAAGTTCAGCCTTGACCTCCTGTTGCGCAAGACCTCATCTTGGAAGACTTTGTGGTTTGCTAATTTGGAAGCTCAGTTTAGATAATGTCTGTTGGGCTGGATCAGAGGAAAATGTGTCCAGAGAACAATGTGACTTAAGTTCCAGGAAGGAGCCTGAGCCCTAAACCCTAGCGGGTCCTTTTCTAGTCATCTCGGCTTTGTGCAATATCTTATCACGTCACGGGAGGACCTATCATATCATTCATCTTCTGGCCACTTTCTGAAGTGGCAACAACAGGGTCGGTGTATGCAACTGACTGAAGAAAACAGTCTCTAGAAGATACCGTTAATATTCTAAATTAAAAATGGGTATTTTCAATCGGTCATTCATTGTGGAGGACCAGTGGAAGGGTAAAAACCCAGTGATTGAGGCTAAGGAGGGCCGAGTCCTCCATGCCAAGCACTGTTGCCATTGATTAATATTGCAATTATTTAAAGGATAGTCAAGCTCGATTACCCTGGGGAGGAGGCAACTCTTACTTTCCCCATTCTTCCTGACTTTGTCACCTACTCGGGTTAATTAAGTCATTGTTGACATTAATGACATCTTTGTTTACACCAGCCCAGTGGGAGCTAAAATAAAAGGGCTTTTCCAACCCCAAACCCTTAATTACTTTCCCACCCTCCACAAAGTGTGATTCTGAAGAGCAAGAACCTGGGAAGAAAGTAGTTTGCATTTGTTTTCTTTCTTTCTTTTTTATTTTTAACCAGTTTTTTGGTCACCTTCTATGAGGTGATGCGGCCCTGGACCAGCCTGAGTTGGTCCAAAGTTCAATAGCAGAGAGGTTGCGTGAGGGGTCCCCACAGAGCCCCCCAAGTCAGATTGTTCCAGTATGCTGCCTGCTGTCCTTTGTAAGAGTACTCTAAATGCCGTAACATCGGCCATACGCATTTAATTGCAAGTTAAAAGAAAAGAAAAAAGAATATATCCGCATACCAAGAGCGAATGATTTAAAATAATCTTCTGTTTTGTATTACCTGCATCTTTGTTCCTTACTATGAGTGTTAATGTTTAAGAGTTGACTGTAACTTGATAGTTAGCTTAGGAACAAGGACTTATTCTTGGTCAATTAAACCAAATGCAGGCTTATGCAGTTAAATACACAATGAGGTACACATTCTTTATTAGTATATAAAGTATTTCACAATTCATAGACAAAGAGCTGTGTTTAATATTACTTCTAGACCAAAATTTGGCAAGCTCAGAGAACTAGTATTTGTATACTTTCTAGACTGGCTCCCTCTGACCTGAATTACGACCTGAATTACGAGCGTGTGTTTTGCCTGTTTGTTTTTAACCCCTTCCAGTGCCGAGCACCTACTATGCGACCAGCACCCCCCCCCGCCCAGGCCGTAACGGAAGGCTTTCAAGTTTTTCCCACTCAGTTAAGGATGAGAATTCAGATGACCAGAGCAATCCAATCTGCAATGTTTTCAGTATTAGACCTAATGAATAATTACGTGGTTAATGAAATAACTGAGGTGGTGTTTAAACAAGACAAGTTTTGTTTAATGTTCACATTCTCAATAAAATGTATCTAGCAGTCCTCCAGGTTGCAGTCTGTTTGGGGGTGTACTTACCCAGTGTCATTGTTAAAGGGCTACCAGTCTCTTTCATCAGTGTAACCTTTAAAGGAAAATGCAGGGAATTGCTTTTGGGGTGCCAGTGTGTTAGGCTAAGTAGGAAATGCTGCTGGTGTGCCATTCCCACTGTCCTGGTTGGATTCTTAGCAAGGTGACTTGTCTTGGTAGGTAATTCAGACTTTTTTTTTTAAATAATGTTCCTGCATTAATTTTTTTAAAAAAAGATATTATTTATCTATTTTTAGAAAGAGGGGAAGGGAAGGAGAAAGAGAAGGAGAGAAACATCAATGTGTGGTTGCCTCTCACACACCTCGAACTGGGCACCTGGCCTGTAACCCAGGCATGTACCCTGACCGGGAATCGAACTGGTGACCCTTTGATTCGCAGGCTGGGTCTCAATCTGCTGAGGCACACCAGCCAGGGCCAGAAATTATTTTCTTGAAATTTTTTGAGGCCGTCCCATGGATGGCTCTGATCCAGTGGGCTCTGTGTGGCCTGGCGTAAGTGTCCATGGTCTTTATTATTACCGTGTTCTCCTTGGGGGGTGACTTTAGCCTTAGGTTTTGCATTCTTTTTATCATTTTGCTTCATCCAGGTGAGATTTACAGATGGCTCTACTTTTCCAGCTTTCCTGGCACTGAAATGCTTGATGTTGCTAACGGGGTCACACCCCTACCCCACCTCCTTCTCCCTGTCTTGCCTTCTTAGTGTAGTTTATTTTAACTGTTCGTGACGGCGTTGAAGGCTATATAGGGCTGAACATCAAGCCTGATGTGTAAAGGGCTGAAAGTTTGGCCTTAGGCGAAAACATGGGTTTCTGATCATTATCTCTAAGATGAGCAAACCCCTAAGAACTCAGTTTTGACCTGAATAGGGGCTATTGAACTTGAGTTTTTAAAACTATGTATAGCTCATGTTCCATTTCTGGGAAAACGTTTTATCTTCATGGGAAGCCGTAAGGCTGGCTGGCAGCCTTAAAGACTCCACAGACTGGCCGCTTCCTCCTGCTTACCCAGGTGAGCGTGGAGTGACTCAGCCAGGTGTGGCTCTGGCCTTGGTGGGCTAGGGCATACGAGGGAGAGGTAGGAAATGGAGCCTGAGGTCGAGTTCTCTAAAGAAGTGGTTGGACGAGCTGCTGGGCATTTCTCTATGATGGTCCAGCGTGTCCCGGAGGTGCCGTCTTCTGAAATTAACAAAGGCCTCTTTTTCGGGGCATGATAGAAAATCCAGAATGGCAACCACACCAGTGGTATGTGGTATTTGCAGGCTTCCCCGGCCCCCAGTGATGTTAACCTCAGGCTTTTACCCTTTATGTATTTGCGCAAAAGGATATGTGATCATTGGGACAGACGCCGGTCATCCTCGAAGAGCGTCTGTCAAGTAAAGTAGGTGTGCCGTAGGTTTTCAGTAATTTTGCTTCGGGGAAACTTGCACCACGGTGGAGTTTTCACATGTTGGGTGTGACCACGCCCCATTCTGGACTGCTGCCACTTCCTGTGAATTGAATATTAAAAATTTCAGATTTGTTTCGACTTGACTGAGTCAGGGAGCCAAGCCGTGACATGCTCTTTCCTTTAACCCCGTGTCCGAGCGAAGAATGGTAAATCCCAAGTCACATCTGAATGCGATGCAGAAACGTATAGAATTTCAGGTTGCGGTGAACATGTTTTATGAGGGGGTCAAAAGATAGCTTACAAGGAAAATACCGATGGACTCGGGAATGGGGACAACGGATGTATTTATTGGGATGATTTATATAACACCTTGCCTTGAAAGAGGGAACCGAATATATATTCTAATGTTATAAAAGTTTTGAATTTAAAATTACTCAACTCTTTAAAAGACCAAGAATCCCTTATAAAATTAACCTAAATTCTGCACCTGAATTTTTAAAAAATATATTAAGTGAATACAGTCATTTCGAATGGCACGTGATGTGCTTTTTGGGTTCATGAACTCACAGAAGGAACTTTGCCTTTGGAGCGAGGCAAGTCGGATTGGAATCTCTCCACTATCTACTGGAGCTGTGACCTTGGACAAGTTAGATAACCTCTCTGAGCCTCTCTTTCTTTATCAAACATGGGCCTGATAATATATCTGTCTTGAAGGGGGGTACAACCATTAAATGCAAATGGAATCTAAAGCCCTGGCCTGTGGCAGGTGCTCAGTAAATGATAATTTCCGCTCGGCCCCACCCACTTCCCTTATCAAGGTAAAAACCCGATACAGGAATTAAAACCAACCTTTCAAAGGTGTTTACCCTACAGTATGCAATGATAAATCCATATTTACATTAATTGAAATAAAAAGAAGCTCTAGACCCTGGATTTGTCCAACTCTTTTTATCGTTTTGGGCCTTTGCAAGTCCGGTCTTTAGAAATGTGGTCATCTTGCTGTTTGCAGTACAAATGGTTCAGGGCTGACATTTTTTTTTTTTTCTGTTGAAGAAAGTCAGTTGCAGCTACACGCTAATAGTGGGACACGTACTTCTTGAGGAGCAATGTGTTTTGATGAGGGCGGGGTTTCTGTTTGAGGCTTCCAGGGGACTGTCATCTGGCCCTGGGAGGACTTACGAAGAGAAGGCGATGGATTGGTTGGGAGTGAGGTGGGTGTAGTGTTCTCCGCTGTGGTCCTGGCCAGTGAGGGGATGTGGTGGTCTTCCCTGCCATTTTTGCCTGGACCGACCTCCCCTGGTCAGCCTGCTGGCCGTTCCCAGGTGCACGGAGAGCTGGGCTCCCAGTCTGCATGGAGGGAAGGTCAAGGGCCTTGTTCTGGGGCCCACAGTACTCAGGGGAGGGACTGTGCAATGGTTTGGGTGCTGTACCCCTGAGGAAGTTAGTTGATGGGCAGACTGGGAGGGGGTGGGGGTGCAAGTTGGGGTTGTCGGTATGGATGGCACCATGTTCTTTCAGCCCATTCCTTGGGAAGACAGGCTGATGACAATGGTAGCTCTCTCTACCACTTACTACTGTATTTTGCTTTGTCTAATGCGCACTTTATTTGCCCAATTTTTGAGGGGAAATAACAGGGGTGCGCATTATACATGGGTGTGACGATCACATACCACAGGTGTAATAACAGGTATAATAATCCCATGTATAATGTGCACAAACCCTGGGTGTGCACCGTACACAGCAAAACACGATGAGCGTGTGCCACATGTCAGACACTGTGCTAGGTCCTTGGATGTGTATCATCTCTAATTTTAAGAGTCCCCCGACCCCAGGTATTTTTGGTTGTGTTTTATGGACAAGGCCACTCAGACTTGCGGATGGAATGATTTCTTCGAGACCCCAGTTAGCAAGTGTGGGTGCAAGCCTTTGGGTGAATTTATTGGTATGACAAACATTTCCCATTGGACTCCTCTTTCCTGAGCAGAAGGGCCTTTTGTGGTCCTCTCTTTTTTTCATAGATCTGTCACCCCCCTTATCCAAACTGTTCCCCTAAAGCTATTTGAAGAAAAATCACAGGCAATAAAAATGTTCCAATAATCCCCACTTTGTGATTCTTCTAGAATGACCTCCAGTGGTTTGAAGCTAGTGGTTAGAAGCTAGTCCTCTCTGCTGCCCAGGAGGGAGCCTGCTCTGAGTCCCCGGTGGTGTCCCAGGCTGAGTCGCATGGCAGGGGTTCAGGACAGGAAGGGCTGACCGGCTCATGCGCCACCTCTGAGGAACAGCAGCGGGTCAGCCCCACTTTTTCCTCGTCCTGGATGCTTCTGGCAGTTTGCCCCAGGTCCTACTGAAGGTCAGCCTTTGTAATTGTCCCTTTGATACCAGGTCTGGCTTTTTTCCTCAGCATTTCTGTTACGTGATTGGGCTCAGGCCCACCTGCCCAGACTTGTGTCCCTGGGGCCCCTGCAGCCTGGAGCCATGGAGATGACAAATGCGTGCCGGGCCTTCCTCGTGTCAGAGACTAGGCAAGAACAAGAAAGGGAAACACATTTCTAAGAAGGAGAGGGCAGAAGGGGCAACGCTCTCACTTCCTCCAGCCTTAGCCGGGGAGGGCATCCCCAGCGGAGAAGGACCTGGGGAGAAGAGCCTGTTTTTGATGCGAACGAAGTTCAATTTGGTTGTTAAAAAAGAAAAGTAAAACGCTACATGGTTCTAGCTAGCTGCAGAGGGGAAGGGCGGCTGGCTGAGTCCGTGACCTTTGCGCCAGGTCACTGGCACGGTGAGGGAAGACACCCAGCGGCCACTGGAGTTTGGCAGGGAAGTCAGTGTGGAGGGATGTTGTAGAACGTTTGCCTGGAAGGAGACAGGGCAGCTTTGCTTTCCCCCCTAACCTCGCAGTCCTGGTGCGGTGACAGCTTCCGGAGCTGGGCAGAGACCACGAGGTGTTTAGCATGGCACGCTGTTCAGATCGCAGGGTAACTCCTGTGGCTTCTTTGAGTTTGTTCCCCCAGGTAAGTTTTTCGAGCCCCTACTTTGGGCCACGTTCTGTGAGGATAGGATGGCAAGCAAAGAACAGTCTCAGTCCTGTTGAGTGGGGGACACAGGCATTTGTCACACAACTGTAGACGCGAGGGCCCGTTCCTGTCCCAGGTGGAGGTGCTGTGAAGGAAGAACGGGGTGTCTCTCCGAGGGATTTCAGGAACCCCAGGGAGGCCAGTGTGCTGGCGTGGCAGCAGGGGCGTCAGAGAAGCCTTGGAGAAAATGGCCCCAGCCGGGCTTGGGGTGGGGGGCTGCGCCGTGGTAAAAATTTTCATGGGTGCTCCCCCGGGGCTGGTCTTCAAGGAGGCGGGCCCCCACCTTGACACTCCAGCACACTCACCCCGTTGCGTGGGCCCTGGTCAGCACCAGCCAAACGTGCCACTTAGGGTGCTGTCCGTGCCCAGTTTGGGAGATGGCCAGGGGCGGGCCACACTGCAGCCCGCCGCCACTTGTTACTGAGAGGCACCCACCACTACAGGTGTGGCAGTGGAGCAGGTGGTCACGGGCAGCCCGCACTTGCATGTGTGATGTCAGCCTGCACCTTGACCACCGTCCCTTTCCAAGGGCAGCAGTTTCTTGCCAGGCCAGGGAGGTGGCATGGAGGTGGCCCGAGGGCAGGGTGGCCAGGGGAGCCAGGTGGACCTGGGCTGGGCGGTGGTTCAGCTCGCCTCTTGGAGGCCTCTCCTGGGGACCCAGGCCTGCTTTCAGAATGGCCAGGCACGCCTGGTCCACGGGAAGCCAACCAAGTCACCCGGGAGCCTGGACAGCCCTCCTGGGTCAGGTGCTCCTCGGGCGGGTTTTGGAAGAGACTCCACTGAGAGCGCTGAGAGCACTGAGAGCGAGGGGCTCTTTCCAAGTTTGTTTGTTTCTCGGAGCTTTTACCTCTATGCAAATATGCGGCTTAGGGCAGGGGAGAAAGGTTAACCCCGGTGGCGCCTATCTTAATTTGGAATTTCCTGAATTAATGTGGTTTCAGTCCTCTGGCTCAGGATTCCCCCCGGGGGAATTTTTCTCTTTGCTGCAAATCACCAGGAGAAAAGCGATCCCTGTGGCTTCGACCTGCCTTTCTGGGCCCTTTGGGGCCGAGCCAGCTGGGAAGATGCCCCCTCTGCCTGCCTTCGACGCAGGGGAGCTGAGAGGTCATTCCAGCTGCTCGCTAAAGACCCCTCGGGCCACGCGTCTGCGCCTTCAGCCTGTGCAGGAGCTCCGTGCCTCCTCGGCTCGGCCAGGCCCAAACTCGCTGAGGCCTGAGGTGCCAGATCAAACCCATTCAAATGAGGAAGGCCATCTGTTTCTCAGCATCCAGCTGCTGTCCCTTCACTTGCAAATGGCTGCAATGGACCTGTCCGCGGACACATCTGCCGGCTCTGAGGGAGCGTAGGGACCGGGGTCCTGCTGTGAGAAGAAAGGCCGAGCCCTTTAAGTAAACTGACTGAACAATGCGCCCCAAAGTTCCCCGGTTGAAAAAGCAGGAGGCAACCTCACCCTCCTGGCGCAGCTCTACCCCCTTCGCTTTTCCTTTGTCCCTAGGGCCACTTTAACAGTATTCATTTATTCAGAAAGTTCTTACCGAAGAGGGCCCTGTTCCATGGGTTGGGGAAAAAGTTAAATACTGTTTTTGGACAGTGTATCTGACCTTTAAGCGACTTCAAGGGCCAAGGTATCCACTGAGCATGCATCATTTATGGACTATATTTATCGACTCGAGAGAGAGAGGAAAGGGAAGAGAGAGAAAGACAGATATTATTTTGTTGTTCTACTTATTGATGCAGTCATTGCTTGATTCTTGAATGTGCGCTGTCTGGGGATTGGACCTGCAACCTTGGCCTGTCGGGATGACGTTCCAGCGAACTAAGCAACCAGCCAGGGCTGTGGACTGTCCACGTCAGTATGAGGGAGATGAGCTGGTCCCAGCAGCAGCGTCTAGGAGCTACGGGTGATGTTAAGTGCGGAAAAGTCCCTGAGACTTTGCTTCTGGAATGTGGTCAGACTGCCGGTTAGGGGTGTGCTCCCTGGACAGCAGGCCAAGCACCCCAATTGCTGGACCCCAGGTCCTGAGGCTCGTGGGCTGCGCGAGGCCCTTTGGCCACCCATCCTCTGGGATTTGGTGCTCAGGGTTATTCCCTGCCTGCTGTGGGGCTGTGATAAGTCACCCCTGAGTCCTGCTGGGACCCTGTTCTCAGGGGAGTTCTGTGGGGGTTCATGTGTCCCACGTACAGATACTATCAGGTGTCTCAGATTTGCTGGACGGATGACTAGTAGATGGTGTTTAACAGGCCGTAGGCCTCTTTCCTCGCTAAGGTAATCAGACAGGTGTTGTACATGGGCGTCGATAATGACGAGTCTCGCAAGATCCTTGGATGTTTAGTTCTGTTTGGGAACATTCCAGAAATCTCCACTTAGGTAACTTACATATATTGGAAGTGACAGATTTGTTCGTTTGAAAGAAAACCCTGTTTCAAAGTCAGAGGAGTGCAAATTGAGGTCCCCACGTGGTTGGGGGGAAAAACAGCCTGCTGATAGGTGAGTATTAATCCCCAGCCCGCAGACCGAGACCCAGTCTGCCCTGGCCCGTGCTGAGTTGCAGGCAGGCAGGGGACCTTGGCTGAGGTGAGGGGCGCTTTCTCTCAGAAGTGCCTCCCACTTGAAGGTTGACAAAGGTCTTCCCAGGCAGCCTGTGGTTTTGTCCTTGTGGTGACCTCGACAGGCAGTAGGCTAGCCCGTAGGTGTTTTCCTGTTGTACAAACCAGGACTTTGAGGTTCAACGATGTGATGGGGCCGCCCAGGTTGACACAGTTCATTCCAGACCCCCGTTCTTGGATACTGGCGCTGCCCTTCCTACAATGTGGCCCTTGAACCAACACATCAGTATTATCTGGGAACTTGTGGGAACTCTAGCTTCATGAACCCCACCCCCCTCCTCCACCGACCCAGAAACTTTTGGAAGTGGCATCAGGAAGCTGTGTTTTAACAGACTGTTCAGGTGGTCTTTATGCAAAGTGAAGTCTGAGAGCGCCGGGCCCTCTCGGGAAGCTCTCAGCTGGGATAGGTGGGTGTGGGAGGGAAGAAGACTGGATTTGGTTGTGTATGCACTAGATGGAGAGACAGGGGCCGAGGCCTCTTAGAGACGGGAAGTTTCACAGAGGAGGTGATGTTTTCGTTGGCCTTTGAAGGCCGAATAGGGGCCTACCGGGCAGGGTACGGGAACAGGAGGTGCAGAGATAGGGAACAGTGCCTGTGCGGACGGGCACACCTGGGGCCTGAGGGGGAGAGAGTGAGGGCGGATCTGGGACCAGTAGCAGCTAAGGCCTTAGTGTGGGTGGTGCCCCTAGGTTTTACACTGCCAGCCTGTGCGTGTGTGTTGGGGGGGGGGGTCCTGTGTCCTTTCCTCCCCTCCCCTCTCAGGTTAGATTCGCTTTTCAGAAGATCACCCTGGTGGGCCCTGGTGGGCCCATGGGGTGGACCGTGGAGGCTGGGGCCTGGGGCTCACGGAGGTCGTTGGGAGAGCTGGAGGAGGTGTGGAGCGGACCTTGCCCTGGTTTCTTTTGAGAGCTGCTTCAGAGGTAGAATGAATTGGGGCCGGGATGTGGGGACCAATGGGATGGGAGGCAAGAGCGAGTAGAGGGGCTTTCGAGCCGACTGGGAACTTGGATGGATATTTCATGCTGACTCCAGCAAGAGGCCAGAGGAGGAGGGAGGAGGTTGAAGGTCACTTGCTTGTTCTGGATAAGACTCTCTGTAGACATCCAGGTGATACATTCCCTTGGGGAGCTAGAAGTATGAACTCGCAGGCAGGGACTTGAGTGGCACTGACATGGAGGGAGCAGGGGTGTCGCGGGGGTGGAGGAGGAGAGCAGCATGGAGGGAAAGGACTGGAAGAGCTGGGGTACATTTCTGCCCAAGACCACAGATACGGGACAGGCTAGCAGGCTCGCAGAAGGGCAGGAGGACCTCCGTGAGCTGCTCCTGTTCGTCACGCACGCCCACGCAGGAAACAGAACCACATCGGGTACTTAAGCACTAAACTCTACGTTGAGGCCCTGGAACTGGGACAGAGGCTCCTCTTGCCCGACAACCCCATCTTTCCGTGTTGAGAGGGCGTGGCCGGGCAGCTTTTCTTTCTTCCGCGCTGAGCCTGCCGCAGCTGAGGACTGATGACCTCAGTGGGGCGGCCTCTGGATCCACATGCCGGGTGCTTTCCTGTGCGATCTCATTCATTATGGCTCCTGGTTTGCAGGTGAAGAGCCATGAAATGTTTGGAAGGTCGAGGGGCTTACCCCAGGGCACACCATTTGTATGTGGCACCTTTGGGACTCGTTTCCGTTCTGCGTCTGTACTTCCGACACCCTTCTGGCAGGAGTCTCAGAGCCTGGAGGAACAGGCGGCCGAGCAGCTAGGTTCCTCATTGTACGCTGGGCCTGGGGGCGTAGACCCTTCTGACACAATTTTCAGTGCCAGGCTCTCCGTCCTGGGCACTGGGTCATCTCGGGACCCGTCTCTTTGGGAAATGCTTTGCAAGCAAAGGGCTCCGTTTTGAAGTTCCCGCCCAAGCAAAGCGACCAACATCAAGGGATTTATGCAGTCGACACTCTTGCTACCTGCATCCTGGTGGTCCCATGGGAATTCTGCTGTCATGAATATGAGAGTTCGATGCGAGTATTGTGACCAGGGAGAAAACCCTGTCCTCCCGTTCTCTCTCTCTCCCCCTCTCCCCCCCTCTCCCCCTTCCCCTTCCCCTCCCCCTCCCAGCTTTTGGAGAACACTACAACTAACAGCCGAAAAAGCCACAATCAAGGAGAGGGCCGCTGACAAAACAGGGCTTGGCTGCTTGGCGACCCCTTCCCCAGTGAGTGCGTTCTTTAGCACCGCACTTTTCTACATTCTTATTTCCCCTTTTCAAGCCTAAAGAGTTGTGTGCCATGCTTCTCAGAGACAGACCTGAATTGTATGATGGGTGTGTCTAAATGTATAATCTGTAATGGTTACCATATTGGAAACATTAGCCACTATTCCATCTGATCATCAGGAATGTGAGCCGGCCTAGAGTTTCTGGAACAGTCAGGCTACTGTGGCAGAGGTAGCTATTAGCGGTGGTTATGGCCCGTGATCCTGACAAGGGGAGTTTTAAGTCCTGACATGTCCACAAGACGCCCTGACACTTGGTTGGGAAGAGAGAGCCACAGCCTCTCGGCCCGCTTACTGATGTGCGTCCCATTGCCCTGACTTTTGTGGCCCCCTGTCTTTATGTTGGCAGTATTTCTCAAGGTAGAGACCTTTCATCGTTCATATCGCACGGGGTATTTGTCCTCCGCCCCCACCCCCGTTAGGAACAAGTAGTACCTATGCCTTATAAGGCTGCCGTTTGATGTTAGGGTTTTTTCCTCCTGCAAGTCTGTTCTTGTCAAGGGGACGCTTTGAGGATGTCTGAGCTGAAGCAGCTAGCTCTGTCGCTGTCTTCATTGTCTGTGTGTCTGCAGAGCCCCCGAGCTAGGGCACGCAAGGGCTGCCCTTTCTGCCTGGGTTGTGGGAACCGCCATACCTTTCTCTCTTTCTGTTGGTAAGTTTTGATGCCAACTAGGCTGAGGCCGTGCCAGTGAAAAGTGGGGGTTCTTCTCTTCTCAAAGCCCCAATGCTGTAAGACATTGACAGGCTGCTGTAATGCCGGCTGTCTGTCTGTCCGCCCAGACTCCCTCGATTCCAGGGGTTCCATGAACATGAGGGTCTGTGTTCCTGAACTCCCATGGACAGAAAATTGGGTACCGGCCAGCTGAAAAGTTCTTTCCGGGACCGTGGTGTGGCCCCTGCAGGCCGCCTTGGAGGCCAGGAGGGTGAACCCAGGCCCGCTGGAACAAACAGGGCCAGCCACCACTTCCTTGCCGTGGGGTTCGTGTACTGTGACATTGCAGAGGCATCCGCAGCTTCATTCCGTGCTTCTTCTGTCAGGACATGGGCAGCCCCTTGGCAGTGCCGTTTGTGTCTCTTTTACTGGGAGGCAGAACACCAGGGAAACCGAGCTGCCTTATTGCTCCTGCCCAGAACGCTCAGTTAGAGGTCCCCCGGGAGCCCCAAGCTGTGCCAAGCGCCAGGGGCTTGCCCCGCAGCCCACACCCCTACCAGGACGGGCCTTTGCTGCACTGACACCTGCTTGGCGTCTCTCTCTCTCCCCCTTGCACCCCCGCCCCAGTCCCCGCCAAGGAATCCGTTTCTGAATTTCTATCCCTTTTTCTCTTTCTTCCCCTTTCCGCAGGAATGTGTTGAGGGCTTGAACACCCCCGACTTTCTGAGAGGGTGGTACCTCCAGGGATGCGTTCCAGGGGTGACCCCACTCCATCCTTGAAGCTGGGGTCCCTGTTTCTTAGCTGTGATTAATCTTGACATTTGAAAAGACACCGTCCCGAGGAAAACCCAGAAAAGGCTTAATTTGTGAAATGTGATACAGTGAGTTGTCCCATTGGCACAAACTGCCATTTTCTTCCTAACAGTTTAAATCTGTCATCCGCTCCCCGCGAAACGATTGGACAGGCAGGGCGTGGGTTTCCCATCTGTTCTCTGTTTGCATTTGGGCGCCATTTCAAAAACCACACGGGAAAAGTTTATAGGCAAACATTATAAAAAGTGACAGTCTGAAGTACTGCTATCGCTGGTTTGGCAACATAAAGTGTTACCTGAAATAGCTTCCTGTTCGAGCGCTCGCTAGCCCGGCAGTTGTCTCAGGATGACGTTGGTGAGGTGTCACATTCAGCTGGATGTGTGCAATGAAGTCACATAAGCCACTGCCTTCTGTATGTCACGAGAGCTCCCCTGTTAGGGCTCTGCTCACTCACACACACAGGGAGAATTTGTTGCCCTGCGTTTATTTACCGAGAGGAAAGTTCATGCAGCTTGTAGCCAGTGACATCAGTGTGACGTCACACCGAGACATGAGGTCATGACCTCTTCCACCCCGACCCGCGAAGGTTCTTGTTTGTCTAGCCATTTTAGGTAGCAGTGACAGAGAATGCCCAACGCTACTGTGTGTGTGTGTTTCAGCTTTATTGCTTCTTTTGAAATTTCGATTCATACTGTGAAAGATGTGTAGCAACAGGTTTTCTGCCTGTGGAAGGCTCGGAAAGCATTTGGTGTGTAGCAAAGTGGCTTCTGGAACCTTCCCTCCTTGTGCAAGAAGGGCCGAGGGAATTGCTGGAAGGTGCGCCCCACGTGGGTTTCTCCCCGATCCCCCGCATCGGAAAGGTTAAAAAGCCCCATGTCATAGCACCAGGAAAAAGTAAATCCAGGAAATGTTGTTAATGCTGTGAAAGGTATTGTTTAAATCTCCCAGGGAGTAGTACTTTGCTCTGTGTCAACTGTCACCTTTTGCAGAGCAGGTGGAGCACCTTGGTGGAGGCGAGGTGAGGAGAGGCACCAGCCTGTGTTTGTGGGAGGCGATCAAAGTCAGGGAGGCTGCTGGGTCGGGCAGACGCAGCACTGTTGATGTCACAGGGGGTTGGCATGTTGTCTTGGCCCCATGACAGGTAAATCCCGCTGCACAGGCTGGGCGTGGGCAGGGATGTCACCTGAAGGATTCAGGTGCTGAAGAGAAACCAAAACTGAACGGCCTCCCGGGGAGTGGGCGGGGACAAAATTGCCTCCACTGAACTGTTTGGGTTCCAGGCTTTGCCACTGTTCTTGGCACCTTGGCCTGAGTCGTCTTTGAGGCCCGAACCTGCCGGTTGGGTGGCGTGGGAGGGGACCATTGTGGCATTCGGCCCCTCTCCCCCTGCACCCCACTCTCCCTTCCTGTCCTCCTCTCTTCTTGGTATTGTTTCTTCTTAACCTCTTCTCCCTTCCCCTCCTTTCTGTTGCTTCCAACAGCCCATTCGCCCTTCCCCCCGAGATTCCCTTGAAGCCCTCCGCCCCGAGAGGTATAGTGATGTTGCTGGGTTCACCAAGGACACCACCGTCCCCCAGAGAATGCTTTTGTGAAATGGTCACTTAGGTGAGGGGAAGGCATATACACTTTCTGAATTTACCGCGCCAGCAGTTACTGGCTCAGTTTTGCAAAGGAACATTGTTATCTTACTGAGGTGTTTCGGGGAATTATTTACTATCCTTGAAGCTTATCTTTCTAGTTGGAAAATTGGGTAACGGTTTTGACCTGGTTTTACTGGAAATAAAAACCACCTTTTAGTACATCGAGTCAGCTTACCGGGCCATTGAAGATGGGAGCCTGCCGGAAAAATCGTTTTGTGTCTGTGGATGGACAGACCCAAATATTCTCTGACTGTCCCCTGAGAGTCGTGGCGCTCAGGCCATGGCCAGCATCTTCAGCCTGGAGAGTGACAGCAATAGTGACCCTCATGGGCCCGACAAGCTCGAGCTGGGAAGATAAGGTTCGTGTTGGTTGGCTAGTCGGGCTCTTATAAGACGTGGTCCCAGCCCTGGCCAGTGTAGCTCAGTGGATGGAGCGCCGGCCTGCAAACGGAAAGGTCACTGCCTGGGTTGCGGGCCAGGTCCCCAGTTGGGGGTGCACGAGAGGCAACCACACATCAGTGTTTCTCTCTCTCTCTCTTTCTCCTTCCCTTCCCCTCTCTCTAAAAATAAATAAAATCTTTAAATTAAAAAAAAAAGAAAAAGAAGACAGTGGTCCCTGCTCTCCCTCTCCAACCTGCAGGGGCTGGTGTCCTCTTGACGACACTGGTCCCGCACCTCAGGCACGCTGGCCTCAACAGGGCTTGGTGGCTTACCTGTTTCAGGTGAAGGAAGGGGTTCTCCGTGAAATGCCCACCTCTGCTGGGAGAGAGTTTTCTGCATCATAATTGCAAGTGCCTTGCCTCTCTTTTATTTTTTAAACAGCCTTGAGTGTTCCCCGGCCTCCATGACATAAGGACATGGCTTCTCCTTCTCCGAGGGTAGAGGCGGAGGCAGGCTGGCCGCACGTCTCCCAGTCTCTCTGGTCAGGGAGGGAAGCGCTGCTGTGCATGTCCACCTGCTTCCCTGCTCAGTGATCGCTTGGCGACCAGCTCTGACTCAGAGGAGGGCCGGTTCCATAACGTTCTCAGTGACTTAATGATCACACGATGCGGTTTTAATAAATGTGATTTTATGACCCAGGCTAATTATTGTAAATTCGTTCGAACATCGCGGGTACTATTTCCATAATTAGTTGTCGGAAATGGGGGACCCCAT
Source organism: Mormoops blainvillei (assembly GCA_004026545.1). Taxonomy (NCBI): domain Eukaryota; kingdom Metazoa; phylum Chordata; class Mammalia; order Chiroptera; family Mormoopidae; genus Mormoops; species Mormoops blainvillei. The sequence goes on from PVJD01002271.1 coordinate 69,293, forward strand.
GACATCTGATCTTTGCTTGAACCAGCAGTCGAAAGGGCTGGACCAGGCGACGGCCTTCGGGGCCCTGTCGCTGCTGATGTATGAACTGGTGACTCAGCGATGCTGGGAGACGGTCTGAGATTTGGGGTCAAACTGAATTCTTTTTTCTCCCCCTCTCCTTTCTCCTGCCCTTTGCCCCACTTCTCGTTTCCTTTCCCTTTTCTGCTCAGTATCCAGAGTTCAAAATGCGTCTGTTCCTCACTCAGCCCGGTTGCGTGGGGACGTCAACCGCCTCGGGGGTTGTGGCCTGAGGACCTTCCAACTTTCGAAGGGCACTCGGCCCCTCACTTCTCTTTAGAGAAGCCTTCCCTGACCATGCAATGGGGAAGTTGGCGGATTTTCTGTAAAGGGCAAGACCCTAAATATTTCAGGCCTTTGTAAGCAACTACTCAACTCTGCCATTGTCAGGCAGCAGTAGCCCCACACAATGACAACAAACAATTTTCATTAAGCAAACAAATGAGCATGACCGTGTGCCCGCCTGGGCGGGGTACAGTTTGCCAACTCCTACTCTAGCAAGAGCCCTCCCCCACCGTCGCTGGGGGGGGCTGCTGTCTTGCTGCTGTGTTCTTCCTGCCGCTCACGACCACCACACATACCTTCTATGTTTTGCAGATTTTAGATTTACCGTCTATTCCCCTCCCTGGAATCGAAGCCCCTCAGCTGTAATTGCAGGGACTGTTAAGTGCAGGGGCTATTTTTGTTTCTTGTTGCTGCCCGAGCACCCGGAATAAAGTGTGGCTCCTGGTAGGTGTTCAGTAAATAATTGCTGAACGAGGAAAAGACAAACTTCAGACTTAGCCTGCCTGTCGGCTGGGCTCTCTGCCCTTGATTTGCGGCACGTGTGTCCGTGTTAAATTTGACTTCTGTTTTCTTCCTTTCGCTGGGGTTGTTGCGTTATGTTCATGTTCTGTTCCACGCCTGGCCCTTCTCGGGGCATGTGCCCGTGGAGGTGCCCCTTTGCGGGCCCGGGCCGTGCGGTGTTGGCTGTGGGCGGCGGTGGTCGGCAGCCTTTCCAGCACCAAGCGCACGCAGCCCTCGCTGCGCCTTTCACAGTGGGGTTGAAACCTGAAGCGACTTTGTTTCGATCTTATTTGGGGGATTTGCGCAGACCACACTCAAAGGACAGAACAATTGTGATGTTGCCCAGATTTGGAACCATCCCAGAACCAGGAAGCCTTTGTGTTTTCCGGGCCCGGGACTTCAGGTACCATTCGCAGTTCTCACCTGGAGGAATGAGAGCCAGTTGATTCACGGACCCTCGGGGGTCCCAGCCAGTGGGTCTAGCTGCTGCCCTTAAAGGCTCATGGTCCCTGCTCTCTAGTACGCACAGGGGGCGCACGGTGCCGTCCGGCCCTGCGTATCTGGGGACTGAGGCTCTGTTCAACACGGGCCACCTTCCATGTATACGCCAGGGATGGCCCTGGGGGAGGGGAGAGGCGGGGCGCACAGAAAGCCCCGAGACCTGAGCCCCCCTCTCTGGGACCTTGGTGTCTCCTCAGAGACAGGGAGGGGGTCTTCCCTCCGGGTCAGGGTGACCGACGGCCAGCCTCACCCGGGATGGACTGTGGGATTTGAGCTTTGAAGGATGAACTGGGTTTAGCAGGGAGGCAGGGAAGGAAAGAGTAGCTAGCCCTAAAGGGACAAAGGCAGAGGCCTGAGGAGGATGGAACGCGGGGTGCGTGGTGGAGGTGGACAGGGAGGCAGGGAGGGACCCAGCCTTTATCGGGGAGTGTCAGGCCTGCAGTGCTCAGTGGATTTGATTCAGGGTCCGTTTAAGTACCTTGGAGACCACCTCTCGGCTGTCTGGGGCATTTTACTTTTTGTTTTTGGTGTTAAGGGCTCTAGGCTTTTATCATGTTCGGAAAAATAGCTTGTCCCAGCTCACTGAGCACAGAATTCAGTCTTCAGTCCAGCGAAGTTCTGATCTGAGCCTAAGAGCTCATGAACACTCAGGTGGCATTTTTGTAGAAGGACCCACTAGTTTCTCTTGAGTTTGAAGCATTTTAGGAAGCTGGGCTTTGTGATAACAGGCGAAGTCTAGCGCACAGTAAGTAGGTGCGTGCGTGTGTGAGTGTGGGGATACAGTCATCCAGCCACATTGAATGAAAAAGTTTGTAAAACGCGCGTTCTTACGTGTAAAAGCCACACTAACGGAGTTTCTCCAGGATCACATTGCAGGCCATTGCAGGCAGGCTTTGGATTGGCAACTGACTTAAAAGTTTTCTTGTACAGTATCCCTCCATGCTGGGTTTTGGGGTTGTGGTTAAAGCCCTACGGTGTGTGGTAACTAAGTGGGGCAGCTTCTGCTGGGGGCTTCCTCTGGCTCCTGTTTCAGACACTCAGCTCTGTGCCCAAGGGCCGTTCCTGGCTTCCCCGGGTTGCGGTGGTTTCGGGGGGAGAGGCCAACCTGCCGGAGCCATTTGCAAAACAAGAACTGCCCTCCTGGGAATACTGGGGCCTCTACTGACCTGTGTTGGACGTTCTCTCCTTCTCCTCCTTCCCACCTGTCTCCATCTTCTCTCTCCCACCTTTCTGCAGAGCCACCAACCAAATACCAAATCTCCCAACCAGAAGTTTTCGTGGCTGCGCCCGGGGAGTCGCTAGAGTTGCGCTGCCAGTTGAGAGATGCTGCCATGATCAGTTGGACTAAGGATGGGGTACACTTGGGGCCCAACAGTAGGACAGTGCTTATTGGGGAGTACTTGCAGATAAAAGGTGCCACGCCTAGAGACTCCGGCCTCTATGCCTGTACTGCAGCTAGGACGGTGGGCAGTGAGACTGTCTATTTCATGGTGAATGTCACAGGTGAGTTGGCCTGCGAGCCCTCTGCTCTCTCTTCTCTGTAGCTGTTTTCTGGGTAAAATTGTATCGGGCAGGCGAAATCCTAGTGGGATCTGCTCATTGGGTGCTAGACACAGAGCTTCATAGTTTGTTATTTATCTGCTTTTGAAGTTCTTCCTCGGGACCTGGTGTATCAGAGAGGCTGGCCATTAAGAATGATGGGATTCTCATGTGCAAAGTAACATTTTTCTTTGAAGACAGCACACTTTTCTATAAGAAAAACACATTCCCCGCCCACCCGTACCCCCCCGCCCCTTCCCCCACCGGCATCCGTGGCATTTAGAATATAGGACTGAAATTCGGATGCTGAAGATTTCGGATTCCTTTTACTAAAACTTGAGTTTCTCTCCTGGATTTTTCTTTCATGCAGTAAGCGGGGACTGCACAGGCCCCCTTCTTGGTGGCCGAGTTTAAAGTTTTGTTTTCACAGTCTCAGCAAACGGTTGGAAGGCCACACAGGGCTGAGTTTTCCTAGGGACTAATTCCTTCCTTGAAGGGGACCCTGAGTGCTGAAAGGTTTTGCTGGGAAGAATCTTTGGATAGTACACACTCTCCAGATTTGCTGGGGGCTTGAATACCATTTGCAGCTGAAAACCCAGTTTCCGTATATCCAGTTTTATAGGGTGTTTACATAGTGTGAAAGCAAAAACATTGGAAGTCATAATATAGACCAACTGTCACCATGGAGAGAGAATTGAAGCCATGGAGACCATCTTAACCGAACCCGGTCTCAGACTTCGTGTGTGGGTTTCTGGGCTGCGGCCGCCCCGAAGGACGGAGTTGTAGGTGATGGAAGCCTTTTGCTTGGCAAACACACAACCACGGGTATGTTCTTTTGCATACAGATGCCATCTCCTCCGGAGACGATGAGGACGACACAGATGGCCTCGAGGATTTTGTCAGTGAGAACAGTAACAACAAGAGTAAGTAACAGCCGCTTCTGAAGGTCCCCGAGAGAGGAGAGCTTGGTGGGAAGTCCTGACTCTAACCTGTCTTCTTGTCGACTCTTCGTGAGGCTCTGCCCTTGACCCTCCCCTTTCTCTGCTGTGTCTACTTCCCTGACTTTCGATTCTGACAATAAACCAGTGTCGTTATGCACCCTCCTCTGCTGTTTGTTTGTCCTTTCTTATCGTGTCAGCAAGCCACTTTCTTCCGGGCGCAGTTGTGCCTTTTCTTTCCTTGGTTTTCTCTTTCCCTTTGGTCTCTAACTTTGTGGGGACATAGCAGAACCCCATAACGTCTTGGTTTTCTTTGTGACCATTGATGGTGCTATACTTACTCCAGTGGTTCCCAGCTTGGGGGTGGGGGATGCTGCTACTTCTCCCTCCTCTGGGGGACATTGGGCCATTCTTCCTGGGGGCCATGGGGCCATGTTCGATTGTCGCAACAAGGGTGGGGATGCTAGTAGCATCTTGCGGATAGCGGCCGGAGGCGTTGCTGTAACATCCTACCATGTAGAGGAGGCCCCGTGACCAGTAATGATCTGGGTGGTGTTGAGGTTGAGAAGCCGTGGCTTTTAAAATACTAGTGCATGCTGAGCAGAAATAAGGAAAGAGCCTTACCTGGCGGGTAGAAAAGGAGGCCAGCGAATGCTGTTTGCTCATTTAAGGGCCGTTAATACCAAGCACTGACACAAAGGAGACCTTTACTTGGTGAATAAGAAGAACGTGGCTGCTCGGAGCTGGCATCCTGGGTTCAGATCTGGCGCCACCACTTCCAAGTTGGGTGACCTTGGGCAGGTCATTTAACCTCTGTGCCTCAGTTTGTTCAACTGTGAAATGGGAATAATAACAATATCTGATGGGTTGTTAGGATTAGATGCCTTCATGTCTGTACAATGCTCAGAAAAGTATTTGTGAGTGTGTGTTCAATAAGGACAATAGTAGATAGTTGTGTTTTCCGATAACATGGCCGGAATGCCCCCAAAGCGATGTTACGCCAGTCCCTGGTGTTTATTGCTTAGATTTATAGTCTGCGTTTTCTCAGAAGGGTTTTAGTCAGTTAAATAAATGTAAACAAGGCCTAAATAATAAAGACAACTAGTTATTAAAATAGGCCCAGGGCTTTTTAGAGGAAGAAGAGAGTATTGATCTTGTCAGGCACCTGCAGGAACGTGTTTCTTAAGTGGGGGTTGTATTTAAGTGCATCTCCTAGGACCCGGCAGCTTGGGCAAATCGGGGAAACACTTTGGTTTACATAGCCTTTACCTCCTGGCGGGGGAAAGCTGGGGGCCTGGCTCGCTGTGCGTCCCCTGAGAACTTAGGAGCAACGAAACTTCTCAGGCCCTACCCCAGACCCACTGAATTAGAAACTGAGGGGTCGAGTCTGATGCCCCCTGAAGTGGGAGGACCCCTGGCTTCGGGGTTCACAGGTACGGATCTGTCTCAAACAGGAGTGCCCTGTTAGAGATGTTGCTCATAAAACAGTGGGTAATAAGATGAGTGAAAGTGTTTTCCACTGTGATTTGTACCAACCTTCTAATGAGGTGGTTATATTTTAATAATAAAGCCCCGGTATATCAGAAGACACCACTCTTCTTCGTATGAGGTCTTTGGCTCCGGCAGGGGAGGCAGTGCGTGACCATGACAGCGAGGGGGGAGGTCCTGCTCTGGGCAGGCTCCGTGTGGGCTGCTGGCTCAGTCAGCGCCCCCAACACCCTGACAGGGTGGAAGGAAGAGTTACTCCTGTTCTAGTGAGCGGAAATTCATGAATCAGTGAGCGGAAGGCAAAGCTGCAGTTCGCCCGCGGGCCTGTTGCCTGTTCCACACAGCGCCCCCCGTTCAGCACCCAGGGTGACGATGAGGGTGGCGTGCGGAGGCTGGCACTGCTGTTTACAGCCCCGAAGCGGTGCCTCCATGTGGGCAGCATTACTACTGACTGGGGGATGTCCGGCTCCGTCAGCTCGGTGGTGTTGGCACTCCCGGGAACTGCGTCATCCTGGTGGTCAGTACCACGCCTGCTAATGCTGATCAGTAGCCTCATGCAATTCTTGGGAAAAAAAATAACACGTAACAGCAAGGTGGTGGTTACCCAACAAGTAGGCTGCGTGAACTGAGTCTGTCTCGTGATTCAGAGGGCTTGCCTGCCATAGGCCTCCGGCTTTGCATCCCAAACGCCCCGAACTAGCCCCGGCGCCCGGCGCCCCGCGCCCCGGCAGAAGGGCCCAGCGGTGGAGGGCTCTACTTAACGAATGCCAGCCCTCATTGAATGACTCGCCATGCCTTCACCTTGCAACCGGGGTTCTTTGTAATTAGCTCTCGAATGACACCGGCTCTGCCCCGAAATGGGTGCTCGGCAGTGATTAAGGACCAGTGTTAGCTGTACCGGGGAGATACTGCTGTCGGGAGCTGCTGCTGTTTGGTGCCTGTGAAACATTAGACGTGATTTAAAGTGATAGCAGTTCTTAGCTGGCTACTCGGCCTCTGCCATCTGTTCGTGTGATTAGGCCGGTCTGATTCACAGGTGCAGCCTGGGGCAGCCGAGATTAAGCAGCTGCGGCCTGTGGGGACAGAGGAATGCCACGGCCAGGGTAATTGGCAAGGCGGGGAAGGGGATGTTGCCATTAAAACAATTTTTGCCACCTCAAATGTCAAATGCCTGACCTGATTAATAGGGAAAATTGTAGAGCACTGAATTCTTTGCATTTTCAGCCACCCGGAAAACACCCATTGTCCAGTTTGATTCTGATTGTCTGGAAATGCCACTGGGGTGTGCCTGAAAGTTCCTCCTCAGTGACGTTAACAGACGATGCCCCGGTGATCCTGTGCTGACAGTGACATGGCTGGGCTTTTCTGAAGTGGTTTTTCTCTTTCTGGTGGGCAGGTGTCAGGCCTGTGTCTTGTGGCTTGAAGATATCTTGCAGGGTATTCCCTCTGCCGGTGCGCTCGATTGTTGCTTAATTTATTTTGATGGTTAACTATCAAAAGGCAAGCTAATCTGCCGGCTAGTGTTCTTTGTAGGTTCTCTACTGGGTACAGGAAGCGTAGTAGAGTGGCCAAAATTAAGGCAGGATTGTCAAATTTTGGCCATGATACGGGTATCTGTTAACACCAAGACCTGAACTGATTTCAGTAGGAATGTTTGGCAATATTCAAGTCGATTGTACGAAACCCAGGTCCAACGTGGACTCCTCTGTGGCGAGTTTCTTCGTCTCCACACGCAGATCTAGCTGCTCGGTTTTGAGCGTCTGCCTCGTACTTCGCGAGTGTCGTCGTGTGGTGTTCCCCCCGCCTTCCCAGTGGGCTGCGTCTGGTAGGGGAGGACCAGCCCAGATGGCGAATAAATACTTTGCAGAATTATAGTCTTCACATACATCTCATTAATGAGGGATCTCATTAAAAACAGGCATCTGCATTGAGACAGTGAGCTGGTCCACGACAATTCTCTGCCAAAAACGAGTTGTATTTTGAAATGAATTTGGAAAACACCTTTTACTGGGACCACTTCTTGGAGACGTCCAGTGCCCATCCATCAGCATAATCTAAGCTCTGAAGTGTTCTGTAGTTAAAGCATGTTTAATTTTGTCCTTTCTCAAGATTTTCCAAACTGATTGGCCCCCAAGACCCATTTTAACATAGAGCATCTCTCACCACCCTGTTGCACAGGCTTTGAAATCTCCCGCATGTGCTGGTTTGATTGATCGACTTTCCCCACTCTCCCAAGTCAAGTTCTTCCATCCCAGGTGTGAAGGGCGTTCTCAGGTCATATTTTAGCAGCTGACTAGCTGATGACCTCACATCTTACCGGTGCTAGACATTTCCCTGAGCAGAGCAATCCTGTGATGTCATTAGAGGCCTGGCTGCCAGGAACTGATGCCGCTAAACATGCCTCTCAGTGACATAGCCTTTCTCTGGACAGAAAGTTGCCACTTCAAATGCTAGTTTTCAAAATGCATCCAGGTTGCATGTTTACAAGGTTCTGATTTTATGCGTTAGCAAAGGAAAGCATAATTTAACAAGTCCTTGTTCTGGGTGTCTTAACAGGTTATCTGGCAGCAAATTAGACATGAATGTCCATTTGGTGGGGAGTGATTTTTATTACCCTTAACGTGTGTATGAGTGATTCGTGTTTCTGAAGAGCTTGAGACCTAGCTCTTGGGAAGATCATGATTGACAGAAAGTTCAGGTTGGCCTCTTAGCTAGAGGGAGTCAGTAGCACCACAGCTGTACTAAGATTCCTGCTGCTGGAGCGGTTCTTTCTACCAAGTGGAGGTAATTTCCTATCTTGGTTTCCTGCCTGCGGAGACCTGTAGCAGATGTCCATACCTGTGTCAGGGGGAGAGGCAAAATTGCTTGGAAGCAACTAGGGAAAATGAAGGTTCTTGGCCTGGGATCTCCAACTCCTGTCATTGATTAATCTGCTGATAACAGTCACCTTTGCTCTAATTGGGATTTTCACTTGGTAGAAATTATTTCTAAGTTGATAAATGTTGGTTACTTTTAGTTATGTTTATGTTTCCAAGCATTAAAAACAAACAGACAAAACCAAAGTGCACAGTCTTCTTCAGTTGTTTTTTGGAATTCCTATGTGTAATGGGAAGCTCATCCCAATTTGGTTTAGGTGCTTCAGCTCAAAGGCTGGGCCTGGGGTTCTAGCTAGAAGGCTTGCATGGAAAGCACTTCTCTCTCAGGCTCCCCTCCATCAAACAGCACCACCACCAACTGGAGGGCTTTCTTTGGAAGGCAGGTCCTAGGAATTCCCGTGGGGCAACTGGTCTCCCAGTGGATTCTGGCATTTCACATGTGGGTCACTTGCCTGGCCTTTTACAATGTTTTTCCTATCGAATGCTTCAGTGGTCAGCAAGTTAGTTGTTTTCATGAGATTTCTCAGACACAGCGACTCCCTCTCATAATTACACCCTCACTCACATCTCCGTATACTGTTAGATTTGTTTTCTCTTAGTTTATGAAAAACCGAAAACAAATGAACTGCATGCAGTCTGCTACAAGGATGGGGGCGGTGGGGGGCGGTGGTGGGGGCTCTCTGAGAGAGCCCTCCACCCAGGGGTTCAAGCATTCAAATGTCCTGATTACTGATATTTTTAAAGGCCCTAATTATAGACTTAAGACAGAGGCCTTAGTGGGGCTTTAGGGAGTTTGTGAGACTTAATCTAGGAGTTGAAACAGGCTGTGTTGTTTTTTTTACTTTTTTTTATTTTTTGCATCAATAAAAATACAGTTGGCAGTCATCAGCGCCCACAGCTCACGTAAATCTTGAACTTTTGACTTAATTACCATGGGAGAGTTCAAAGGGCAGCCTGGAGTGGTTGAAAGAGCACAGCTCAGGGAGCTGGAGACTTGGTCTAGCCTCAGCCCGGCCTCTGGCTGGGTGACCTTGATCAAATCACTTAACCTTTTGGGTGACATTGATCACATCAGCCGTTGGGCCAGATGGTCATTGAGGTTGCTTTTGGTACAGTGGTAATATGATTCCATGTTTTCCTTTAAACTGCTGGGCTGGATTCTCTCTTTTTGATTTCAGAGAGAGGGAGAGGGAGACACACACACACACACACACACACACACACACACCCCATAAACCTTAGACGTCAGTATTGGGACATGTAGGGGTTCTGTAGAGGCAGGCTCAGCTGCCTGTGTTTTCTCATTAAGTGTGAATCGCAGGGTCAAAATAAACCCTCTCACCTAGCCATTCATTGACGGAGTTGATACCTGCCCAGAATATAAGTGCCTGGAAAGAGCGTTAGAACTGAGAGGGACCTTCTCAAAACATTCAGCTCCACTCCCTCATTTTATAGCTGAAGGTTTAAACAGTTGTCCATCTGGTCCGTCCATCCGTCCATCCATCTGTCCCTCCTTCCATCCGCCCAATATGCCATAGGCTAAAGTCAGCTTAAGGGGTACCCCCCAGGTGCTCTGCTCCTGTTGGCTGGCAGACGCTGGAAGGAATATTTTTCAGTATGGAAACAGCCTGGTGATGGAAACTTACGTAAGTAACAGGCGGCCCTGCGAAGGGATGGTGACTTGTTCCTGTGGGGTGGAGCTGGTGAAGAAAGTCTGTGTTGAGGGCACACGGAGCGAAGTTCCTGTTCGGTTAGGGACCCCCTGCTTAACCAGTCACATCTCAAGAGATGTCCGCTGTGTCACAATAAGGTCCTTCAGTATTGCCGACACACCGGAACTGCTTCTGTACAGAAGATGATAGTGGCTAGGTATCCGTTACTTCGGTGATGGGATTTATTTATATATGTTGGGAGGTTCTGTTCCTTTAATCTCATTCTTGTATTTGGCAACTAAGAGCAATGTTTTTGTGCTGCATATTCCATCAGAAGAGCGGAGAAAGTCAGAGCGGGGGGGCCCGTACCTGCCATCTGGGTATGGTTCGTTTTTCCTCCCGTTGGACCGTGACCTCCCAGTTCTCCTCTGTGAACTGGCTTTAATCCCCTGTCACATATCCCTGAGGTTACGCCGGGGAGGGTGTACTGAGTGGGGGTCGTACCTTTCTTTCAGGCAACATGATGTGGCCTTGGCGCGCAGATCCCTTTGAAATAAAGTTGTTGAGTAAACACCTGTTCTGAGTATCTACTATGTGCCGAGGTCATCTCTGCCTTCGTAGGTCGCTGATTTCAGCAAGTTCCTTCTCCAGGTAACAGTTTTTGATGCGGCTTACCAGGCTTGGGATGAAGGAGGCCCCCCATCCCCAGGTGAAGGGGTCGGTCAGGAGCCTGGCCCTTGTCTCTCACCCACTGTGAGAAACAGGCGGTCTGTTTCTACTGTCTTGATGAGATGAGGGCCCCGCCCACCCTGTATCTCTGAGTCAGCGGCCCAGCGGCCTGGTGCCCAGACCCCGGTGTACGGTGTTGTCTGCTTTGCATGAGCGGATCTTATAGGTGCAATGGTGATAATGGAAATGTCCCCCCAGGGCATGGCCATCTGCCAGGGATTCCCGCAAAATTTGTTCACCCTCATCCTGAGGTCCTTCCTTAGGTGCCAAGGCAAGGTGGTTGCCAGGCCTGTACGGGCCGTTGCAGCCGAGTGATCCTGTGTGGGTGGCGGCCTCGCCGTTGGCGCCGCCCAGGAGAAGAGGAGCAGAGCAACATTCCCAGAGCCTTCAGTTAAATCCCACTTTTTGACATTTTAGGGAACATCAGAATCACGCCTGCTTGTCGGTAAGCACCTACCTATTGATCTCTTTCATGTAAGAAAGAGAAGACATTCCACAAGATCCGCTATAACGGTCGCAGGCTGTAGGCACTGCTACATTAACGTCTAGCTGATTTGTGCGAATAGGCTTTTGTTGTGTTTCCTTCAACAGATGGCACAGGGGTGCACACACCTGAGGTATGCCTGTTCATCTAGGTCAGATTTGTTAAAGTCTTTGTGGAGCGACAAAGCGCATTATTTATTTTGTGCGTTAATGGTTTCTTTTTCATGGCTGTGGCCGTGGCTGGATTTTCCTAATAGAACCTTTTAACCTAAAAGGCGACTGAAATTTGTTTCAGTCTCTGCCAGGCCCCGGGTGTCTGGTGATGAATAGGAATCGAGTACTCCCTGGTGCAGAGGGAAAAGGTGTGTGTCTGGGCACTTGACTCCCGAAGCCAGAGGGCCACCAAGTCGCAGATGGGCCTGCGCCCAGGGGAAAGAACGCAGCCCCCTGCCTCCTCCCTCTGCTCCCCGCGCCCCCTCCCTCCCCGCGGCCTTTCCCTCTCTGGTACTCGTGAGGGACCAGCTCCGCCTCACTTTGCTGTGTGGGATTGTGCGGATGCCGCCTCTAGTGTAGGGAAGGGGCGTGCAGCGTGCCCTTGTGAAGAGACCCCAGCTCCACCTTTTATAGCAGGTTCAAGGGCAGGGGTGGGGTGGATGGGTGGGAATTGTGGGCGCAGTTATTCCAGCTCCTAATTCTACCGCGAAAGCCTGGCCTGTACGTGAAGCGGACGGTGAACCCCCGGGAGCGGCCCACAGGGCGGAGTAGGAGCCGTCTAAAGCCGCAGCGAGACAGAGCCCCTGCCCGAGCCCCGCCTACCTCTGCCTTGTGGAGCATGTGCTGGGGCTCCGTCTAGTCTTCATTAGAAGTAAGCAGTTCTGAATCCGCCTTCTAGAATGTCAGTGCTGTAGAATGTTCTAGAATGTTCAAGGCCTCGGTAATGGATGCTTTTAGGGCGATTCTGGGATTTTGGCCACCTGCGTCCTAAGACAACAACACACACGTGAAAGGTTAAGTGCTGTGCAAGATTTCAGTGGAGGTTCTGGGCAGGAATACAGGAGGCCGTGTGCTTTTGGCCCAGGCTGGCTGGTTGAAGGTGTGGATTCCAAGCCAGTGTTGAAACTGGCTTTTTCCAGCGGTGGACCAGGTTGGGGGTGAAGATAGTGGGCTCTGGCATCAAACTGCCTGGGCTCAAATTCCGGCTGCATCTCTTCCTAGCTTCGTAGTGTTGGGCAGATTATTTAACGTATCTGTGACTCAGTTTCCCTATCGGCAAATAGGGATCGCAGTAATACCTTTCTCATCAGATTGCTATCAGGATTAATGTGTTAAACACATAAGAGCTTCTAGGGCTGTGTTTGTCGAGTAAGGAGCATTCAGTCGATAGCGGTCGTTAGCCAGTGTTGGCAGGCGTGAAGAACTTGTGGTGGTGTCCCAGGTGGGTGCTGTGGCTCTTGTGTGGGTAAACTGCCCTTCACTTCGCAAATTTAAAAACTTCCCTCCTTTCTTGAGTTTAAAAAATCACTCATACCTCTGACTTTAAGGGCCAGCTGGAGGGTAAAATTGTACACATTCCCCGTAGTTGCCTATTAAGTTATCTGGTTAGCCATGGCGGTAGAATTATGGCATTCACAACCGCCACTGGAGAGGAAAAAAGTTAACTTTCCCTTAAAAAAGTTAAACTGTATTTAGTGATATGGTTAGTGGCTGCCATAAAAAGTTCTGGGCAAGTGATGGTGCCTTCGAGAATTTTATCTGACCCAGATGATGATGTAGTATTGACGAACCTTTAAAGAGAAGCTCCCATGGATACGTTGACTTGGGTTTTAAGCACAGCTTGTTTTTACTAGTGTGTGTATATATATGATCATTTCCTAGGTGCGGCCATCTAAAATGTTACAGTTGGGGAGCACTCAACTGTTGTATGTACTGTCATGTTGTGTATAAAAAGTAGCCTTTTAGAACATGATTCAAGGCCCGTTTTAACTCTGGCACTAAGAACAAGGGAGAGAAGGTGCCTCAAACACTTTTTCCCCCTGTTAATAGACAGAAACTAACAAGTAAGTCCTTTTCCAGGGACCTCCAGCTGGATCGGATGTCAGAATTTTTTTCCTAATGCAAATCTTACCCCAAGGTTTTGAAAACGTCGGATCATTCGCGTACAACATAAAATGATCGTACCCGATGAGGAGTTCAGTAATGGAGACTGAAGTTCCCTGTCCAACAACATTGTAACTTTGTTTTCCGAAACAGGAGCGCCGTATTGGACCAACACGGATAAGATGGAAAAGCGACTTCACGCCGTGCCTGCGGCCAACACGGTCAAGTTCCGCTGTCCAGCTGGGGGAAATCCGACACCAACCATGAGGTGGCTGAAAAACGGAAAGGAATTCAAACAGGAGCATCGTATTGGAGGCTACAAGGTAGAATTTTGCTTTCAAAACAGTCTTTGTCTTACCTGTCTTATTTATTCATTTTGTGAGTCGTCAAAAGTTAGCAGGAACCAGAAGGAATCGAAAACAACCCCGTCATGATCATAATTGATCATTTCCGTGCTTTGCTGTTTTTAGAAAAGTTAGCCTGGCCTCGCGTGTAATTCTCAAGTACAATCCCCATTTGCGTTGTTCTTTCAATGAGGCGCGTTTAATAACAGAAGGGTCGAAAGTTGAAAGTCTGTTTTCTATGTGCTTTATAGTCTAATAAAACTAAAACTGCAGCAGAACTTGAGAAGCGTAAGCATGGTTGCTGTGTTTGGGCAGGACTGTATGAGCAGCGGATGGACCCGGATTAGCGACTGGAGGATAAATAAGACGTATAAAGAGAGAATGCCGCAGAGATGACAGAAACGATCTCTGTCTTCCGTCTTCAGGGCTTCTCAGCGGCCCATTACTGACTGTGGTGAGAGGCAGTCTTACCACTCGCTCACTGCGGGGTGGAAACGGACAGCCCTCTCCTTGAGGATGCCTGTCGGTGCCGTTCAGGCCTCGCCTCACCCGTTCAGCAAATGCTGATTGAGCACCCGCTGTGCCAGGCACCGTCCTAGGCTCTGGGTCCAGCACAGGCCCAGTTCGCAGGGACTCCCTGTCCAGCAGGGAAGGCAGACAAAAAAAGCTGACAGTCAGCCCACCGATGAGGGTGAAGTCAGAGGCGCGCCCTGCCCCGTGGATGTGCAGGGAGAGGTGACGTTGGCTCCTTGGGAGACTCAGAGAAAGGGAAGGATGGTGGGCTGAGATTGGAGGAAGGGTGCCTCAGACCCAGAGATGTGGCAACTCCAAATCTAGTATGGAGAGAGACAACTTGAAGAATTTTGCCCTGGCTGGTGTGGTTTGGTGCGTTTGGGTGTCGTTGTGCAAAGTGAAATGTTGCTGGTTTGATTCCCGATCAGAGCTCTCACGCCTGGGTTGTGTGTCCCGTCCCCGGTCGGGACATGTAAGGGAGGCAGCCAGTCGACATTTCTCCCTCTCTCTTTCACCCTCCCTTCTCCTCTCTCTAAAAAGAAAGAAAGAAAGAAAGAAAAAAAAGAATTTATCACCCGACGAAGACTTCAGGAAACTTATCGTGAAATTCTTCGGTGCATTTGGAACAGGAATGCACGTATTAGTTACCTGTTGCTGGGTAACAAATTACCCCAAGATGTCGTGGCCTTAAGCAGCCATGTTGATTATCTCATGCTTCTGTGGTCAGGAATCCAGGTGTGTCTTAACGGGGCCTTGACGTCAAGGCCCCTTGCGGACTGGAATTACATTTTCACTGAAGGCTGGGTTCTCCTCTGTGGCGTCCCGTGGGGTTGGGGGACGATCTGCGTCTAGACTCACCCATGTAGGCATTGTCAGGACCACCCTCTTGCAGGTTGTGGGACTCAGGAACGAACCCTCTGCTCCTCACCTGCTGTGGGCCAGAAGCCGCCGTCTGTCCCGTGCCACGGGGCCTGCCCGCGGCAGCTGGCCTCCTGAGGGTGAGCAGGCAGGGAGAGCCAGGGAGAGAGCGTGAGGAAGACAGCAGCACCAGCCTTCTGGGACCTAATCATGGGAGTGCCTCCCATCACTTCTCTGTGTGCTATTATGAGGCAAGTCACTAGCTGAGGAGATGTCCCTAGGGCATGACTATCAGGAGCCTCAGTGTTCCCAGGGTCACCTGAGAAACCCGCACGGTGGGTAAAATGGAGGACGCGTCAGCTCAGAGCACAGGTCTTCAGGACCAGGCAGGAGAGAGTTCTGGGTGGCAGTGAGCGACCTGGAAGGATTTCCTTGGAGCGCCTCTCATCTGCGTTTAACTCGGCCAACATCACCTTCGATGGCACCTAAGCCGCTGCCCATCACTGCTGTGGTTAAATGGGCTTCTCTCCACCCAAAGTGCCCTGCAGCCTTCTCCTGAAATACCACACACAATTACTCATCTTTAAAGAATTGTTTTCCTCTGCAAAAATTTTGACTTTTGTTTTAACATTGAAAAATTACGTTCTAGAAGCCAAAACCCAGGAGATGGTAGGGAAAACCTATGAGCAAATTTCTAAGAGCCTGTGTCAGATAGTTTCTGCATGACATCTGCTGGAGTGGGGGTGCTCTGACCCTGGGGAAGGGGACATACTTCAGTTGCCTGCCACGACTCCCACTCAAAGGTAGAAGCAGGAGGGCAATTTGTCTCTTTGTTCTTAGTTCAGTCCTTAGGCCAGGTGCAATGAGATTGGAAGTTTGGCTTTTTTTTTTAAAGAATGAATAGACAAAGATTTCATTAGGTGATGCTGGCTGGAAAGGAAGAGTGTAAACACTGCAGCTTCTGGGATTGTTCTAACCACCAGATGCTCTCTTGACAACATAATGGAGGCAGTCCCAATGAGTTATTAATAAATATGTCTGAAGTATGAGAATGATGGTCAAAATCCTGGTGGCCAACGAATTGCCTCCCTTGGAAATAAGTACAAAGGGTCGATGAGCCTCCAGAAACTTCTGGTCTCAAATAGGATCAACCTCATGATTATGGGTAAGGAGCTCTCTGCAAATCTGAACTCGTGATTGGGAAGATGCGGGAAGACCGCGGGTGCCTAATGAGAGCGCGCTGCTTGATTTTTTAACAGGTGCAGGCAGTTCAGTTTTAATTACTGATGACAACATTCTGCTAAATGAAGGGCACCCATATTCTAAAAGTAAAATGAGCCGTCAGCAGAATACCTTTAGCCTGTCTTTGTGGAGGAACCGATGACCAATGCATTCTTGTTGCCTCACGTTCGAGACATTGTTGGAGTGACAGAGAAGCGGAATTTGAGTGCATGGGGACAAACATCATTGAGCCTAGAGGCTTCTGGGTCTTGAAAGGTCAAGACAGAGATCTCTCATCTCCTGGGAATATGTAGTTACCTGAAGTATGAGCCACACTAACAATGTGTCAGATCTACCCCAGACCCCCAGGTCGTGAGGTCATGGGAGGTCAGAGAGACCGATACCCACCCACAGACCCAGGCCGTCTGCGACCCCTTCCTCAGGGCCTGTGCTGAGCCGCGTTGGGAGCGTGGTCGCCAGTGCTAGGCTTCCCCTCTGATGTTTCCTTATTACCTACTGAAACTTTTTCTCCTACCTAAACTTTTAAAGAACCATGGTTCTGTACACTTGGCCTGAGGGGACCGTTGTGGACACTGTAGTTTCTGTTGCTCGGCACTTCCCCCAAAACCAAGAGACGCAGTTGACATGCAAGGGCTTGATGTCTCCATGCCCCTCACCTGTGACTGCCATCCTTTGCTGCTTTATTTAACGAAGAAACAAGGTGTCACGTTTTCCAAGATGTATTTTTCCAGAAAGCAAGACCTGCGAGTTTCCACAAACAAGTGTGTGTGATTTCTGTGATTTTTTTTTTTTCTTCTTCGTAAACCTCATCCCATAAACCGTGGCACTGCCCCGGCGGCCCACGTGTCTGCCTCGTTCCTTACCTGCTTGCGCATCGGGCGCCTTGGCCCTCATCCATGGCCTTTCAGCTTGTTTTGAAATAGTACGCACGTGTGGCCAACGAAGGCAGAAGGGAACAGAAAAAAACCCCACAAAACAAAATCAAGGGGAATTATGGAATGGGATAGAAAGCTCACTTTATTTAATTAAAATAACCAGTGAAGCTATTGGGAATCTGTAGTTCAGTCCTATTCATCAAAGAACTCATGCTGAGCCATCCTTAGGTGATTAAGAGTCGAATTATTGTTTTTCTTAGCATGTGGGCACAGGCCGGTTAGATGTTATTAATTTATTTAGAATGATAACGCTCGACTTGAAGCAGCAGTGTACCTCCCTAGCAGGACCGATGCCTGAGCCCCACAGCGCGCCCGGCAAGGTGCTTAAGCAACTGTGCTTCAGGTCACCTGTCCTTAAAATGAGAAGATTGCTGCACCGGCTTGCACCTCCAGTTCCTTCTAGCTGTCAGATTTAGTACCGGGTTGGCCAAAAAGTCCGTTTCGTTTTTTCCATAAAATAAAAGACACATTTTTTCGTTTTCACCAATAACTTGATTGATTTGGATATTTTGAGTATGTCGGCCATCCCCCGCTATTGGCTTCTAGTGGGTAGAGGTCAGGGGTGCTGCTAAACATCTTCCAGTGCCTAAGACGGCCCCACAGCAAAGGATTATTTGTCCAAATGTCAGTGGTACCAAGAAACTTTGCAAACCATGTTTGACATGTTTGATCAGACACAGCACCTTCTTCATACATTGCACAAATCTTTTTTTGCATTTCAGTTGTGTTTTTACCTTTCTTGAAATAATAAAGCATAATACTCCAAAAATGTTGCATATTTTCTTCCATCTTCAACGTTAAAATGGCTACACAAAAATTCACCAATTTTGATCATTTTTCTTTGAATGCACCCTGCTATGACAGCTCTCACAATACAATCTAACACAATTGTTTTGAGTGAAGTTAAAGACAACTAAGCACTACTAGAGCCATCGTATCGAAAAAAGCTAAACTAACTTTTTGGCCAACCCAATAGCATAACCATAATGCATCAACCATTTTTCATCTCAAACAACAGCACAGATTCTTTTTAAGATAAAGAGGCTACCTTTATAGCTAGATATTTCTTGGGGCTCTTGAACAGTTATTACAATTTAATGCAGAAAAGCAAGGAGGTGACTGAGATAATTAATAGACCATCTCAATTCCCAGCTCATTCTTAGGTAATGACTTAGGCATAGAAGGGAAGAGTATTCTCAGAAACCATCTTTCATGCCATTACTCACGGCATGAGAACCAAGAGAGACCCAGGACAAAGCCGTCCGTGGGACTGGCACCCGAGTCCGTGGCTCCGGGCATCCAGGGGGTTCCCATGGAGCCCCTCAGCAGAGTGGAGCATTCTCGTGTACAGACTGTTACTTTCCAGGTGTATTGCAGATCTGAGAAAAAGACAACTTAAAAACAAAACACTGCTTTCTTATCACAACTAAACTGGTTGTTTCGGTGAGTAGGTTAATTAGATTTACATTATCTACGTTACTTAAATATCATTTTAGATTTTAGATTCTATGTTATGCTTAACCCCAACGTACACTTATTTGGAAATATCAGTACTTTGATATTTCGATATTAATGAACTCATCGATATTTTTATATTAATGTCCTTGTCAACATTTTTCTATTTTGTTGAGCTTTTTCTCAGCCAAGACATTTCGGCTTTAATCCCAGGGCAGGCAGTCTGCGATGAGGAAGCCAGCGTGTAGGGACTGCTCCCGGTGTCGTGGCTGTGTCACGTGCCTCCCAGGCTCTATGCACCCGGCCCCCTGCATAGCCCAAAGAGGTGGGCAGTGGGTGCCACTCTTTTGCCCCTTTTTATGGATGAGGCTTGTCACTCGGCTCCTAGGTGGGGGGAGCTGCTCTCCGGACCCAGGCGGTTTTGCATCACATTCATGCTCTTACTAAATAGCTCTCTTCAAATGTGGGCCCATGTGTCATAAGAGCAGTTATGATAAATGAGAGCCATTTCCCAAGAGCATGTTACTATCAGATAGGCCACGGTGGGATGCTGAGAGCAAACTTGGGGCTATTTTTAATTATAGTAAAATATACAAAACATAAAATTGGTCATTTATTTTTAAAACTTTCTCACCACCCCAAACAGAGCCCCTGTATCCAGTACACAGTAATTTCCCATTCCTGCTCCCCCCGCACTGCAGGCCCTAGAAACCCCTAGTTTACTTTCTGTCTCTGGTGTAGGTCTCTCAGGTGGGATCATAGGGTATTTGTCTTTTCGTATCTGACTTATTTCACTTAATACGTTCAAGGTTCATCCAGGTGGTTGCGTGAATCAGAGCCCCATTCCATTTTATGGCTCCATAGTATTCCATCCTGTGAGTAGACCACATTTTATTTATTGGTTCATCTGTCGATGGACATTTAGGTTTCCAACTTTTGCATGTTATGAATGATGCCACTGTGAACCTTAGTGCACAAGTATCTGTTTGAACTCCTTTGGGCCTACACCCAGGAGTGGAGTTGCGGTGGGTTCCCTGTGGGCCCCCTGCTCCCTGGCACCTTTCCGAGCATCTCCAGGGAATGGACAGCTTAGTGAGCAGCCTTGCATTTTGCAGTTCACTTCCCCTGTCCTCTGGAGAGACCCATGGATTGTGAACTGAGTGGAGGGAAGAGTCTCTCTCACCGCCTAGACAGAGCGTGCCCCGCCCTGCTCTGTGGACACCTCCTGAAAAGCAAACTTCTTGGCAGTTAAGCATTAAACAGGTGTTGGCTCCCTCCCCATCTGCGTGGTGATAAGCAGCAGTCAGGGCCACAGCCCTTGACACGTGTGAGCTCAGTTTGTGCACATTCGTCCAAGAAGGGATGGCAGGGAGTCCCCCGGGACCCTGCTGACCGCTGGAGACTGGCACCGGAGAGTTAAGATTTTGTGCATCCTAATGACAGTTGGTCTGTGTTGAATTGTAGTTCACGGGGCACCTTGATGAAGGCCATGGCTAAAGGGATTGCTGTCTTTCTGGGCCCTGATACCTGTGGAGGGAAGCCTTGGCAGTATTCATTAGCACGTGGACATAGCGTTCACTGGTTTGGCCCAGAGTAAAACTTGCCTTCCAACTTCTGGATGTTTATTCTGCCAGTTATCGAACACCTGGGTATTTGGAAATGTCTGGACCTTTTTGCAATGTGGAAACCAAACTTTGACCTTTCACCTTTCACCTAGGTGTTTTGGTGTCATCATCCAAATGAAATCCACATTCCCAGTTGTCACCCGAAGGTAGCTGGGGGTTAAACAGGCACCTTGGAAGATTTAGGTGACAAAAGAATTCCGGAAAAAAAAAACAACCAAAAAAAAAAAAAACCTGTCTGGGCCACCTTTTGTCTTTGCGGTGACAGGGTGTGGAATGTGTGAGGAATCCAGTTTTTGTGTTACAAGTCCGGGAGTTTAGGCCACTCACTCCAATCTGCTTTGTTTTGGCATGGAAATGTTATTTTAAAAAGTCTTTAGTGAGTAGAGTTTTGAATCCTCATGCTCTCATTCTGTTCCTTGGCAGATGAAAAATAAAGAGGAATTCCACAAAGATTCAGCCATGGGCAGGGATGAAAAGGGCTGTGCAAGTGTTGGTTGGGGCAGGATTTCTCCTCTCTCTGGCTTTCGTGTTTCTGCCAGGATGACAAGTTCTGCAGAGGGGCCGCCGCTGCCACAGGGGGCCCCGGGGGCTTCAGTTTACTATTTTATTATTTTTAGGTGTGGGGTGAGTGTGCGAGGTTTCTGTTTAAGCTTGAAATTGAAAATGAGAAAAAAGTAAATACTTATAATCCTGCCACTTAATTTTATAGTGTGTTGCTAACATTTTCTTTCTGATTTTAGCTGTGGTTGTACAGACACGCCTATACATTCAGGTCTGCCTACACCACAGTGCTGTGTATGTGTGTGTATTTTTTTTTTTTTTACACAAAATGGGGTCACGAATAGACATATTTGTATGCAGCCCACCTATTTTTCCATTTATCCATAACTATTGATACCTTCCCAGATCGGAACATAAGACTACCTCATTTTTTAATGACTGTGCTATTCTGTTGGAAGGAGCTACATTATTAGTTCATATAGGATGAACCAGACATTATCAATGACTCCTCTTGACGGATGCCTGTGTTTTGCTGTTACAAACAGTGCTTGAAGCAACAGCCTTGTCCATGTGCCTTGAGGTCATCATGCTATTTTCTCGATAGGCTAGATTTCTAGAAGTAGAATTAACTGCATCGCGAAAAAATGTGGGTTGCTGACTTTAATAGGCACTACCGAATTATTTTACAGGAAGGTTTTTCTCCCTTTATGTTTCCATTCTGTATTTGAGTCTGTTTCTCTGTTACCCTCACCCAGTACTCAATGGTGTTGATCTTTCTAATTTTTGTTAATCAGCTGGTGAATAACAGGGTCTCATTATTGGTTTAATTTGCATTTCCTTGATGCTAATGAGGTTTGGTATCTTTCAGCACGTTTATTGGGTATTACATTCCTCTTCTTTGGGAGCAGAGCTGGTTTATGTGCATTCGACCCAACGGGCAGAAAAACTGAGCACTGGAAAGCTGAGGAATTCAGAAAAACACGTTGGAAAGGATCTTACATTTTTGTTGGAAGGGTGGTTTCTTTAGGCTTACACTGAATAGTTACCAAAAAAAAAAAATCTCCAAAATCTTTGTGCCTCTGTTCCCTGCCTTCATGGAGTTACTGTTTGTAGCCTTTGCTTCTCCTTAAGCCATGGCCGTTAATGGTAGGACACCCCCTCCAAAGTTATCAGGCAGCCCCACTGCTGATGGCTTCCGAGGCCACCCATTTGGGAAGTGCCATAGCTCATAAAATTGGGGATTGGCGGTTATGTCAAGTGATTCTGCTGGAGCAGCAGTGGAAGAAAATAAATATTAACAGTCCTGCATGGGGCAATATTGATTGAGTACTAAGGTCTCTGGAAGGGCAGGAACACCTTGTTTGGTAAATACGTTTCCCGTTGTGAAAGAATTTTATAAATGGTAACTTATTGGTGTTTGTGGTACATCTGCAGGAAGTAACTATGCAGGAGAACCTGCCCTTGAAGGAGGGCTCTTACGTGGAAGGCCAGGGCCCCAGGGAGAGGCTGGGTGGCCCATAGGCCCTGGGTTAAAAATGGCAGTGGCATGCCTGGCTACATGTGCCAAGATTTAATGTCTTGGGCAGAGGCAGACGATGCCATCCCTGTCGGTTCAGGTTCAGCTCCATTTGGAATATACTCCATGTGCCAAATCTGGATCCAGGCGCAAGAAAGACATCGGCTGTTTGGACGGGGTCCAGAGACAGGCACTAGCCATGATTAAGGGCTTATGGGCATGACATTTGAGTAAGGGCTCAAAGAACTGAATATTTACAGCAGGGCTAAATGCCGGATTATGGGGCTTGGTGACATTGGGGCCTCTGGCTTCACCCTTAAGTTGTCCTCCATGTGACTGGTCCCTCAGAGGCCAGGGGAGTCCCATTCCTGTTACCCATGAGAGCATGGGGAGAGGGAGGGCCTCGTTGTGGGCCCATTTGCCTCAAGATAAGTCCAGGAGCTACACTGCCTCTCATGCTCTGAGTTCACAGCTCCAGGGCAGTACCCAGGGGCCAGGACTTAGAGAGTTGTGATTGCACTGGAAAATTCAGCGCCCACATCTTCTCCTTCAGAGCACCCCTTCGATACTGTCTGTGCAGAAGGTGCTAACCCTTCCTGAGAGGAGATGTGTCTTGTTTTGGCCCTGCCACAAGCCTGTGGCCCAGCCAGGAGCAGAAAGCGGGTTTTCTCCAATGCAGAGTAGGTCTGAAGCCTTCACATTCATTTCCCTACCAGGCATTTTACCTGTGATGGTGAGAAAGCCTGTCTGCCATCAGCTCCTTGATGGTGGAGTCTGGAACAACCTCCCTTGTTATCTGGGGGGCTTGGTGATGGGCAGCAGCTGAAGCACAGTGACTGTCTGCTCAGAAGTCCGTCTAAATTCATCGCCTGTGTGCTTGTTAAGAAGAGTCCAGCCTTCCCCTTGTGATCCTTCCTAAGGCTGTCGTTGATGAGCAATGATGTTACTATTATTTTAATCCTCACCTGAGGATATCATTATTGATGAGAGAGAGAGAGAGAGAGAGAGAGAGAGGAGACATAAACATCGATGTGAGACAGAAACCTCAGTTGGTTACCTTCTGTATGTGCCCTGACTGGGATCAACCCTGCAGCCTTTTGGTGTGTGGTGTGTGGGATGACACTCCAACCAACAGTCACCTGCCAGAGCAGTGATCTTATTGTTACTATTATTATTTTTAAGGTTTTACTTACTTATTTTTAGAGGCAGAGGAAGGGAGGAAGAGAGGGGGAGAAATATCAAAGTGTGGTTGCCCCTAGGGCACCCCCTACTGGGGACCTGGCCCACAACCCAGGCATGTGCCCTGACTGGGAATCGAACCGACGACCTTTGGGTTCTCAGGTCGGCACTCAATCCACTGAGCCACACCAGCCAGGGCTATTGTTATTACTATTTTTTTTAAATGTTTAATGTTTTATTTTATCATCCTGGTATTGTATTTTATTTTTTAAAAACTTTTTATATACTGATTTTAGAGAGAGAGGGAGAAGCAAGGAGAGGGAGGGAGAGATAGAGACAGAGAAATAACAGTGTGTTGTTCCACTTAGTTATGCATTCATTGGTTGATTCTTCCTGTATGTGCCCTGACCAAGGATTGAACCTGCAACCTTGGTGCATCGGGATGATGCTGTAAGCAGCTGAGCACCCCAGCCAGGGCGATCTTGTTTTTGAGCTCCGCTCTGCAGTAGTGGCTTGTGCAGAACTGACGCCTAGCACGAGGAGGGTTGTACCATGGCTGCTCCTGAAATCTCGTACCTCTGCTAATACCACGTTCCAAGCAGACAGCTGTTTTTATAACGGAACACTCACGAGACAGTTTCGTTCTCCAGTTTAGTTCCTTGAATCACTCATGTGCTTGTGAAGGCTCTGCGGGTGTTAGCGGTTTTTATGTGATTAGGGCAGAAAGCACTTGCAATGCTCAGGGAATCATTCAGAAGGCCAGTCGAAATTCCTGAACCGATAGTTAAAATCAGCAGGCTCTGCCTTTTTATTTTTTATTTTTTTCTTTCCATTTCTCTAGAGTGCCTTGTCCAAAACACCTTTAAAGAATGATTGGGAATTGGAGAGAAATATTAAAGCCTTAAACCCAAAAGACGAAATCTGCATTTGGTTCTCATAAGGAAAAATCATGCTTGCTTGAAAATTTGAGTCTATTAAAATATTTTAAAAGCAAGGTGGGAACGTTAGAGTCTAGTCTGTTTGCATGTTGACAGAACTGTGGGTAGGAATCACAATACCGTATTTTCACATGTGCTGCTTATCTTTGAAATGTCTCAAGGAGTTTATAAACAGATGGATATACAACTTAAGTTTCCTAAGGATTCATTGCTCCCATATTTGGAATTCTGAGTATATTTCTCAGGAATATATAGCATCTATTCAGCTACCTCCAGAGATGAGAGCTGAAACTTCTTGAGGCTTCCAGACAGCATCTGGGGGATAAAATGAGAGGCTTTACAACCAGAAGTTTCCAGAAACAGTGACAGCACCTCCCTTGTGGGCCCTTTGGGAGAACCGAATCGGCTGAGGCGGGAAGGGGTGCTCAGGGCAGGGCCCGGCATGCAGAAAGTGCCCCCCAACGTTGGCCCGCGACGGTTCCTTGGTGCCGTGGGGCTGAGTGGGTGAGCGGTGTGGTAGCTCACCTTCCCCGCGCACTGACCCGGTGTGATGTACTCAGTCCCCAACCCCTGGGCTCCTCTGGAAGGAACCCTCAAACCTGTAACCCTGACAGACTCACTCCACACCCTGTTGGGTGTCTGAACGTGTCCATATCCGCTTGCTCAACATTCACCCCAATGATAATTGCTGTTGCTACTTGTCTCCATTCAGAGCACTTGCTATGAGGAAAATTTTGAATTTGGTGGCGAGTCTTCTCTTTCCTTGTCTCCCCCCAGCTTTTTAAATCAAGAAAGCAATGTACCTGGAATTCTGTGCTGAGCTTGTTAAATAAACACCTCTCTTTTGGTCTTTTTAGGTACGAAACCAGCATTGGAGCCTCATCATGGAAAGCGTGGTCCCCTCCGACAAAGGAAATTATACCTGCGTGGTGGAGAATGAATACGGGGCCATCAATCACACCTACCACCTCGATGTCGTTGGTGAGTTTGCTTCCCCCAGAGGCAGCTGTTCATCAGCCTGCTGTACTCAACCCATTTGGTTTAAGGAGAGTCCGTGCGTTTTCCTTCTTTCTAAACACAAGCTGTCATTTGAGAAGGACACGTCTGTCATTTCCCAATGTTCTGTTTCCTGATACGCCAGGTTGTGTGTGTTTTTGCCTGACCCTCTCGGCTCCCAAGTGTCATCTTGTATAAAATGGACATGGTTTGGAGCCTGCTGACATTCTGGAAGCTGAGATTGCTCTGAAAAGTGATAATCTGTATAGCGAAAGGGCACAGCTACGCCGCAGGAGAACTTGTTTTTAGAAGAGAGGTGACATTAGGTAAAGAAGGGCAACTGCCTGATGGCGGCGGGGGGGTAAAGGCAGGCCCGCCCACCGCGACGGCTGAGCTCACCGCTGGCCGGAGGGACCCTTGAGTCCCATCAGAAGAAGGTCGTTAGACACCACAAGTTCAGCGTCTGTCCATCGCAGCTCTTTCTTCTGTGAAAAGGGAACTGCGTATATGGGCTTATAAATACCTTTCTATCAAAGTGCCTTTTTCATTAACTATCTTAAGACCACATAGCCCGTAGTCCTGGGAACTCAAATTTCTTCCTGCCTCGCCTATTATGATGGGTTTTGTCGTAAATGATTAAGAAAGGGTGTTTCTCTGTCTTGTGTGAAGATTGATAACATATGGAACTAGGCGGAGGACCTGTCTCATCGCGAGGGTGCTGGACTGAGATCCTTTTTTTTTGGTAGGAGCCATTTTTTCTCTGTCTTGTCATCTGCCCTGACTCTCCATATTGTCCCCTTGCCTTGAGTCCTTGCTGTAGGTCACCTAACGAGACTGTCCTTTTCCGTGTACAGGTTGCTAACTCCTGCCAAGGTCTCAACTCAGAATTCACCTTGACCCATTTTACCAAAGGGGTTTTCCCTTGTGATTCTGCAGGCCCGTGCCCACCCACTGTGTGTCTATAAACAAGGCTTTCCTCCATCGACAGACTGTGGGCTCTCTGAGGACAGACACCCCAAGATATTGGACTTGCCCAAAGAGCCGTTCAGAAACTTTATGAAAGCTTGATTCTTAGATGTGGTTAATTGAAATATTAGGTAAACTAAAAATTAAACCGAAAACCATTTCGATTTCCTATCAAAGTAAATTAAATCCATAAGAAACTCTGCCGTAGAAAGCATAATATGGTCTTTATTTCCGTATGTATGTAAGTCATTCAGTGAAAAAAGTTTAACGTTTTATTTTGGTTATTTAAAAGGTTTTTGTATAATAGAGACCCTGCGGATATTCATAAAAGACAGAGATGTTTATGGTACTTTTTTAGTGGGAATCACTATGTACAGAGATTTAACAGAAACACAAAGAAAAGTAACCCTCAGGTATGAGAAGGAAATGGTTCACGTGCATTTGGGCATTAGTGTACTAGAAATCGATCGTTCAAAGAGCACATGACTTCGATTTCACTTTGGGCCTCATGTATCCTGAATTTGACATGACAGCGTTTCTATTTAAGGAAAGAAAAACTTGGGTCTAACCACTCTAAACGCCTAACCCTGAAAATAAGTAATTTATTGTGGGAATAAAACAGCTGCGCTGTAGCAGTTTTGGGGGACTGCAGCTTTGCTGAGGTCTGCCGATCACTCAGTGCGGTTGGCTGGGGCCATTCCAGGAGTCAGGAGTCGCAGCCCGGCCACCTCAGCCAGGGGCTCTTGCTCATAGCAGGTTTTGGGTTGAGTTGTTATGTAAAACATTCAAAAACCCCTCGCCCCACCACCCCTTTGAGCGTGCTGGCAGCTCATCTCTCTCTGAAGCCCTGAAGCCTCTCGTAGAGTTCAGGCTTGGACCCGAATTGGGCTGCTGAATAATGGAATCGTGCTGTCTAATGCTAATCCCCGGGCAGCCGGTCTTGTTGAAAAGACGCACGATTCAGCGGTGTAATGTACGGGGAGCACAGAGCGTATGGAGTAATGCAGAGAAAGGCCCGATTATGTCACAAATTTGGGAGCTCGCCCAGTGAAACGTGGGCCAATAATGACACAATGCTGGTTGGGAATATCCATTAAAGCTCAACCCTAATAATTTTCCAAGCCTTGAACCCTCTTTATAAATAGAAGCCAAAAGTCAGTAGAGTATATAAGACATTTCAGGAAAGATGGAGGTGTGAAATACTCTCGTCTTTGCTCAAAACCCTAGTAATTGCTGTGAGAAGCACTAATAAAATAATTGAGTCAGCTAAAGGGCCTCATGTAGACTTACAGGACTGGCAGTCAGTCATTCTGATCATCTCAGCAGTGGAAACAAAAGGGGATTCAGGCCTGAGCAGTGAATTGCTGGTGGCCTGCGGGTCCAAGTTTAATACGTGGCTGTGTGATCACAGCTCCTCAGCTGTGTCTCTGTTTCACAGTCAGACCGGACCAGTGAACGTTCGCAGTCTCTGAGGTTTTATTTTTGTTGCTATGATACATAGGTTGGTGGTTCAGATATGACGGAGCATCGAAACGGGGGAGATCTTTTTATTGGAATTCTTCCTCGGCGAAGCCTTCCCACAAGCACTTTAACGTAAAAGCCGTGTAATTTAAGTGACATTCTTGTGTTCTGGAATTAAACAGGACACCATTGTTGTGTGCGAGGGAACCACTTTCGTTTGTGGGAGCCCTTTTAGGAGCCTTGCATGATCCTCATTAAAATTGACACCATTACTTTTCAGCCATTTACTTGCAGGGGAAAATGAGCGTGAAGCTCCTCATTTCGGTAATTGTGGCAATAATAGAGCGGGGTCCCCTCAGAGAACGGGCTCCGGGAGGTGCTAAGGCTTCGCCCTCGTTTGTCAGTGAACGAGGCCGAAGCACTGCATGCTGGCTGGGGCCCTGCCAGTAAGAGGCTGCAACCTTGGGTAAATCACGTAACTTCTGGTTTCACGATCCTTATGTCTCAAAAGCAAAGGGCTCACTAACGTTAGAAAAAGACGGCCTGGTGTCATGGAGAGAGGGGTAGGTCTGTCAGCCCGCACTGGGGGGCAGCAAGTGACTCGGACAGTCATTTAGCTTTTCTGAGCCGCTTTCCTCTTCCGTAAAATTGGAGTCACGATACTTACCTCTTTCCTGTGATGGTCGTGTCAGGGCCCTGGGGCCACTTTCACAAGTGACCACAGCTGGGTGGCTCAAAACAACAGCAGTGTACCCTGTCTCAGTTTCGGAAGCCAGAGACTTGAAGTCAAGGTGTCCTGAGGGTTGGTTCCTTCTGGAGACTGAGGAAGGACCCGTCGCATGTCCCTCCCAGCTTCTGGGGGCCGTTGTCAAGCTGCGGATGCATCGCTTCAGTCTCTGCCCTTGTTGTCCTGTGGCTTCCTCTCTGT
This sequence comes from Mormoops blainvillei, assembly GCA_004026545.1. Taxonomy (NCBI): domain Eukaryota; kingdom Metazoa; phylum Chordata; class Mammalia; order Chiroptera; family Mormoopidae; genus Mormoops; species Mormoops blainvillei. The sequence continues at coordinate 97,896 of PVJD01002271.1, forward strand.
GTTTGTCTCAAACCAGCCTCCATCTCTCTCTGTAAGGACACCCGTTACTGGGTTCAGGGCCCACCCTAACTCCAGGGCTGGACACGCTTAGTTACAGGGGCCTTGTTTTCTAAGCGGGGCCACATTCACAGGGTCCGGGTTTAGGGCTTATTTTGGGGGGCTCTAGCTCAACCCACAACCAAGGTTATGGGGATCAGTTGGGTTAACAGATGAAAACCTCAAATTGACACGTAGGCGGCCAGCTGCTGGTGCCCTCCCTGCCAAACCTGTATGCTTTTTTTTTTTTTAGAAGGTCTGTGGTAATTTTTTAAAAATAATTTTTTATTTTTCAATTACAGTTAACAGATTATTATATTAGTTTCAAGTGTACAGCATAGTGATTAGACACTTACATGGCTTACAAAGTGACCACCCCAATATATCTAGTACCCACCTGACACCATACATCTTCAGTGATTTTTCTTTGACTCAATGCAAAGTTTGTCAAGCTGAACGCCACGTCGGGCCCAGTGGGCAGTGACCAGTGGCCAGCATCCCCATGCCCCACGGAAGTTTCCACCTTTGGTCAGTGCTGTTGTTTGGCTGTCCCGGGACCGATAGGGCTGCTGGACTTAACGGGGGAGGATCGCAGGTTTTGGGAACCTCAAGGTCACTGACGTGGCCTCGACCTCCCCCTGTCACCCCGTTGACGGTTGGGGAAATTCGGCTTGGGGGACGTGGGGGATAAGCGATGTGCTAGAGACCCGAAGGAGCGCCAGGGCCAGGGCCTCTACTTGGGTTTTCTCAAGTCCTTGGCTAACACTTTTCTCAAGTCAACTTAGGTTGACTGCACCGAGGACGAGAACCGATAGGCGCTGCAGCCAGACTCCCAGAAGGTGTGCTCTTAGCGCCAGCCCCAGTTCAGCTCTTCGTTAAAAAAATAAATAAATAAAATAAAAAGTTAAAAATAGTACGAGAGAGGTGGAAGAGATGGAAACGTTCAAAAGACCGATCGCTGCTTCCTACTCATAGAGTTTTTGGCTTTGAATCAGGGGCTTTTTCCTTTTTGGGGTGCTTGGTTCTGTGTTCCCAGAGACCCAGATAACTTGGGAGCTTTTCACCTGACATTGGGTATTTTGGGGGGCAGAGCGCAGTGGAGGTGGAAACGGTGCCTCTGGATTTGCCAAGGGCAGCTGTGCCTTCCTGTCTATGCATGCGACTGTCCAGAAATGTGTCCTCCCCTGGGCCAAGAGCCGTAAGCGGCAGACAGTGTCTCGGGGGCTGGGTGGCAGCTGGTCAGGGGCCAAACATCAGTTCTGGCTGCGTGCAGATCCCTCCGGCCTCCCTGCCAGCCCTGACTTGCTCGGTGGCGGACCAGAATGGCACTGCCGACTAGCCCTTGACATAAATCCACCGTCACTCGGCTCCAGACATGATGGGACGCAGCCCGAAAGCTCGAAGGAATCCGTCCCTGCGCTGACGCCCCCTCAGGTGTGCGTTCAGGAGGAGTGGAGCGTCTTTCTTCCAGGCACTGACGGAGAAGCCCGGCCATGGGCTCGACACCTGGCACCGAGCTTTGGGCAGCCGGTCCCCAGTCGGAGAAGGAGAAATTGCGTAAATCGTTTACCGCCCGGGACGGCCTCTGCCCTGGGAAGACAAAGGCTCCAGTGTGATCCCTGAGCAGCGGGAAAGCGACCGAGGCAACTTGGAGTCCTCCAGCTGCGCCCCTCCAGCTTGAAGTTTGGATTCCTTTTGGCGTTGGAACAAAGTACCATTTCAGTAAACGAAGAGCTGGTGACCTTGCTAATTAATCAGCTGGTTTGGTACCGAAGTCGTCGAAATTCGGATCGTTGCTGCTCACTTGTTCCCTGTGGGAGACCCCTCTCCGTCTCGGTTCCGTCACACCGTGGCTTCTGGACAAAGCTTTGGTTTCTCTGGGTGGCGAGGGGTGGCTGGCCGGTAGCAGTGATCTACACTGTACCACGTGCCAGAGATTTTCACGCCTCGATCACCTGGGCCTCACCTTCTCAGTCACGATGCCGGTGCACTCCCCTTGAAGTCACTTGGCCTCAGCTCCACAGAGCCCCGGGGGTTCTGAACTCGAAGCATCTTGACCTACGGGCTTCCTGGCCAAACCTCGTTTGGTTTTTCCATATTCAAGATCTTGCTGCCAAATAATTCTTTTCCACATCTCCCTCTGAGTGTAAGAGCTGGTGTTTACGCTGATACTGGTTCCACAAGCCAGCCCTAGAGCTGTGAAGTCTAGCTGCAGGGAGACAGACAGCCCCCCCGTTTCAGTGGGTTGGGGTGCCAGGCCAGGCAACAGTGGCAGCGAGCGCCTCGGTGAAGCGGGCTTGTTGAGCGAACGCATCGCTGTGGAGCTGGACCTGGGACTGGGTAGGAAGCGAAGTCCCGGCATTGCTTCTGTGGCTCCAGCATCCATTTCCTCCTTCCTTTCTGACAGATGCTGCCTCATCGGCCGCCCAGGGCCTCCATCCGTGCTGGATAGCGCCCCAGGAGGTTCTGGTGGAGGCCACGTGGGGGGCGGTTCCAGTTCTCTTTCCATCCTTTGCTGGCTCTGTGGCCTTGGAAGCCATGGCACCTCTGAGCTCAGTCCTCTCATCTGTGAAACGGGAGGGATGACACACTTTCCTTGTAGCTCTTTTGGGAGGACAGTGCTTTTGAAAGTCCCACGTGGTCGTTAGTTGCTGTCATGGGGTGGTCCCAGTCCTCTCAGATCTCTGGGCTGAGACACCGGCCCGGAGCTCAGCCCTGGTTAAAGGAGGGAGCATTCTTTTCCTTTCTTGCAGGTATTTCAACACTTCCTTTGGGAGCTACCGTTCTAACGAGCTCCTGGTTGCTGCAGACCAGCTTTTCCTACCTGTTTCACAACAGAGATTCCAGGGGGCAGGAAGAAGCTGGTTATCGGGTGGCTGTGGCACCCCAAACAAATAACTTGACCAGCAAATACGTGCTTTCCTGCAGCATCGGTACCAGCCAGAAGTTATTCCTCGCAGGTGTTGAGAGCAGGTGGGGTCTGTGGGCGCTGGCCCCCGAGGCTGGAACGGGCACACACCAGCCCGTGTGGGTGGGGCACGTTAGAACTTTGGAGTATCATCATTTTAACCTTGTTCTTTGTAGGCACCAGTTGCCCTCTGCCCCACAGTCGAGGAAGGAAGCTTTATTGGTTGCTGTATATTCCGGAAGGGTGCCTGGGCACCCTTCTGAGGCGGCTGGGCAGAGGGCTGGCATTTGCCCGATCTTTGACACTGAGTCTGTGGTGTGGGCAAAGAGGACGTGGAAGTCTTAGTGACAAATTAATGTCTTACAGTTTTGGAAGAAGAGAGTTTCGACCCCATGCCTGGAAATAATGCAGGCGGGGACAAGGGACAGAGAGAGAGTGCCGCTACTTTTCAGAGTGTGGGCAGGGAAGCTTGGTGTGAAGATGTAAATTCATCGATGGCCGTCACAGTGCCCGGTAATGAGTTACGACTTTCCAAGCTTTCTCTCAGCGTGTGCTGAATGGAAATAGTAGAAAAAGAGTTTTATGAGCCACCGATATTTGGAGTTTTGTGGTTCTTAACATATCGCAAAGTTTGAAGCCAGACCTCTTCAGAGTTTCTCTCTAAACTCACTTATTCCTGTGGCTTCAATGAACAGTCACCTTTATGAAGTGGAAGACCCCATTCGGGATATATTAATCCCGCTCTCGTTAAGATGAGAATGTTGAAATGCTATCACGTTCTTGCCTGTTCAAAGGAGCCATCCGCCGGTACACTTCTATGGATCCCCGTTCCTTAGAACCCCCCGCTGCTGCATGCACGGCCTTCGTGTTTGGTTTAATTTCAGTCAAGGACAAGGTGGGGCAGAAATGACCGGGTGTTGTGGTAGGGACGTGATCCCAACTTAGAGGGCAGGCAAGTTGGAGCCCTGGCGGCTAGAGTTGCTGCCATCTTCTCCACCACCATGAGGTCAAATGCAGTAGGGGGTGGGGAACTAATGGCAGAGGGGAGGGTGCTGGTGTTGCCGTGGGGGCGTTTTTCTGTCCCCAGAGAAGATAGGCAAGATGCCGAGAACATCATCCCGTGGTCTGGAGGGAGAGGATGGAGCAGAGCCCCGCAGCGGGAATCACCTGTGTTGATGGTATTGTAACGACTAATCTGCTATCTTTGCCGCTTCCTGTACTTGGCCCAGAAGGTGACGTGATAGTCAGTTAAAGGAAGCACAGGCTTTGCCCCTCTTAGAGGTCTCATGTCGCAGCCCAGAAGACCCCAGACTGCCATGTGAGAAGGCGCTAAGCAGGGACAGAGATCCTGGATCTTGATAGAAATTATACTTTTTCTTTCTTTCCCCCTTATCGGATTTCCTCCTTATAGGATCCTCTCAAATAAGGCCTGTAGGAATTCTGTCCATCCCAAGTCTGTGTCCAAATCAAAAGATCAGATTGTATCACAGAGACAGGCATTGGCTGTTATTCTGGAAGGATCTTTGGAAAGCCGCACCTTCTTTGAAAAGGGAAGTCCTTGTTTTGTTTGTTGCAGCATATACTCTGGGCTGAGACAGAAGAAAAGGTGAAGGATTCAGTCCATTCCGTTTTACATTTTGACCAAAAGAAAGAAAACCACCCTGTGTGTGAAAGCGGCACCGACTGGTCAGCAGGGAGTGCGCTGGGGCGCAGGCTGGCTTGTCGGCTCAGACGGTGAGGGGTGGAGTTCAGGTTGGAGCCCTTTGTGAACGAGCTGGGCGACTCTTGAAGCTTCTCTTTGGGTGATGCTTAAAGCTGGGACTGGCTACAGTCACTTTTATTTTCAGTGACTGAGTTTGCCGCTAAGAAAACACAGGAGGTTTTATTGTTACAAGTTCTCCTGTGGTTCTAGCCAAAGGGAGGCATTTTTTGTTTGCTCAGATGGGCTGAAAGCTTTTGCTTCTGCTTAAACCACCCCGGGGGCAAAAAGAAAAAAAAAAAGCGAGATTAGCTTGATGGATTTTTTTCTAAACTTCCTCTGGAAATAAGACTTTTTATTTTTAAATGGTGAAAGTTGGTGAAACCTGTCAACATTATTACTGTAGACATCTTTCCATGTCCTTCCATCCCTGTCTGGACTTCTTTCTTAATTCGTGGCCCACATGCTGTTCCATCATAGATACAGTATAATTTGTTGAATCATTCCCCTGCTGGTGGATATTTGGGTCGCCACATCTTTTGTTTCTCAGTTACAAAAGTGGCTACACTGACAAGCCTCGTACACACCCCTTTGTTGGGGGTCTTGGTGAAGATTTTTCCTAGGACGGATTTCTAGAGAGAGACCCACTGGAGCCTTGTGGGTAGACGTTGCGGGTCAGCAAAACATCTGCAGCCTGAAGAGCTTCACTCTGTGTGCTGCTGTCTCTGAGGACTACCCCGTGGTCTGCTTTTTCGCTTTTTTGGTTTGAGAGAAGATACTATAGTTCGGGGTTCAGCCTTGGTAACTGGAGGGTAGGTTCAATTCCTGCCTTGACTTTTTCTTTTTTTTAAATACTCTGCCCATGAAGAAACCCAGCTATGCAGACACCAGCTGATAATCTTGCATTCCTGAAAGATGTTGTACCCCCTGCAGCAAAAGGTGGGGGGGTTGTTGCTGAGGCATGCAGCTCCCCAGGTGACCGCACTCAGCTGTGTTTACCCCATCTCCTCAGGAGGGGGCCTGGGGCCACTGACGTCTGAGGTTTCCATCAGTGAAAACCAAGCACAACATAGGGAGGGACCTTGTGTCAGGAGAGAGAAAAGCTCTCCTTTAGTAAACCGGACAGTGTAAATGTACTTAACTGATTGGGAGGGCAGCTTTGCCATGACCCTAGGAATATATCTTGCTCACTCTGTGATGCATATTGTCACCTTTGCCCTGCCTCTCTTTTTAAAAGATTTTTTTTTCTATTTAGAAGGGAAGGGAGCGAGAAAAATCAGTCGGTTGCCTCTCATATGTGCCGTGACAGGGTCCCTGGGGACCAGGCCCACAACCCAGGCACGTGCCCTGACTGGGAATCGAACCGGCGACCCTTTGCTTTGCGGGATGACGGCCAACCCACTGAACCACGCCAGTCAGGGCTGTGTCTCTCTTTTTTGATTTTTTTTATGGCAGAATATACCTAATATAAAATGTACTGTTTTAACCATTTTTGAGTGTACGGTTCAGTGGCCTTAAGGACATTCCCATTGCCGTGTGGCATCCCCACTCTCCATCCCCAGAACCTGCCATCATCCCAAGAGGGAAGGCGTTTTTGAACCTACTTTGGCATAACTTTGTGGTCACCCAAGAGCCTTCAGGTCCGGTCCGACTTTTTGAAGGCACAGCGCTCAGGGTATCGCGAACATTTGGGGTGTCACTAACTCCTGTAATTTGCCCAAGAAGACCTAAATTGACACCCAGTGGGCAGGAGTCACTCAACCCCCAGCCAAATAACACAGCCTATGACGTTAATGAGGGAAGGCACTTTGCCTCCTGGCTTTGGTCTTCCCGGTCTCCCTGCCTCATCGAGCGAGCACAAAGGAATTAGTGGTGTTTTGCTTCTAGCATTTCACGTGGCGCGGCCTCCTCCGTAAGCCACTGACGGACTTCAGCGCCGGACGGAAGACACTTCGACGTGCCCCAGACAGGCTCGTTCCACGGCCTTTGCTCTCTGCTGAGACACCTGTGTTTTGGAGGAAGCCGGATTTCCCAGACCGATTCCGCAAGACTTTCAGAGTCAGGCGCCTAGGAGGAAGGCAAAGCTAAGCCTAGGCTGGAGAAAGGACAGCAGACCAGTCACTGTCCACAGAAATGCCCTTTTCCTTAAAAACAAACAAACAAACAAACAACAAAGAAACAACCCACCAACCAAACGGAAAAAACAGGGGCTCAGCATCCCAGACCGCTCGCCTGTTCTAGAAGATGACAAGCCGAAATCTCGGGGACGGGTACTTTGACTCTCTTCTGAAAGCTTGGGGCCCCTCCTCATCTTATATGCTAACTTTGCCTTTTTGCTCCTGATCATTTTTAGTTCTGACCTCCTTTTGCGCCAGTCTCTAGAGGGAAGGTAAAACTCAGAGCCCAGCTAGAGAGTTAGCCTGTCTGGTTTGAGTGCGCTGGGCAGAGATAAGGCAATGAACTCATTCTGCTAATTGTAATTGGTGTGAGGTCTTTAGCAGCTGACGGGGATACTCAGGCTTCAGAGGGCTTCGATGGGCCTCCCCCTAATAACCATGCCTCGTGCTAACTGGTTTAGTGTGTTTTTATGTAACAAAAGCAACCACCGCCTACTCTGGAGGAAAAAAAAAAAAAAAGGCTGGGCTGGGCTTTAGAAAAAGAATTCTTGGTTGTTCTCACTTGTCCTCCAAATTGCAGTGTTCTTTCTCTGTTCAGCCCCTGGGAGTTGCTAAGAAACTGCCGTTTTAGAGGAAGGGTAATTAAATTTTGATTTTAATTTAAAGACAGGGCAGGCGGAGTTCTCTGCGCTCCTTAAATGAATGGGTCTCCAAGACCAGGAGACTTGCTGTTACCCGATCGATACTGGGCACTCGGTGTGACTTGAGTCTCTTGGTGTTTTCCTGCCAGACAGAGCAGCTTTGAAACGGTTCTTTGTGGCAAGCCCCGCTTAACTTTTCGGGGAGGCACAGTTAGAGGACCAGCGAGTGCTGGAAACCAGCAACCCTGGGCTTGATTAATTTATAGGTGTAATTTAAGAACCTGGTTCTCCTTCTGATCCTGGGATGTGTAGTTGCCCGGCCTGTAGACATGAGGCCTCTCTGCTCCCCGGGCATTTTTTATGGCCGTTGCCGTGTCAGAGCAGAAGTTGTAGCTCTCTTATGAGCAAACATATTATTATGTCCAGAGGAGGACTGGCATGTTATAAAGTTTCAATGGCCAATTAACAATGATTTATTCTTTGCCACTCAGGCATTTTTCTGTCTCTTTCTGTCTGTCTCTCTGTCTCTGTCTCACGGCAGGACTTGAGAGAGTCAGTCTCGATATTTAGACTTAGCAGCTGGGCTTCTGAGCCTGCTATAGAGAAGCGGATTCATTTGGAGCGAAAGGGAGCGAGAGAGCGTGCGGGAGAGAATTTTCTCCCCAGCACTCAGTCTGTGTTTACTATGCATTTATTTGGTGGAACCTCATTCCAGCCGTGCAGCCAACTGTCCCATCGGCGACAACCGCACCCTCCCTTTGGGCTGCTTTCCATTCTGTCTTAATTTGGAATTCACACGGGGACCTTAGAATCACTGTTTTGAAGGTCCCCCCCCACCCCTCGAGTCCAGGGACCATACACCTGCAACCTGCAGAACTCAGAATATATATATTTTTAAAAATTGCAGTCAAGACGTGGGTGAGGTGCTCCTTGGCCATATATCTCTGTCCGCCATATATTTATTTCACTCCCCTGGAGAAAGAACAGCCTGTTTTATATAATAGCTGAGAGTTGAATGTGCTGTAGGAGAACCTTGCCTAAAACTGTAAATCCTGGTGGAGAAGATGTGATTTTTGTTATCACACAGAAGAAGCAGAGGCGAGCAAGCTCTGGGTTTTATTCTCTCAACTGGAGATCATTCATCGACCAGTCTTTTCACGTCAGCCTGCTGCTCCCAAGCATTGCAGACCCGAGGGGTTCTGTTTGCCCGGAACCTTGTGAGGTTCTGGGAGGCACATTAGCTGTGGGATGACCTTCGTTGCCCCCGTCACTGCCCTGTGCCCACTAGGCTTGGCCATGGGGGCCACCCGTGCCGCCCGTCTCCACGGGACCTGCCACCCAGCCAGCTCCCTCAGCTGCTGGCTGCACCCTGCGTTCACCCCAGGTTTCCGGAAGTTAAAATGGGAGTCCAGGCGCTGTCGTCCCCTACTACTGATCGCTATTCGGAAGGGCCTGATGGACGCCGAGGAAGAGCGATCGCCGAAGGGTTTGGGGAGAGAAGCGCCGTGCTCCGCAGAAGCTGGCACCTGGGACCCCTTCCAAGATGTTCAGGGCAGAGAATAAGGTTGCAACGGAAATCAAAGCCTGATGTGGAGAAACGAAACATGAGGCCTACTGACTTTTTAAAAACATTTTAAATAACATTCTCTAAGGTTTCATTTTATACTAAAGGCAGCTGTAATAAGTTCTGGAAGACGGTGTAAGGTTTCGATTAAGGAGGGATCCCCCTTACCGTTTCTAAACCCAAAGTGCGAAAGGGCTGAAAGGGCTGAGGGGGAGGGCGGTGGTTCAGAGGTTGTTGTGTAGCAGGTGAGAAAATTTGAAAGGATGAATTTGAAAGACTGCAAGGGGGCAACATTCGGTAGGCTGTAGTGTGCAAATTCAGTAGCATTAAACCCTTGCAAAGTTAGGGGTTTTTTTTTTGTTGTTGTTTTTTTTCAAATAGCCTGGATAGCAATAACTTAATAACTGGGGCTCAGCAACATGTCGACCACAAGTAAAACAAGACTTGGGCTCTGTAGCGGGCCCTGCCAGGGTTGCTCCAGTGACTCAACTCTCTGCTGAAGGCTGGCGCGGGCCAGAGATGTCGGGCTGCATGAAAGCACCCATTGTTCACAGGGCATCGTGATTTGGTATTACGTGCACAATGTTTGCTTGTAAAAAGATTTATTCGAAACAAGTATGTTTAAGAAAGACGATGTGGTTTGCAATTCCGTTGATCTGGCTTATGACATTTAAGATTTTATAGTACCTTTGTTTCTAAGAATAAATATTTAGGCCCGCTGCAAATATTTATCTTTGAACACACAAACACATGGCGCAAAAGTGGGAAACGGGGCCAGAGAATGGATGGGCACCTCAAAATCACTTCTCTGTGGGAAGGAGTAAACCACCCCAATATTTGCCAGGTACAGAGGCGTAGTTTGTCTGCTTGGCTGGCAGCATCCAGCCCAGAGGGCAGCTCCCCTTGTGCTGCTAAGTCTCTTGGGAGAAGGAGGGTGCGTATGGACTTAACCCCTGTGCTTCTCACGTGCATGGGGCTAGCCGGGGTGGAAGCAGACCTCCGCCTCTGCTGGCCCTGAGCGGGTCTTCCGGGCTTGACCAGAAGGCTCACGGAGGCCCATCACTGGGGTGCTGGCTTTGCCAGAGCATGAGGGTCTCTGGTGATGTTTGAAGGGATCCCAGCTTTGCAGCTTGCCGCCCACAAAATTTGGGAGCCTCATCTTCTGGGTTCTTCACTCAGCCTATCTGGGCAGATGCCCCTTGTTGGGGCAAATGAATGACTACTTTGGGGCTTTGCAGTCCTTATCTATTTTAATGTAAAAATGTAGGTGGGTGCCTGTGAAGTGATGGGAGACTCTGGAATGCAAGAGTAAGCTTTAGCACTTTTTCTTTTTCTTTTTCTTTTTTTAAAAGTTTTTAAAGACCAGCAACAGGCTTATGCAGTGAAATCAATTTGCACATGGTCTGGCTGTTGTCCAGCAAATTCCACAAAGTGACATTTTAATCTGAAAGGCTCCAACATAGAAAGGCTGAGATGTCTATCATTCCAAGTCGCTGTTCCCAGGCCGGCGTGCAGGGAGACCAGGCGCGGCGCGGAGATGTCCTGGGTGCGCCAGCCAATCTCTTCATTTCCCCTGGCAGTTGTTTAAGTGGAGGTTAAAGGCAGCGGTACCCACTTTGCGGGGGTGGGGGGAGGATGGCTGGTTACCTGCAGGTGTGCGGGGATGCGGGGATGTGCGTGAACAGTGGATGATTGGGTATATGTGGTGGCTCCTGACCCAGCTGCCCCGTAGGAAGGTTCCAGTGAGTTTGCAGTTGCGTTGCCCCGTGGACCAGGTCACACGGCAGGCTGGTCTGTGACCTGGTTCTCGAGGACCCTCTGTCTAGCTGCTCTCGCGCTCTGACGCGGGTGCCTCTTCAAGCTTCCCGCAGCCACCACCTGTAACTCGGAGAGGGCGCTTTCCAGACATAAGACAAGAGGGGGTCTCCTTTGTGGAGAATTTTCCCCCCGAGAAGAAAGGTCAGGCAACTGAGGGTGGGAAGCAATTGCCAACCTGCCCTGCATGGGGCCTCCTTTAAGGCCGTCTGAAACTCTGCCAGGACGTGGGAACTGGTGTCTCTTTATGTTTTTATTCAGTGCCACATCTGAATAAACCAAAGACTGCTTACTTGTGCATCTAGCGTTTGGCACACAGTAACACTTAATATTTATCAAGGAAATGACTGGAGAAAAAAAATGCATGAATGGAGTATATTCCACAGTAAAGAGAGCAAACCATTTGTTCGTTCGGTCTGTTCATAACCTTGGGCTTTAGCTTTTGGTTTGTTTTCTTTTTACCATAAATGATAAATGTCTTCTCAGAACATCTTAGAAATGTATTGGGAGACACTGTGCATATAGGAGCCACTTTTGGTATTCAGGGTGACGCTAAAGTTAGGGCTTGTCACTTGCCAGGGGTGTTAAGCTTACAGTCAAGGCGAGTTTCTGATAACTATCCCAAACGGCGTGAGTGGAGAGGTACTCCAATGCCCGCCATTTTTCTTTCAGATCGTCAAAATGACATTTTTTCCCTTGTTCATTAGGTGACCTTGGACAACCAACAACTCAAGATATATAATATGTTCTTTCCTCCATTTTCTAAATAAGTATTCTTTTCATGGGGGCCGCTCTCTCACAGTCTCCTTTGAAGTCATTTTTTGTTATGCATTGGGCGGCCGTGTTATTTCAAAGGAGTCAGCCAGCAGACTCGAGACCTTTTTGGCGTGAGTTCACAAACAGCCTTCTGGACAACACAACTTATTTATTCGTCTCCCCCCTCCCACCCCGCTCCCCCTCTCTGCCCTCTCTCCACCAGAGCGATCACCGCACCGGCCCATCCTCCAAGCCGGACTGCCCGCCAACGCCTCCACTGTGGTTGGAGGCGACGTGGAGTTTGTCTGCAAAGTTTACAGCGATGCCCAGCCTCACATTCAGTGGATCAAACATGTGGAAAAGAACGGCAGTAAATATGGGCCCGACGGGCTGCCCTATCTCAAGGTTCTGAAGGTGAGCACTTTCTGAATCCGTAGGTAGCCCCGACTGGGGTATGGGTCGGGCCATAGGTTCCTTGGTTTCCTGTTGAATTGGAGAGAAGACTCATATTTGACTGGCCAGCATAGAGGGTGTTGGGGGAAGCGGGAGATCATGAGGCTTGCTAGTGAAAATTCAGAAGGGAGCTTCGGGACGGTGGAGGGGATCGCTGGGGTTGGCGTCAGAGTAGCTTGGATGTTTATCAACCCTGAGATCTTCAGGGAGATGTGTAGGCTCAGCTGCCCGTCTATAAAAGTGGGGATCATGATATCATCTCCCCTACAGGGCCGGTTGTGCAGGGTAAATGGGAGGGAGTAGCCAGAAAGAACTTTGTAAACTCTAGGCATTGGACCGATGTTTATTGTTAATGCGGATGTTGTTTTCTCTTGATATGACATTAGGATCACATTTCCCTGGCCACGTTTTAGAAACAGTGTAGATTTTCCTTTTCAAAGAAATCCCTTAACCGTTGGAATTCATTCACATGCGATTTAGACAGTGAACTCTAGAAGGTGGTTGTGTGCTCATGAAATGTCAAACAAGGAACACGCCCCCTTGCATTTCTTCCTCGGTTCCTGGCAAGTCCCCATTTTAACAGCATCAGCCTCTTTATTTTTTAGATCTGTCTTGCCGTTCAGGATGGTGATAGCGAGCTAAGCCCGTGCCACATCATAGCCCACTCCCACTTTTGTCTCCCCCCATTGAGTTGCTCATAGAGAAGACCCTAAAAAGAACAGCCCTCCAATAAAGCCATGGGAGGCTCAACCGAGAACCGTCCACTCACACGGTGTTCTCGGCAGCTGAGAACACTAAGGGTCAAAAGAGCGGGCAAAGGTGACGAACCCAGGGAACTGCTAACCCATTCTTGGTATCGATCACCCATTCTAGGTATCCATCACAGCCTCTCACCCCTCTCCACCGAGTTGCTTCTGTTGTCCACCGTTAACTTACGTTGTTCTTCCTAAACCCATAGCCCTTCCATACTTCTCTCTACACATAATGGAGGTTGTTTTCTTGTGGTGTGTTGGTGGCGGGGCCCTAGACAGGGCAAAGTCCTTCCTGGTTGGCCGTTATATTGTTCTCTGTGTCTGTTCCAGCACTCGGGGATAAATAGTTCCAATGCAGAAGTGCTGGCTCTGTTCAATGTGACTGAGGCCGACGCTGGGGAGTATATATGTAAGGTCTCCAATTATATAGGGCAGGCCAACCAGTCTGCCTGGCTCACTGTCCTGCCCAAGCAGCAAGGTAACAACGTTTTTGTTTTGTTTTTTTGTTTTGTTTTGTTTTTTTGTTTCTGTTTTTTTTTAAAATAAAAAGGCTGGATATAGAAGCTGGAAAGACTTGGTGCTTTGGGAGACTGCAGGCAGCTTGTAGGATAACTCTGTGAACTCGGTATATTCATCATAATCTTCCTTTGGTGATGCGGCTGGTGTGAGGCCAGCAGCCATGGAAAAATGCCCACGATGTTCAAAGTGCTTGCTCTAATTTCTTCTAGAGGTTACTCTCCACTCCACCCAGTTTTTAAGTCATTCCTTCTGGTATATCTCGTTTGGGCTGTACAATTCCCATCATTAGTGCCCATAAACACCATTTGAAACCCACATCTGCTTACCTGTTGAATTAGTGGCATTTCAGATCAGCAGAACTTACACCTCCCTCTGCCTCCAGTTTTTAGAGAAGCCCTGGCACGGTCTGGTTCGTCCAACAAGGCATCATGTCCTCGGTTGTATAACTGATGCTTATCCGATGCCGTCTTTGTCCTTACTGTCTCAGATCGGTCGGTAGTCCGCTTAACGGATGTATGGCCGGAACGTACGGAAGGCAGCAAGTTGACTTCCTTAGTTTGTCATGACTCACATTCAAATGCTGATGTTCAAAAAGGAGGAAAAAAGCCCAGTGCTTTTGCTACCAAGATCAAGCTTTTTTCCTGCATTTTGTTTCAATGCCCCGCCCGTCACGGTGGTTACGCAGGAGTAAAAGTAACGGGAGCCTGGTAACCAAGGCGGCCCTCCAACCTGGTCCGTTCCCACGGGACCGGAGGGGCGTGCAGGCGGTCCACTTGGATTCACCTGCAGGATTTTGACAACACAATAACTGTGACAGGACCATCCTTAAAGTGGGAGTCTGCAGCCCACAGAGCCAGGACTCAACTTGGCCGAACTTTGGGGCGCGCTACTTTTGGAAATCCACCCCGAACCCAAAGCGGAGCAAAGCAGCGGCCCAGCGAGCAGGTTTCTGTGGGCTGATTTTTCCATGTGTCTGACTGCATGCCTATCTAGGTGGTGACGCTGGTGTGGTGACGGGCCTGTGGAGGCGAGCTGCTCCGTGTCGCTCAGTGTCTCTCGGTTGTGGGCTTTGTGGATGGGTTGCAAGCGGAATCTGCCCGTGGCCAGCACCCGCCGGAGCCCCCGGTGCGGCGCCTCGTGGTTCCATGGCCCCTCCACAGTCACCCCTGTGTCCTCTAGCCTTGTCTCTCGCTTCCCTTGTTTTCTAGGCTGCCGGTGTTAATACCACGGACAAAGAAATTGAGGTTCTCTATATTCGGAATGTAACTTTTGAGGATGCTGGGGAATATACGTGCTTGGCGGGTAATTCTATTGGGATATCCTTTCACTCTGCATGGTTGACAGTTCTGCCAGGTATATACTGCTCTTTCTCTCCATGGTTTTTTTCCTTTTCTCGGTTGATTGCCATAAAATTAACACAGCTTCTGTTCTCAGAAATGGCCCCTTTTATCCTTGCATAAAGATTTGTAAAAACGTTTAAAACCATCCCCCAGGGGTAAGAAAGTTGCCGTGGAAATTCACTTACAGTGAGATCCCACACTCACATTTATGATCGAGTAAAATGTCACCCAGAGGGATCTCATGTGTTCAGTGAGCCACTGAGTCAATGTATAAATTTGCCCATCCCCATTTCTCTGAAGCAGTGGAAATTACTTTGTGAAATTCAAAGTAATTTTTGCTCATTTCAAATTCCATTTTGCTAAACCGCCCTATGTATTTTCACGCCACTTTCCATTTTTAACGAGAGGTAGCTAGACGAACGGACGCCGCGGTGCCTGGGGAGAGGCACCCGCGCTAGGGCGGACAGAAGCAGTGTGGTACCTCCCTTGGGAATCGGTGGCTTGCTGCATGCGGCGATCCAGTGGGCTGTCAGATTGCTGTTACTGCAGAGCATGCTCCTGCCTCCTCGGGCTTGATGTTATTTCTGCCCTGCAGAGAAATCAACATCAGCGAAGCTCTATTGCCTAAATATTGCTGCTGTCTGAATCTTTAACTGATCTCTCTCTCCTGGGCAAACGTTCTTGAAAAATCACTGTCTGCTCTGACGCCTCTGCCTCTTTGCCATGGCCATTGTGAAACTGCGTAGACTGGTACGCTGGCTCCTCGCGTTGCGCCCCAGTTGTTAATGCCGTGTTTTTAGGGTGCGGTGCCTCCCTGCATGCCCATTTTACACGTAGCGAAAGCCAATTGATCGTTTCATTTTGTGCTGTGCTGCTGAGAGTTTTGACTGTCTTGCAAGCGTTTCCCTGATTAAAATGTGTAAGCTTTAAATAATCCCATTGCATCTGTTTTTCCCTTTGTCATGAATCTGCCCTGTGAATATTTGCTTCGAAACAGCGAGATGCCTCTCGTATTGAGCTTGCTTTTACCTGCTGTACTGTGTTCTGCAAGTGCCTGGGCGGCACTCCTTAACCAGTTTGCCCGGCAGTACTCGCCCATTAACTAAGAATGCAGTTTGAGAAAAATATTGTTTGGAAATACACTGCTGATCGATTGACCACTGAGGACTAGGAGGGAGCAGACTTTACTGGAGGCTGATATAAGAATGTTCTGACTTGAATAATTTTATGTGTACTCACACGTAATACCATCTCTATTTTTGCTTTAAAAGTCGTAGTGATGTATCAGTATAACCAGAGATACACAAAAATTTCAGTCGTTATTGATTAAGAAATATTCCTATTTGTAGTGCAGACATGATGATTCTACATCATAAGCAATTACGTCTTCGTATTAAATGAATGGGTTTATTTATTAAAGAATTGGACACTTTTGGGGGGCCCAGCCTACTAGATGAATATTTTATTTCACATAGAACTGTGTTCATCTCTGGTAAACCACCCTGTCCCATCTTCCTGCGGAGATGCTTACCCCAAGTAAGGCGGTGGCATTGTCCCTTTGGAAACAGAGTGGGCCTTGTTCTCATTTAAGAATTTGGTCTGTATCAGAGACCGTCGTGGGACACAGTCCCTTCATTGTGGGTGCGGCTGGCTGTCCTATTCTGCCCAAATGTCTGCGGCCTCCTCGCCTGCCCTTTGTGCCTGGTGGCCGCCGATCCGGCCCTGTCACTGGGATGACGAGGCCCACTGAGGCCATAGGTAGTGACCTCCTGGGCCCTGGTGGTAAAGCGAGAAGCCCTTGGTCACCCACTTTGATTTGGAGGGGTGCCCGGCAGGCCCAGGCCGTGCCGCTCCGTAGCACTGAGTCATCGGGAGGCCTGTCCTTGGGACTGGTCATTGCTGTTTGATTCCTTTAGTTATGCCAGGATGCGCCAATCCAGTGTCCTAACTCTGTGGCCTGCTTATCTGTTCCACCCCCGTGACCCGCAATCCAGCGCCTGTCAGAGAAAAGGAGATCGCAGCCTCCCCAGACTACCTGGAGATAGCCATTTACTGCATAGGGGTCTTCTTAATCGCCTGCATGGTGGTGATAGTCATCGTGTGTCGGATGAAGACCACCACCAAGAAGCCGGACTTCAGCAGCCAGCCGGCCGTGCACAAGCTCACCAAGCGCATCCCCCTGCGGAGACAGGTAACAGAAAGTAGATAAAGAGTTTGAAGACATTTACTCCTCCCCACGCCCCAGCCAGCTCTTGGGTCTTTACCTTTGCTTTGATGCCCCCTGCTTCTGTGAGCTTCCTGGAGCGAGCGGTTCCAACGTGCTTTCTTGTGACCATCCAATTAGCGTTTGGAGCTTGGGGAGTTGAGCCCTGATGCGTCAGTGGGGTCAATAGAGTCAAGTTCCCAGGGCAAGAATGCGCAAGGGTGTGAGACTCAGAGAGCTAATCAGCAGGACTGGAAATAACACGCGGAGGCAGCGCCCTTGTGTATTTGACGAGACTCGAGAGCAGCGGACTCTTTGAAGCATGGGCCGCTTTTGTCCCCAGTGATCTAATGCTTCTTCTTGGGGTGGGGTGGGGGAGACAGGCTTATACCACTAGTTGGAAAGGGAGGGACTTTAGTGTTCTTTGATTTTTTTTTTTTTTAAACCAAGGTCAGAAACCTGTGTCCCAGAGGTGAATCTGAGCTCCTGCTTGATTTAAATCAGCCCGTGATGTCTTTCCAAAGCGAATTTTGGCTCCACTGTCCTGATTTCTTAAAATAGAACTGTACGCACATGTTATGTTATTGTCCGTCGTCCACAGGTGTGGCTGTGGGTTCGGCGCTGGGGTGATTTCTATATTGATTAGGCAGCGGATTGGCATTAACCTCATGCTCGGGCCTCGGCGGTTCCTTTTTGCTTCTGCGTGCCTCCAGATTGGTTTAATTTTGCTTTGGGGAGATGGAGGCGGATGGAGCCTGGACCTGTGCCTTAAACAAAGCCCCGCAAAGCCGATGGGACGGGAAATGCTGTCTGTGTCCTCTTTGGCCATGAGGGTGGAAGGGAAAGACAGATGTGAATGCAAAGTGTTTACAGAATGATTTGGAACTTTGTTCCGATTAAGGTCTTTTTTTTTTTTTTTTTTTGAAGTAGCAAGTAAAATGGCTAACGCACGGGCTGTGGTTTATTTCAGTAGAATTTACAGGGTGCTTGCTAAAATTGCAAGGTCCTTTGTCTCAGCCCCAGAGGTCTTGAATGGGGCCAGGAATCTGCATTTTAAGCGAGACGGCAGGTGATTCTGCAGAGGACTTGGAGAAACTGGGTTAAGCCCAGCCCTGCCCCTCCTGGGACTGGAGGTGGCCATGGCATCTTCTGGACGAGGCATTAGGAAGGATTAGGAACCAGATGGTCAGCAGCAGTTTTGGCACGGAGCTGGCCCTTCTCAACGCCATCCCCACGCTCTGGGCTGAATGGGTCCTTGTTGCCTTCTCCGAAGCCAGGTGTCAAGCAGGTCTTTCTCCATGGAAGCTGAGGATAGTATTTGGACTGGGTGTCCAGTGTGGGCGAATGCTCAAGTTGTATTAAGAATGAGGGGGAAGACAGGAGTCTCCTGGGACGCCCCCCAACCAGGAGTGCTGCTGTCATTGAAAGGACACCACTGTCTGTCTCGAGGCCAGGGACGCAACGGTGGGGCCTCGCCTGGCTCTGGGAGAGTTCAGTTGTAAGGCGGCTCCGATATGACCAGTGACCTTTAGGCGGTCTGACCACCCCCTGCCCACCCTTTCGTTTCTGGTGGCCTCTGGGCCATTCTTACAGACACTACTGTGAGACCAGGCCTAAGGGAGCTGAAAGGGTGGGGGTGGTGTACCCATCTCTGTCCTTTTTTTCTAAGAGGGAGAAAGGCTGCCTTCAGGGGCAAACCTGTAATTGGTGTAGCCAGCCCATTGTCCCGTAATTATTTTATCTTTTTTTTTTTTTCTGCAACTGTTAAAATGCTCTTCTTTCAGGTGCCCTTAAAATCCCCTGGCCCAGCCTTGGGCCTTTCTTCACGTCTGTCTCCACCTGGTCGGTCTCTTTCCCACCCCCACGGAACTTGAGGATTCCTCCTCTTGCTTTTGCCTTCGCTCCTTCCTTGGCGCATCATAATTTTCTGAGTGCTTGATCTCCCCAAGGCTCCATGTGAGACATGGCCTGGGACCTTCGCCAAGGGCTCCAAGGGTATGGGGCGGTGGAGGGTTCGTTTGAAATGTAACTGCCTGTGTTTCAGTGGGATCAGGTCATGTTTGCAAAGCAGAGGGAAGTGGGAAAATTCCAGTCTCCCGGAGAAATAAGTCTCTGGGAGGTCCATTGGTTTGGTGGAATGTTGACATATCTCAACCCCTCATATATGTCCACATAGGACGCGCGAGTCTTCACAAAGAGCACGTGGTCAGTAAGCACGGCCCCTTTAGTGGAGAAAGAGATGCCTATCGGGTATCTGGATAAAAGAGGGTTATTGGACTGTAGCTGGAATGAAATCCCCAGAAAGGCCGGCAGATATGTTGATGAAAGAGAAAATACCACAGGGATGCCAAGCATGCCTTAACCTGGCGACAGGTGAGCCTGTAATCAGATGCCTTGAGGATGGCTTGTCCCTAGGCATTTAAGAGGCCGCTTTTCATGATGCATTTGCCCAGCCTCCTCCATCACACAGGTTGTACTCGGTACGTTCGTGGTGGGGTCTGAATTTTATCTTCTTGGCCCTGACCCTCGCCCTTCCCCCAACACGCATCAGGCAGCATTTCACTCAACTCAATCAAGTAATTGTTTTTAGAATAAGAGAAGTGTTCTTTTCTTTTTTTTTTTGAGTCCATTGTGAGTTTCTCCTTCTTGACATTTACTAATCTGTACAGAACTTACCGGTACAGACATTTCAGTTTATTATTATTATTATTATTATTTTTTTTTTTTGTCAAAAGCCTTTTTTCTCCAATACCAAAGAAGAAATTCCCTGTGATCATTTCCCAGTGAACATGGGCTTTGGGAGACTCTTGATGGCTTTCGGTACTTGGGGAAAGAAACAACTTTTCGGTGGGGCGGGGGTGGCACACGGCATCTTCCTGTGAACCCGCATGCAGTGCCAGGCCCAGACACCATGCCAGCCACTTGCTCTTCTGCTCCCTGTGCTTTGCTCCCAGTGCGCAAAGGCGCCCAGCGAGAACCAGCCCAGAGTGGGCTGCAGGCGGGCAGCGCGGCCCTTCAGAAAAGCCCGTGAGTTAAAGACCGGGCCTCACTTTCTGTGTTTTGCACAAATCAGTTAGGTGGGGGGGAGGGGCGTGAAGGGACCGGAAGGTATTTGTGCAGAAGGCATGTGGCGTGACTGGGTTCACTGCATTGGCTTTTCAGTGACTACATCAGAGTCGTTCTCTGGGGGCCAGAGGTTTCCATAGGGAGGGTAGACGTAACTGTCGCCATGAACGGGTGAACCCATGGGCGGGGAGACACACGCATGCGTGCAGTGCATTGGCATTTCAGAAGGGACCGCAGGGTGTTTTGTTTTGTTTTGTTTTGTTTTATTTTGTTTTGTTTTTTTACTCAGACTTTAGTGTCACCTTTTGGTTGCTGATACAGTAGGTTGAAAACCAGAGAAGAATCAAGGGCAATCAAGTTCATGTTTTTTGACAAAACATTTGAGGCCAGTATAATATGTTCCCAAGGGCAACATGAACAGGACCGAGGTGAAGCGGGGTCAGTGCGTGTGATTCGGGAGCCGGTTCTCGGGGTTGGGTATTAATGGGTATTAAATGCACCAAGATCCGTGAAGGGCAGTTTTCCTTCTAGAAGTTCATTTACTTACCTAGCAGCCAAACACGATCTCTGAACGTGTTCTGTATTTTGGTCAGATGGTCTAATGAAAGTTTACTGGTTCCAGAAAACATTTGGGTAATTGGGGTGGTCGTGGATGGCTCAACTGGGGATCTGCCCTTTCATGTGGGCGCCTCGCCCTTCCTGACCCCCATTGGGCCATTCTCTCGGCCTTGGAAAGACCGTGACTAGGATCTGGAGTTTGGCCGATGTGACCTTCTAAGATGAGCCAGTCTGTCCAGCATGCGGGAGCCATTGCTCTGGTAGGGTTACAGCGAGTCCCGAGTGAGGCTAAGGGAGAGAAAAGCAAGTGTCTGGTAACTCTTTAATTACCTAAATTTTGTGACGGAGCGGAGACAGATCCAAGCCCAGCAACCCCTTGAACCTTTCTGTCAGTCACCTGGCTGAGATGGTGAGAGCCTTTGGTTTGGCTGGAGGGGAAAGATGGGCAAGGCCTGGAGGAAACATATGTTAACTCCAGAGCCTCATGTTCTGGTCTGGGAACGTAGATTCCCAGCCCTGGTCAGAGGGTTTCTGCGGCCAGCTGGGCTCTGGGAGCGTTTGTCAGTCCTCAGGAGTAAAGACGCAGATACTCATCACCCGCTGTGCTGGTGTCTCTGCTTCTGCCGGCCGTGTTCTCCGTGAGGTCCCCACGGGTTGTTCGCGCTAACCCAGTATAAAGGGGTAACACAGTTTCTTGGTGGCCCTTTAAAAAGAAAAGAAAGAAAAAAAACCCACTTCCTTGCTTAATCTCCCATATGTACTGTGGAAATACACAAAAAGCACATTTAGCTAAAAGCTTGATTTATGGCACATGGTAAAGAGATTCCGGAAAGTGAGGAAGCCGAGTTGAGACTGAAATGCATGCTGAGAAAATGCCAGCCAGGATCTGGGAGTGGGAAGACAGTTTATTTTAGAGTGTTAGCGTTTGTTGTTTATAAATAACTTCATTATCACCATCAATGGAATATTTTTAAATTAAATAAACAGGAAACCCTGGAATTTAAAGGGAGTATCTGACAGGGAAGATGATGACTTTGTGCAAAAAAAAAAAAAGTGATAATCGGAGAGTGTCAAATTAGTCACAGGAATTTCCTCGAGGGGCCCTGGTGTGGAGGGAAGACACTCCGGGGAAACATGGCGTCCCAGCCGTGGAAGAGCCTCCTTGAGGGGTCCTGCTGTGCCCGGACCGCGCCCGCGCTCAGATTAACATGGAGTGAAGAGAAAGCCGGTTATACTTTACAGCCCCAGAGGGGGTTTTAAAAGCATAGTAAAAATGCATGGGGGTGAAATTAAGATCTACCTCCGTAGACAGGGCGATTGAGTGCTGTTATTTCTTATATTTGGGGCATTTTCTTACCTTTTTTCCCCCCTGTGTGTGTGTGTGTATTTTTTACAGAAGTATTTTCAGATTTGTCCATTGAATCTAAACCTCTCTAGTTCATCTGAACAAAATCTCCATAAGTAATCCTTTTCGTAAACATGATCTTTAAATTTTAATAATGATGGCAACCAAGTTTGTAAAGGTTTTCCATTAAAAGCTTCCACGGAAAAACCTTGTTGAGACCCTCTGTTTGGGGGAAGAGGTATACGCGTGGGAAGTCTTGCCAGGGGGCTGTGGACAAAGACTCCTTTGGGGTCCTGGGTTGGCTGCAGAGCAGTTGACTTGTGACCGAATGTTTAACTTCTCAGTGCTTAAGCTGTCTCCAAGCCGTATCTGTTACTAGGACATCCTGACGCTCCAGCTTTCATTCAGTCCTGGGACCGTTCCCAGGTTCCCCGTCCCCTGACTCCTGGAGGCTTTATAGCTTGGGTTTGCCGGAGCCCCTGCCCTCCCTGGCTGCGAGCAGAGGGTCTCAGCTTCCAGCCCAGCAAGGTGTGACCTGTTCTGCAGCCACCTGTAAAACCAGCAAGTCTCCCTTCTTCCCTGTGGCACATGGTGTGACCATATCTCATACACAGAACAGCCCTAGGCTCTAGATGGTCCGGGTTCCCCAGAGGGAGGTGCCATCATATGCATCCTTGAATCCAGGCAGGAAATGATTCTAAAAAGGTGCTAAGAAAAGTGACTGATGTCGTTAGCAAATGTTAACGGAGTTCTTTGCCAGGGCCAGGCTGAGCGGTAAACACCAGGCGGGGTGACGGCGTTCGATCCCCACAGTAATTGAGTGGGGAAACCGCTCCACTTTCCTGTGAACAGGTAAGACATCTTGAGTTTTAGGAAGGTTAGACTTCCCGCAGGTCTGGTCTCAAGTTACCAAGCGTCAGAACTGGGGTGGGGACCCCACCACCCGGCGCGGGGTCCCACGTCGTAAACAGTTATCAGAGGAAGGGTGCAGCGGGGTTGGCTGCTCAGCTGGGGGCAGTCACTGCAGTGCCCACGTGCAAGGATCACAGGTGCCACGAAGCTCCAGCTAACCCACAGGGAAGAGACGGAAACAGCGGTCTCGCCGTTTTTAACCCGTTCGAGAATCCAGTGTATTTTAAGCCTGTTCACATGCCTCAGTTCAGATCCTTATTATTCTAAAAAAACACATTTTTTGTTAAAAAAACCACCTTTTAAAAAACGTAAAAGAATTGTATGCATGGTAATAAAAGTTAAATGGCCTACAAAGTCCTGAAATAGGCATATTCTAACCTTTCCCTCAACTCTTGATTTTACTACTTCTTGATTTTAATACTGAAACCAATGTCCTCCTAGTTGTAAAGTGATTTCTCCCCCATGTATTCTTGGTCATCTTCTCGGGTTTCCAATTAAGGGCAGTCCGGGTTTACGAAGCAGAGAATCGAGGTTTTCCAAATGGGATGACGTTCACGGGGAAGTACAGGTCTTCTGAGAAGGGTTCATGCTCCATCTTGTGAAAGTTCATCATCAGTTTGTTTGTCTGCACTCAGTCCTTCCTCCTTGCTTTAAACGGGGTTTGTAAGCACGGCTGGGGAGCCCGGTTGACCTTGACCATCATGCAGGGCACAGACCCAACCAAGGTGGGCAGGTGAGCTCCTTTGACGGGTCACATTCAACCTCATGTTCCAGCTGTGTCGGGCCAAAGTCCTGTTCACGGTTTACAGTCAGGTGGTGGTCAAGTTGCCCATCATCGGACCAAACTGTGTAGTAATCCTCAGAGGCGGCCCTCAGGTGGGCTCTGCACATGTTATCCTTTATAGGAACCAGCACGGGGAAGACGGTGTATTTAAGAAATGACCATGTTCTCAGACGCAGGCCGAAGTGGGTGAGGGTACGTGAGAGACCTCAGCGAAGCCCCCACACGTCGCCAAGCGGGAGAGGAGCTTTCCCGGGTGATTTTGAACAATGACGTATTTTTCTTTCCCTCGGCTCTTCATCCCACATGATCAATCCACTAGTTTCTGAAACCGAAGTTGACAAGAGGCAGTCGATTTTCACTGAGTGGCCTGGAGATCAGCCAGCTCCCAGAAGGACTCCGGAGAAGCAGGGCCCGCCACCTGTGCCTGGGTCTCAGGCGACCTTGAGCAAAGAGGCCCTGGGAGCTACTCGAGTGCCTTTCACATTCGAGCCCTGCCTACGGCTGGTTCTTGGAGATAGCCTGCCTTGCACTTCCAAGGATCGATTGTCCAAAAGTTTTTATGGCATTTCCTAAGCACAGCATTGATTCATGATCAGTGCTCTTCGGGGAGATTGCTTATCTGGGGCCCCAGTGCAGGTAATACCAGAGGCGACAATGAAGCCCATGGGGGCTGTCTCTAGTCCTCAGATGACTGTCCTGCGGAATCAGAACAGAAACCAGACATGTTTTGATCCGGCACTGTGTGCAGAGATTTGAAAGCCCGGTCTGAGGAACACGTAACTTGGGTGAAAGTTAGTCCCGCGTAGACGGCAGGACAGAGGAGTTGGAATCCGGAGCGTTTGGTCTTAAAGTTGGGATGTTGGCCAGCCCCCGCTTGTCTCCCTTCCTGAGAGCTGACCGCCTGGCTGGGCTCTGGACGGCCTCCAGCCTCCCCAGGTGGAGCCAGGATTACATCTGCGTCTTTGCGTTTTGTATCCAGGTTTCTGCTGAGTCCAGCTCCTCCATGAACTCCAACACCCCACTGGTGCGGATAACGACACGCCTCTCCTCCACAGCAGACACCCCCATGCTGGCGGGGGTCTCTGAGTATGAGCTACCGGAAGACCCGAAATGGGAGTTCCCACGAGATAAGTGAGTACTTCTTTTGGGCACATCCCCGCATGGATGGAGACTCAGGTGTAAATGGGGGTATCAGATTGACATTATCTTTTTATGACCCTGAACTGCAAAGGTCTTGCTGTGAGGATGTTAAAAAACAGAAAGGCGAGGTTATATTTCTAAGTAACCAACTCTCAGAAAAGAATTGATTCTCTTTTTTAAAAATAGTTCTTTAAAAAAAAGAGCTCCTAAACCCTGGCTGGCGCCCCAACAGGCAACTTAATTAGCGTTTTAAAATTATTTTTTTAAAACTTTCTAGACAATTCAAACCCAGTCACATTGAATAAAAGTAGGATCATCCCATTTATAAAAAAAGTTCTGGCATTCCACCTTCAGGTTACTAGAACATGAGTGTTCTGTTGTCCATTTCTTTGGAGCAATTAGGTGAAGAAAATAAGTCGTCTTACGAATCTGTATCCAGTGTTGCGGTTTTTAATGGTTATTAATGTGCTATCGGGCTGAAAACTTCAGATATGGTACCGGACATTGAGTTTCCTGTGATTCATAATATTTTCCTTATTGAATGATGCAGAGGTGTCCCAATCATGATCAAAGTGTGGCCACCTGGGCCCTGTTGCTGACGGCATCTTTGGGAACTGTTTCTCTCGTGGTCTGGCTTTAAGCCCATGTGCTTTGAGCTTGAGTTACCTGATGCTGTGGACTTCATTCCTATAAAAGGAAGGTCACAGTGCAGGCCTCCGGGGACTGAGCACGGTTCTTGGCCCCTGGGAGCATACGTCCCCTTTGCGTTTCCCTTCACATATTGGTGACCTGGGAGCCCTGAACCACAAACTTCAGCAAGACGGCGGTGCTGGGCACAGGGTCAGTGGGAAAGATCTTGGGCCCTCAGCCTCCGCCTGCTAGGCAGGGACCAACTCCCAGCCCCACCTTCTGAAGTGAAGCGCCCTGGTCACTGAGGGGTCGGTCCTCCGCTCTCTGCTGGTTCCCTTTTGTGGTAATTAGAGTCCGAACAGCTTGCGAGTAATGAAAGGTGGAAGCCGCTGACTGCACATCTGTGTCCGATCAACTGGAATAAGCCCTGGACTTGCTTACGTCCACCTCCTCTATCTGTCTTGCCATTTGTAGCAGTGCCCTGAGAGCCTGTCCATGTTTAATTGCTGTAGACGAACTCATACACAAATCTGGAAATCCTACAGAGATAAGCTTTTCTAGAGACTGGCTGATGAGCTCCAGAAGGAGAGGCAGCTTGTACGGCCCTTGTCATTTTGATTCACATGAGTCCACACCAGTTATATTCCCCGGCAGCCAAAGTAGAGAGATTAATGTGCACCGTAAGCTAGAACCAAATAATCACACAGATACCATGGCTGTCAGAGTGTTAATGGAGGTAATTTCCAGTTCATTTGCGCGCTGTAGTGAAAACACCATTCATTCATTCATTCATTCATTCATGACTTGTTTCATTCATTCATTCATTCATGACTTGTTTACCGAACACTTACAGGTGAGGCACCAGAGGAAAACACAAGGAATGGTTTCTTTTCCTGTAGAATGTGGAGGAAGAGAGAAGGGGGGGTGTTTGTCGCGAGCCCTCCTGGCCCCCTGGTTCAATTGTGCACGTGGGCAAGTTCATGTCCACATTCCTGTGTATATAGGGCTGAACTGGGGAGCTGTGATCATATTGTCAGAAATTGCAGCTCTGAGGTTCAGTCCGTAGCGTTTGCCACCTGTGACACCGTCA
Source organism: Mormoops blainvillei (assembly GCA_004026545.1). NCBI lineage: Eukaryota > Metazoa > Chordata > Mammalia > Chiroptera > Mormoopidae > Mormoops > Mormoops blainvillei. The sequence continues at coordinate 124,224 of PVJD01002271.1, forward strand.
TCAACAGTGGGACACTTGTGTGTGCTGAACTGTTAGCTCCCACTCGAGGGTACCCCGAGTGCGGAAACTCTGAGCACTGAGCGTTTCAAAACAGTACTTAGCGCAAATGTAGGTGGAGCGGGTTTCCAATGAATGAAGGCTATTTAGAAGCAGTTTATTAGATCGGAGGCAGAAGTTATACAAAGGAAGGATTGTTATGCTTGTAGTAGCAAGGCAATAGGACATAAATTAGCCATTTTTCCAATGCAAATGTTTGTTTTCTGCCAAGACATTAAATTTAATTTTAGTTCAGCGTAGAAATGGAATGACCTCAGTGTAGCATACGTTGCCCTCGGTTTTTGCTTAGCTTTTGCAAACCCTGGTGTGCTTACCATAAATACTATTTATACTAAGGTCAGCTCAGTACTTTGCTTAAGTGAAAAACCACATTCATAAGTGTTTCAAAGACTGCCCCATTCTTTTGGATTCTGTAATGCCCAAGGACAAGATATGGCTGTTAACAAGACGTGTGTAGGGCTTCAGGGCTTCTGAGCTTAGAAATTTAGTTTGTTGTGTTCATTTTGGATTTTCTTTATTATTAATTTTGGGTAGTCGTAAAGATTTATGGATTGTTATGTCAAAAAAAAAATCCCCCCCCCATATTTTTAGGATTATTTTTTTCTGTTATTGAAAAATTAGGGATTCCTTGAAATGCGTTAAAGATTCATATCATGCATCTTGGCCACAGAATGTGACTGTAAAAACCCATTGGTATTTGAATAATAGCGACTTTAAAGGAAGACAAAAAACGTTAAGAACAGCTTTAAGGTTTTTTTTTTGAGACATTCTGAATTACGAATATTCAGGAACAAGCTCGTCCTTGTTAGCACTTAGGAAAGCTGACAACCTCATCAGCCAGGATACCTTCCATAAAGAAAATAAATCCAGAATACAAATGTGAAATTTAATAGCCGCTCCACCAGCAATTGACATTCTCTAAAACGTCACTAAGAAAATACTCAGGCGTGTGTGTGCCCCGCGTCTCATTAGTTCCATATGATAAATGCCCATGCTCTGCAAGCCGCTGAAAGATTTTTATATTTAGTTCTGGAATTTCCCTCGCTGCACCCTTCACCAGATGCCGCGTGCTAATCCCCTATTTACACATTTAGGCTGACGCTGGGCAAACCCCTGGGGGAAGGTTGCTTTGGGCAAGTGGTCATGGCTGAAGCAGTAGGAATCGACAAAGAGAAGCCCAAGGAGGCCGTCACTGTGGCAGTGAAGATGTTGAAAGGTGAGTGGGGAGGGGGCGGGTGGGGGTGCGGACAGATGGGGGTGGGGCAAGGGTGGAAAGCCTTATCAAGAATGTTCCTTTTGTGGCATGTGAACTCTCTCATGGCAGGGGGTCAGAGAGCACATAGTTGACCCTAGGGGTTGAGGAGTTTTCAGTATAAATCAGCATTTTGGACAGACTATTTATCTTGAGCTGTGTGCGCTTTTAAAAAAGAAAATCCAGTTTTGTCAGAGGGCTAGCTGCCTAGACTGTCGTCCCTCGACTCCTTGTGACTCTTTATTTCCTCCATACAGAGCGGAGCAGAAGTGGGCTCACGGGTTGTTGGGACGGAAAACAATACAATAATTACCAAATAGTAATACAAGAGTAAACTCTGGTGTTTCACGTATGCACAACTGTAGCCCTACTTTCTGCCACCCTAGAGTGGCTGGCATGTGCTTAGAAAATACCAACTCATATATATAATTGGTTAATTGAGATGAGTGTTGGTATGTTGGTTTCTGGACCTAAACCTTCATTTACGAGTTGAGGACACTTGGCATTTTTGGAGGAAGCAAGGAAGGAGGCTTAGGGAAAAGAGATCACAGCCTCTCATTTCTCGTTTTGCGGGAGGAGCTGGTCCAGGCGAGTCAAGCTGGGAGGGCACCAGCAAGACCAGTGAGGGTGCGGAACCTGCTGGGACACGTAAACGGCTGCCCCGAGATGTAAACGTTGAGTGGCACTGGTGGGAATCTACACATTTCTGACCTGCGTCGTGTCCTCGCCCGGGGAGCTTCAGGACCTCGTCACCACGAACAGCTTCCTCCCTTGGTGTTCCTTTATGGGACGGGTGACAGGGGATGGTCACATGATAAACCCAAGTGTAGGCATCTCAGAGAGGACAGCCCAAGCCTAGGTTTTCCCCGTGGGGCTGGGCAGAGGGGTCGGTTTGCGGGGAGTGGGGGGCCTGACACATAGTAGGCACTTGGGAGTTAGATGCTTTCTTTCTCTTATGCGTTCTCCTGGCACAGTCTTCGTGTCCCTCCCTGAGGGACAGTAGCAGGCTTGGAAATCGTCAAAAAGGGGCTGAGTTTTTTAAAGCTTTTAATCCACATGGCTCCTAAGGAAAACTGGGGTGTTTTGAGCTGCTCCCCACCTTGGGGTCTGATGCCGGGAAGGACCGTGTGCTCTCATCTCACGTGTCGGCTCCACCAACAGGGGCAGCTGCCCGCTGGCGCCCTGCACGGCCTGCCTGCCTTGGGTGCCCTTGTCCTCCTACGTGGCACTTGTCATGGGCTGAGGGCCCCACGCGGCTGGCCTCAGCAGCCCCGGGCCATGAACCTGGTGTAAGCAGGGGAAGGCCCCGGCTTCCTGTCTCTTTGAGCAGAACTTCTGATTTGGGTCATGGCACTCAGAGCTACCTGGGGATGTGGCAGAAAGGGAGGCTTGGGAGTTCTTTCTCTCTTGTTCCACCTGGGCCAGCCTCCCTTGTTAGGATGGAGGAGGACATTAGCCCCAGAGCCCTGTGACATGCCCTTTTTCATGACCAGTGGGCACTCGGAGCCAGGAGGAGAACATACTCTGAGCTGAGCGTTGTGAGAGCAGGTGGGGCCCCCTCTCCCGCCCCCGCCCGGCAGGGGCTCGGGTCTCCAGTCTCCACGCAGCCTCCAGTCAGTCGTGTTGCTCTGCCTTTTGTGATCCTCAAAAGCTTTCTGCCATGTGACTCCTGCCTAGCCATGCCCTTATCTCACTATTTTAGTCGGCCCAGATTTTTCCATATTGAAGTAGCTCAAAGGTCGGCACAAGGGAACAGCCTTGTTGCCTTTGTAGAAGCTAACCGTGAGCCCACGGACACAGGACCTCAGCCGTTCTTGCTTGAGATGACAGAGCTGAGGTTTATAAACCTTCAATATTTTGCGGATGGAAGGCATAGACCTTCACCCACTCAGCACACACACACACTTTTGTACACAGTTGTGGGGAACCCCCACCCCATACCTGCCCGTGAACGCCCTAAGGGCTGTGAGGGCTGGAGTTAGCGTCGCTTAGCCTGGAGAAGGTCTGGAGTGCCGTGAGATGCCTCACCTTCCTCCCCATATGGTCTCACGGCTGCTTTTGGGCCCTGTGAAGTCTGAGGTGATTTTCTGAGGCAGGTCTGCCAGAGGATGGGATTATTTCACGATACAGTTAAAATACCCCACATTTGTGAGGTTTGCTGGAAAAGAATTGGCCTTAACATCAGAGGCCTGTATTCATTCCGTTTCTGACTTTTGACCCCATTGACCCCAAATTAGCTGTTTGACACGGGGCAGGGCACCTCCCGGTCTGGGCCTTCGCGCCTGACCAATGACTTGAGGGAAATGGTTTGGAAAGTCGTTTACCTCTAAAATTCAATTTCATGCTGCTTCCACTGAGCAACTAGCAACGGTGGCCTGTGGGGCAGGGGACATGCACTGATATTTCACATGCACTATGTTCGTAGATGATGCTACCGAGAAGGACCTTTCTGATCTGGTGTCAGAGATGGAGATGATGAAGATGATCGGGAAACACAAGAACATCATAAATCTGCTTGGAGCCTGCACCCAGGATGGTGAGTAGGAGGGACGAGGCTCTTGCCCTGAGTCTCCAAGGGTCAGGGCCGGTGTCACTCGGGGGACGGTTGGGCTTTTGGGTTTGCACCTAGGGCATCTCAGGTGCATGTATTGGGTTGGTCAAAAAGTCTGTTTCATTTTTTTTCTGTAAAATAAAAGACACATTTTTCATTTTCATCAATAACTTGGTTGATTTGGGTCTTTTGAGTATGTCGGCTACCACCCACCATTGGCATCTAGTGGGTCGAGGCCTGGGGCACTGCTACCCATCTCCCAGTGCCTAAGACAGCCCCACAGCAAAGGAGTATGTGGCCAGGATGTCAATAGTACCAAGAAACTTTGCAGACCCCTTTTGACACGTTCAGTCACACACCTTCTCCATACACTACACAAATCTTTTTTTTTCTTTTTTCTTTTGGCATTTCAGTTGTATTTTTACCTTTTTTGAAATAATAAAGCATAATAGGCCAAAAATGTTATGTACCGTCTTCCATCTTCAGTATTTAAATGGCTATAAAAGAATTCACCAGTTTTGATGGTTTTTTTCAAGATTTTATTTATTTATTTATTTATTTATTTATTTATTTATTTATAGAGAGGGTAAGGGAAGGAGAAAGAGGGGAGAAACATCAGTGTGTGGTTGCCTCTCACACGCCCCCTACTGGGGACCTGGCCTGCAACCCAGGCATGTGCCCTAGACTGGGAATTGAACTGGCGACCCTTTGGTTCACAGTCCCGTGCTCAGTCCACAGAGCCACACCAACCAGGGCTGATTTGTTTTTTGTTTTTTTTTTTAATGCACTCTGATAAGACAAGCTGTCACAATACAATCTACCAAAATTGTTCCGCATGAAGTTAAAGACAACTGAGCCCTACTGGAGCCATCTTATGGAAAAAACTAAACAGACTTTTTGGCCAACCCAATGTAAAGTTCCCTTTAAGCTCTCCCTAGGAAGATGTTCCTGGCCCTAAACAGAAAGGGGACTTTGTGACTGTACCTGGGAGGGCGGGGGAAAGTGGGTTTTTAGTGACTTTGGATGAGAGGGCCTGTCGGCTTCTGCCCTTCGTAGGGCATGACCCAGAGGGTGTTGGGAAAAGACAGCCTCCTGAGGTTTTCGTTTGGTGAGTGCTAGGAGAAATTTCTCAAAACAAGGTCCTGTGTTTTGGCTGACAAGTTCTCTCAAAATGGGGGTTGGGGAGGCCTGGCCCTGCTGTGGGCAGCAGACGCCTGGGCTCCCTGGAAAAGCTGAGAGGAGGAGAGAGGTAAGAAGGGACCCGCTGTCCCCCTCAGGGGCAGAGAACCCCTGCTTCTCTCCTCGAAGGACTGATTGGCGCTTGGAGAATCAGTTTGACGATAATGAATAAACTTGAAAATGCCTACCCATGTCTCAGCGGTTTCTCTTTTAGGTCTGTACCAGGGACCGCGAGAACTTTTCTGTGGAGAGGGATTGTAAATATTTTTGGCTTTGTGGCCGCTGCTATAGTGTGAGAGCAGCCACTGAAATGAGCTTTGGCTGTGAGCCAAAGCGATTTAATTACAAAACCAGGTAGTGGGCAGGATTTGGCTTACGGGCGGTAGCGTGCCAGTCCCTGGTCTGCGGTATAGGTGGAGAAATGGATATACACGTGTGTCTAAGGAACCGTGCACAGGGAGGCCCATTGTACACCATTTGGGGTGGCCAAACCTGGACGCGGCCTGTAGGGAAGTGGAGAGCCCAGTGGGGTGTATTTATGTGATGGAATATATGGGCGCACATCAGAGACACTGCGAGTTCGGTACCAGACCACCGCAGTAAAGTAAATATCACAATAAGGCAAGTCAACATGAAATTTTTTGGTTTTGCAGTGCATATAAACATGTTTACACTACACTGTAGCCTCTTAAGTGTGCAGTAGCACACAATGTATGTACTTTAATTAAAAAATACTTTATTGCCAAAAAGGGCTAACCATCATTTGAGCTTTCCGCAAGTTGTAATTTGTTTGCTCGTGGGAGGACCTTGCCTTGATCTGGTTGGGACTGGCCCAGGTGCTGGTGGCCGAAACGCTGAGGGGGCTGTGACTTTCCTTAATGTAAGATAATAATGAACTTTGCCACATTGATGGGCTGTTCCTTTTCACTTGAACACTTAGAAGCCATGGTAGGGCTATTAATTGGCCTAATTTTTTAATATGGTTGTGTCCCAGGGAATACAGAGGCCCGAGGAGAGGGGGAGGGAGAGGGTTGGGGGAACGGCCGGTTCATGGAGCCGTTAGAACACACACAACACTTATTGATTAACTTCGCTACCTTGAGTTGGTGTGGTTTGTGGTGCCCCAAACATTTGCAACATCTGAGAGTACTGATCACAGATTACCACAACAAATGTGACCCTGAAACGTTTGAAAATGGCAAGGCTTACCGACACGTGACACAAGGCAGCAAGTTTGTTGGAAGAACGGCACCGATAGACCTGGCCCAGGCAGGGTTGCACAAACCTTCCATGCGCAGAAAAGACAGTGTCTGTGAGGTGCAAGCAAGGGAGGCTCGATCAGAAACAAGGTGTGCCCTGCATGCAGCTTAAAAGGAATGGTTTCGATTTATTTTTATCAGCCTACCCGGGTTTCACAAGGATAACACAGAGGGGGAAATGCCGTAGAGCTCTATACCTTTATTACGCATTTTTGCGGTTAGAAATAATACACTGTTGGTATACATATGCATGCCCGATAGTTAAAATGAGCTGGCAGCAGCAAATTTACACTAGCCATTGCTGTCCAGAGGGCACAGGTGTGAGAACAGGAGTGACCAGGGAAGGACGCTCAGTGTCCCTGGCTAATTTCTTGACATTTGAGGTTCTCTTGACCAGTCGTTGACTATCATTTTGGGGTGGCTAGAAAGCCGGCGTTCTATTTTTGTGTGTTTTTCTGGGTGTTTAAATGAAAACAACAACAAAAGTCCTGGGTTGTGATAACGAGAAAACTGCTTTGCTGAGCTGCGTGCGGGCAGATTCTGGGTTGGCTGCTTAGGGAGCTTGTCTCGTCCGCCCCCAGGGCCCCTCTACGTCATAGTGGAATATGCCTCGAAGGGCAACCTCCGTGAGTACCTCCGAGCCCGGAGGCCGCCCGGGATGGAGTACTCCTACGACATCAACCGTGTGCCCGAGGAGCAGATGACCTTCAAGGACTTGGTGTCGTGCACCTACCAGCTGGCCAGAGGCATGGAATACCTGGCTTCCCAGAAAGTGAGTTCTTCACATTCTCCTCGGTTGGGTGGATTCCAGTTTAAAATGTCTTTGAAGAAAACAGGCAATTTAGACATGCTCATTTGCAAAATCAAGTCCTTGCCTGTCTTGTGCAACCGGGAAAATATTGCTTGCATTTTTCACATTAGGGTTAAAAGCCAAAGCAGCCTCGTAAACCTTTAGTGACACTGCAGAGCTTAATAGATGTCTCTTCTCTGAGACAGGGCTGAGCGTAACCGTCCCAGGAGTCAGCCCTCCAGGTAGAGAACAGCTGGTTTAGGGCACGGCTGCCTTTAATTCTGATGGTTTGGGGGCTTTATCTGTTTCATGGTTATTGAGTTTTTGAATACAGAAGTCTGATGATATGTTTATGGTTTTGAGTCTGAAATAGGCTAAAAATAAAGATCAAGAGAAGGGATATTTTAGTAACATTGAGTCTTGGGTATTAGCTGGGTTTATTTTGTCTAATTTAGCAGGATGACCCTCTGCGGGTAGAAGTGGGCCAGGTCCCCTGAGGTGAACCCCCTGCATTCCAGGAATGCCTCTTGCAATGGAACTCTAAACATTTGAGTTATTCCGAGAGCAGTTAGACAGGTGCCCAGATGTCCTCTGGGGCATTTAGGATGACTCAAGACACTGTTGTTAGCCCTCACTTGGGTGGGTGGGGGTGGCACAGCGACCTCCTTAGGCATAGCTGGGGTCCAGTCCTAACTGCACTGCAACCTCACGCAACCTCAGGAATTCCTCAGGTCCCCAAAGAAGAGAGAGTCTCTAGCAGGTGTGCTCCTGCTGTTACCCGGGGGCCAGCCTGGGTCATGGCCATGCCAGTCACATGAGTGAGCAAGACAGCCCTGGCCAGATCACGCAGTGTGTAGGGATGGGGTGGGGGCGGGGGCTGCACCTCAGCCCCTACTGCCTGTGGCCACATAGGGACAAGGCCAGAGCGATCACCTGCTCTGAGTCTTGTGTTTTGGTTTTTTAATTTTCGAGGGGGTCTAGAGCTGAAGACTTGTTCATACTGTTTTCCTGTAAAATCTCCCGGTGTCCAGATAGGTATTAGGGGGCTCAGGCACAGTTTTGGGTTCCGCAGGAGAGTTTGCCACGGGAAAGGTCTTTGGCACAAGGGGACAATCAAATCCAGAATGTGGGATATTTGATAAGACGTGGCTTCAGACGTCCGTGTCACAAAAGACAAAACATGCTGGGGAGACAGTTCCAGATGGAAAGACAGCTACGTGTCCGTGCGTGATCCTGGACTTGGATCCTGTTTCGGGTGGAGGTCAGGGAACAGCTTTCATAAACGACGTTTAAACAACGAAAACCTGAATGTGGACCGTGTGTTAGGTAACCTGACTGTCAGCGTTAAGTGTGGGGCGTGGCGTAGGGGCATCATGTTAAGGTAGGAGCTGTGCACTCAGCTCTGGAGATGTGACAGATCAGTGAGGTCTGCAAGCTCCCTCCGATGGTGCGCCATAAAAGTGTGTGTGTGTGTGTGTGTGTGTAGGGGGGTTGGGTGTGGAGAGAAAGAAAGAGCACGTACCGGGCAGACATGGGTATTCCTTGTTCTAGTTCACCTTTTCTGTAGCTTTGAAACACCCCTAAGTAGCACCCTGGGGAGGGTAGCGTGTCTGCAGGCTGTCTGTTCCGCCCCTCCGGCCTCTGGCACCCCAGGCCCGCCCTCTGTGGGGGAGGAGGAAGGTGCTGCCGCCACTGCACACAGGCAGGGCGCTGGCCTGCCCCTTTGATTAACCCTCAGTGAATGTTCCTGCGCGTCCTGACTCGGATGCCTCCGGCCCTAGGTCAGGCTCTCCTATGAGGTGGCGGGAACGGACGGGGACCTTGACCTTTCAGAGCAGGAGCCGTGGGTGACAGCAGGAGAGGTCAACCATAAATGTGGGAATAAAAATAAGTATGTAAGAAGCCGAGCAAAGTTCTGTGGAGGAAGCCAGTGGAGTGATGTCAGGAGCAGTGGGGACGCGGGGGGAGGGAAGGTGGTTGGTGGGCAGTCCCGCAGAAGGACCCATGTGCCAGGACTGGAGAGCAGGGGAGGGTGTGAGATGCGGCCGGAGACTGGCGGGCCCAGCAACTTGAGGGTCTCACAGGCCCAGGCCAGGACTCTGGACAGCCCCCTCGTACCATGGGAAGCCACCAAGGGGTCATGTGATCAGGGTTGTGCTGCAGAGCTCGCCGTTGCGCTCTGTGCATGGCCTGTTGGAAGCACCAAGTCTCGTGAAAGGGGCCGGTGGTGTGGGCCAAGGCTGTGGCACCAAAGACACTGGAGACATACACTGATTTGGGATACATTTTGTTCTCGGGATAACTGATGGATTGATTAGATATGGCAGGAAGAGAAATGGGCTACAGACTCCTGGGCTTCCAGCTTGAGAAACTGGGTGGTGGTGCAGCTCGTCCGGATAAGGAGGAGATGGGACGGGGGGAGGTCGTGGGACCATGACTGGAAGAGATGTCGAGATATCATTGGAAATGTAGGTGTGCATTTAACACACCTGAGAATCACTCAAGCGTAGATGTCGACGAGGAAGCTACAGGCTGAAGGCCGGCGGTGAGTACCAGCCTGCATGTCGTGAGCCAGTGGAGGAAGGGGCAGTTTTGAGCCACGGGAACGGACAAGGTGACTTGATGGGGGTGGGGAAATGGGGACTTAAGGTCTACAGAGTAGAGTGGCTGGTGGCCCACTTGGCCTTTGGTCCTGCATCCACCAGCGTTCTGCCCACCACCAGCCCCCCTCTCAGGTAACCCTTACCTGCCTCTGTCTGGACCGAGGGGAGGACCACTAAGAGGCTCCGGGCTGGGCTTTGCTCACCAATGGGCGGGGGATGGGAAGAAGGACCAGTCTTGTTTCCTTAGGGTTTTCAGGGTTCCAGGTACCCTGTCTGTTGGCCGCCTGCCACTTAAGGACCTAGAACAGGTTTGAAGAGGTGGGCGAAGGTCTTAACGGTCCCTTGGAAGGGAACTTGCTTCCAAAAAACGGAGGGCTGCTCCCTGGAGGGGCAGTGTGAAGAGGCAGGAAGGAGCCCTGGCCTCCCGCAGTGCGCGGTGATGAAGCTTGATAGAGACCTGCGTCGGGAGGAAAGGGCAAGAAATAACAACAAAATAAAGCCGGTGGGCGAGCTCTCTGGCTCATGACCGAGGGAGCTCAACAGTAAGCCGGTCAGCTTCTCACTGGGGAACAACTCAGATTTCCCCACAGGATGGGGATTCGGCTTGACTTTATTTCCCTTTTCTTGGGTTTGGCTCCAAGTCCATCCTTGCTCAGCGCAGAGGGCGGGCTTTGGCGTTTCCCAGCACCCTGGTATGTGGGAGGTGGGTGCTAGATCGGTCCTCACTGAAAAGAGAGTGGAGGTCATGGCGTCTCTGAGCGCTCAGAGCCCTAATGTGTGGTCGGAGCCCAGCGCATGGGAGGCCCGGTTCTACGGACCACACGCTTGCCCGGTGCACAGAGCGGTGTTGGCCAGCGGCTTCCTGCCCAGGGAGTTTGGCACAAGGCTTGGAGGTTCCATGGGAGGAGGCCTCCAAAAGCAGGAGCGGGGCCCCCCGGCGGCAGCTGGGGCTCTAGGTTTCCTGTGTCCGCTCCCAGCCCGCCGTGCAGGACACCGCAGATGTGTCTAAAACAAGGAAACGTGGGGTGGGGTGGGCAGGAGAAAGAATTCCCGACTGATGCTTCAGAGAGGGGTTGGCTTGCTCCGTTCTTTAGTTGGTCATTTTGTGGAGTGCCCGTCGAAATGATTGGCCCCACTTTGCACGATCGAAGGGACTCACCCTCGTATGATCGTTACACTTCGCCGGGGGCTGTGTGAAAGCGCTTGCGAGGGATGCTTGTTTGCTTCTTCATGCCTTTTCCAAAGATAGGGGGCGGTGATTGGGGACCCTCATTGCCGCACATCTGATGAAATCTTGGGATACGAATTACAGTACAACTAAAAGGCTTAGGTCAGCTTACAAAGCATATCATTTGCAGAAAGGGAAAATAAAGGTATAAAACTAGACTTTTCTGAGGCCGAGGAGTTGGCGTCAGGACCGTAAATCAGCTCCCCCGTCGCAGGCCCTCCAGCCTCTTTTGCCCCCGTGTGTGTAGCCGACAGAGGCCGGGCCCTTTGTGGGGGCTGGGAGTTCTGAGGATGTGGATGAGAGGCCCTGGCCATGACACAAACCAGGAAAGGATGCAAGTTCTTTGAGAAATTCCACTTGCAGGCAGCCTAGAGGGTACAGCAGAGCTGAGTTTGGGGGCAAGGAAGGCCGTGTGGCCACCTGTGGCGTGAGGGGCTGGCAGTGACAATGGCCTGGAGTTAGCATTGGGCACGCATGGCGTGGACAAGTTAGAGAGGCATTTGCAGGTGGACATCAGCAGAACGTGGGAGGATTCTGGTGTATACCTCTCTGACCAAGAGGATGAGGACTAGGGTTGTGGGGACCTTGAAATGGAGGTGCCAAAGGGGCAGCGATGTGGCAATGTCCCCATGGCATGGGTCCCAGGAGAGCATTCCTGATTGAGAGAGGAATTTGCATATCTTTTGTACTTACCTCAGAATCCAAGCCTTGAGGCTACCTGGAAATATACACAATCGGTGGAACAGTCCTTCTATCTTGGGGGACAGAGGAAGCGAGGAGGTGGGGAGAGAAGAGGGATGGGATGGAACTCAGTGGGGGACAGTTTTCAAAAATGAGCGAGAAGTCAGCAGTGTCTGAAACTGCAGAGAGGGCACAATCGAGGCTGTAGAAGAGTTCGTTTGGGTCTGACCTGAAGCTTTTATCAGCTTGAGGCGGGGCAGGGACTATGGGACCTGGCAGAACATTTGAGGAGTGGCCAGGAGGTGAAAACCACATGATGCTGGGGTTCATCCAGCTCTTCTGGAAGTTTGGCTGTAGAGGGCAGGAGAGCAAGTGTCGGGTAGAAGATTTTAGGACAGTAATCTAATACAGATCCTGTATGAGGGGCATCGGCAGTGACGGTCAGCCGCCGATAAGGGAGAACGTGGTGACGTCGTTGGCCTGTGCTTTGTGAAAGGTTGGGGGCCTCGGTTTTTTTTAAATTTATTTTTAATCATAAAAGAAGTAGGAGTTTTTGACTTAGGATGTTATGAGAAATGAATACATTTCTCTTTCATTTTTGAAGCAATTTAAAATGATGGCTTATTTTTCCTCCGTTTCAGTGTATTCATCGAGATTTAGCGGCCAGAAATGTTTTGGTAACAGAAAACAATGTGATGAAAATAGCAGACTTTGGACTGGCCAGAGATATCAACAACATAGACTATTACAAAAAGACCACAAATGTAAGTCTGTGGCAATGATATGGTGGGGGGTGGGGGGAGGCATGGAATGTTCCAGAAGAAAGGTGATGGATGCTCAGAGCTAGAAGCACTGACAAGGGCTCCTTCCTCTGCCCTTCATGTCTGTTCTGCCTTACCTTTTCTCAATAAGCAAATGCAGGCTGTATTTAAGAAATTTTCCGTGTCTAAAACTCTTATGTACAGAATAATCGGCAGCCTTTAGGCCCTTCGTAAGGCTGTCAGGAACTTTCCCAGTGAAGATTAAGAGCTTGGGAGTTTGTGAGTCAGTTTTTGTGTAGAAGTTGTTCAGGGCGTGTCTGCATGCTAGGAGATCAATGACACCGAGGACCCAAGGAAATGACATTTTAAAAATGTGCCCAAATCTGTGCATGTCACACATACATGCTGACGCTTATTTCTGCTCTAACGACTGACCAGTGAAAATCATTTAGCGTCAGCTTTTAAAACAGAGCACAGACCAGGGGAGCTGCTCAGGTAAACCGATTTCAATATATTGTTGGGTTTTTAAAAAAAATTTCTTCCACATTTGCAGGGGCGACTTCCAGTCAAGTGGATGGCTCCAGAAGCCCTTTTTGACAGAGTGTACACCCACCAGAGCGATGTGTAAGTAACTCCCCTTCCCCTGGCTTCTCTGTTGCGTCGAGTTGCAACAGCAGTGTGTGTTCCTTACCTTTCTTTGGTGCCTGCTGCATTTCACATGCTCACAGAAGGTGCAGGGGCTGCCATAGAGAGGACGGATTTTATGGTAGGCTGGTAACCAGCGCTCTGTCACTAAGCTGCCTGGCTTCAAAGTGTGTGAGACGCAAAACCGCTCACCTCCTTGTGTTGGAGCAGAAGTCCGCCCCCTCGAACTTACTCACGATGGGTGGCTACAAAGCTGCTATCTGATTTGCCAAGCTGTTGGCATGTTCTTCACTCCCTTCATGAAGGGCTCCTGAAACTTTCCCCCTTGAGGGTGGTTTGTAAGATTTGCCCCCATCCCAGGTTTGTCCTTAGAGCGGGTGGCTGAGTGGGACACGGTGCCGCTCGGGACCTCTGCAGGGCCTACTTGCTCTGTGTATCCTTGGAAGACATCCTGATCTTGTTTTAGCACCCTTGATACGTGCAGAACTATAGTGAAAACGATGTACTGTCTCTGTTATGACGCCCTGAAACATGCTATCAGGGTCAGCCTCCACCGGGTATTTTAGAACAGTCAACCTGGAAGTTCGGTTGAAAGATGTCACCGTAGTGGGAAGCTGGGTGAAAGGTATGGAGGCTCCCTCTGCACTGTTTTTGCAAGTTTCCACGAGTCTGTACTTATTCCAAAATAAACAGTGAAAATCAGTGGAGCTATTTTCTGAGTGAGGGGAGGATTCTGGGGCTCAGTGTGGGTGCCACGCTCTTGGAGCAGGGCCTCTGCTGCAGCCCCGGGAAGAGGGCGTCACAGTGAGCGTCGTCTCAGTGAGCACACTCCCTGTGTATGTGCTGTCGCCCTGCTCCGGTTCCGCACACGCTGGGGACAGTTCTGTTCCAGGAACCCCCCCAATAGAGTCAGTAAGGGGGTGTATCTGGAGCCACAGTGACGTAGGTAAATGCAGGGTTCTCGGCTTGATCACCCCAGGATGGGAGCCTCCCGGATAGGGCTCAGGAGGTCTAGCCATGGCCCCCTGCAAGGTCAAGTATACATTGTGCCCAGGAGACGTTTTATTTCCCATCGTGTGAAACTCACCGGGCACCCAGGATCCCTCCACCCCAACCCCTGCCTGACGCTAACACCATTCATAACCTCAGGCAGTCAGGAACCTTTGTGCCCTTGGGCGCTCCGTGGCCATGCTGGGCATCTGTTGCCTCACGAAGTTAGCTTGCTGGCCTTCATTTTGCCCCTGACCTCATAGTCCTGGAGTCAGGCGCATAGGACGATGGAAGAGTCGGACAGGAGCTTAGGAATTGGGATCTTCATGTTGCTAACACCTCATTTAAAATGAACAACTTTGAGAAGGGATGGAAGGAAAAAATAAACCCAACTGTCCCAAACCTCCACCAAAAAGAAGAAAATGACAGTTTACCTTCACTCGGTTATTGTCTGTGGATGGAAAATTCCATGGGAACATCCCCCGTGTCATGTTTTGGAGGTGCTCTGTGGGGGCAGGAAGGGGCGCCTGGTGTGACCTGCGGCAGGGCACGGGTCACATGTCTTTGACTACAAGAAGCGATAGGCGTTTTTTGATTAACGGGACACGTGTGGCTTTCGGGGATTTGGGCGGGTTATTAACACGCTGTTCTCTCCCTTCTTTGCAGCTGGTCCTTTGGGGTGTTAATGTGGGAGATCTTCACTCTCGGGGGCTCGCCCTACCCAGGGATTCCCGTGGAGGAACTTTTTAAGCTGCTTAAGGAAGGACACAGGATGGATAAGCCGGCAAACTGCACCAACGAACTGTAAGGGCCATTGTCTGTCCCGATACGCAGTGGACCCACCCTGCCCATAGCACTTCGGACTTTTGTTGATTTTTAAGGCCCCTGATTTTCTAAACATGTGTAAAAAGAATTGCTGAAGCTTTCTGGGCTCAATCCCAGAACTGAGATAGATAGCTACCCTGACAGCCATGCCGTTCGTTCTAAGAGGAAGAGCATCGTTCTGAGGAGTAGGTGGCGGGCTTTAAATCACAGAGGGTGTCAGGCTAGCTGGCAAGGGCCCCTGACCTCACAGAGTGACCCAGGTGCTGTGCCTTGCCGCTGGCTCACCCTGGGGTGACCAGAAGATACCCCTGGCCCTCCCTCACACGTGAGCCAGGGGGCCGCGGGGCTGCCTGACCGAGTAGGATCGAAGAACCGGCACAGCCTCCCGTCACTGGTTGTGCGGTCCTGTCACAGTGCATAGAGACCAGGCACTTCTGCAACCTCTTTGTGACCAGTGGAAACTGCAATTCTAGTTTGACATTGACCGCATTTACTCCGAGCCAGTGAGCTTGTGTCTGGTTACCTATAGTTTGACCCACATTTTAGTGCAGAGACTTAAAATTTTGTCCAGGTGCCGTCCTTAGAGAACCAGATCTGACTGTTAAACCGTGAGCTGGTTTCTAGAAAAACCTACCCTGTGCTGTCAGTGGAATTATGTTGTGTTTGTGACATGTGTCTTGTGCGGCAAAATCGGTGCTTTGAAAAGGACTTACTCCTCCCTCCCCACCAAGTTTAACTACGAAGAGTGATTACCCTGGAGCCTGTGGTCTGTTGTGTATCGTTTCATGGGGATTTTATATCTGTAATCCCATGAGGGCTTTTTGGTGTACAGTGGACGTCTGATGAATGGCCACGTTTTATAGCATGTTATATAAAGGCATTTATTGTGCTTCTTGTCTATCCTGTTGCTCTCCTTCTAATATAGAAGGTCTGTCGAAACCCATAATCAAGATAAGGCTGGGAATCTGGGCCCATCCAAGAATTAATCAGGAAGTTAACAGGCAGCCCAGTGATGGCAGACTAATTCAGAAGAACCTTGCCTTAAAGTTGTGGTTTTCAAACTTCATTTAAAAAGAAAAAAAAAAAACCCCCAAAAAACCTGGAGGAAGCTTTGTCCACTAGAATTGTTAAAAGAAAACCCAAAGTATCAGGCACAGATGCTAGAAATCCCCGTGATACTGAAAACTCGTAGACATGCCTTTCTCAGTGACGCAGGCACCTTCCTCAAACGTTTCAGGTAGAGATGTTTTTGAAAATCAAATTGCCTTTTAGAGAAACCAAGCAGTGACTATTTTAGGAAAGTGAATAACCCCCCTCTAATTTAGTTGCCTGAAAGTTCTGATACATATTCATAACCTAGGGCACATCTCCACACTGCCTGTTAAAACTGGCTGATAGCCGTGTGCCTAGTACTTACAAAATTAACTCACCCAGGAAATCCATTTTTTCCAGGTACATGATGATGAGGGACTGTTGGCACGCGGTGCCCTCCCAGAGACCGACGTTCAAGCAGTTGGTTGAAGACTTGGATCGAATCCTCACTCTCACGACCAATGAGGTAAGACACTCCTTCCAGAAGCCCGGGGTCCTTGCTTGGGAACCAGCTCGACTTTGTAAATGCAAACTCCCACTTTGGAGCCTGCGGTACGGTTTATCATTTTTCCACAGCGGTCAGACAGAGTTAAACTGTGTGTTCTTCCCGAATCCTGATTCTTCTCAGAACTGCTCTTTGAGAGTTCTGAGCCATGAAACCCAAAGACTGATCGCCCTACGCGAGGCTGCCCCTCGCCGTGGCTTTCGGGGGTGCCAGTTCCAGCATGTGTAACGTAGGCGAGCGGGGAGGTGGAAGAAATGTCCCTCTGCGGGCTTTTGGCTTGCGTGGGAAGGAGCTTTGGGTGGATTCTGGTCTTCGGTGGGACAGCTGCTGATGTCCGGGCACCGATGAACTTGGATGCATTGAGGTCCAGCCCTTCCAGCACCCGTACAACACATGACCCGGGGAGTCTCCATCTCTGTGCCTGTAGGTGGTCACAGTTTCTTACAGTGAGTGACTTCTATGGTATTGAAGAGAAAACTCATACCTTTTGCCAAAATGTTTATTTTCTAGAAAATATGTATAATCCATACCAGCTGTCACTCACTGTCTGAATTCAGCCGTGTGCACGTAGAGTAGGCCCTGTGATCGTGGAGGGCGTGCCCCGGGCAGGAGAGATGATGACCCCACAACAGAAAGAAACTGTGAGTGAGTGAACCTGAGACACCTGCGAGGCGCAGAGCCCTGTTCCTTCAAACAGGAGCAAAACAAACAAGCCGCAGTTGTCCTTAACGACAACAAAGGCTGCCGTGCCTAAACAGTTCAGAAAGACAACACATTTAATTTTTTTTTGAGTGACACCCTTACTAGTTGTAGAGGGACTTAAAATGAATAAGCAAATGTTGCGGCGCGAAGCCCTAAGCCGGCAGCGTCGCCCTGTGAGCCTGCCTGCGGCTGATACAGGGAGAGATTGCGTTTAAATGGATACAGCTGACCTTCCGAAGTTGAAAGGAAAGGAACAGTTCAAGGGGGAAAAAAAATCAACTTTATTCTTCTGCCAAAATTGTTGTTTCTAGTATAAGTTTCTTTAACCCTAGACTTGGAATTCACTGATATTCCCATTTTCTCCTATCAGATCTGAACATTTATGGCTTCATTTAGAAACTGGGAGATCACTACGGTTCCATTTTAATGACCCTATGTCCATGCCCGGTGCTACATATTTATATGTTTACATTTAAAGTGGGCCCGTTCATACTGAAATTTACATCCAGCGTCCTAAAATAAAAAAGCAGAATGCCATATTGTCTAACGGATATAAAAATCGAAGTTTCTTTCCTTCTGAAAATCATTACCATATGCTCAAGAAAAGTGGTTCCATTTAGGACAGAATTTCATTTTTATCATTGTAAGCAAAAAGTGCTCTTTGATGTGGCGGGCGTGTTTGTTTCCAGTTGTGTGGTTAATGCTGATGTTGTTGGAACTGACACCTCCCCCATTCTCGGAGGGGGACTCTTGCTCTTGCCAACCCTGGTGATAAATTATAGTGGGTTTTTTTGTCTCTTCAAATATACAGTCACCAACATTCTGTGGGCTCTTTTCTGATAACACTGCGGCTGGCCGTGCTGGGGCCTGGACTTTCTGCCCTGCTTTCGGCAAAGCCGTGTGTCCGAGGATGGCTGTGGGCTTCCGGGTGTGGGCGCAGAAGCCCTCAGTGTGTGCTCGCCCAGATGAGGCAGTGAGACCCGGAAGCTCCCCAGTAGAAAAACCTTTCCATCGTTTTGGAGCAGGGGTCTGCAAAACCTTTTCTGTAAAGGGTCACGCAGTAAATATTTTCAGCTTTGTGGGCCATATGGTCTGTGTCGCAACAGCTCGACTCTGCTTTATGTCGAGAAGGCCACCACAGCCAGTGTGTAAACGATGTGTCTGTGTTCCAGAGAAAGCTCGATGGACCCTTGTATTTACATTTTATGTGAATTTTGTCATTTTATATAATTTTTAATGTCATGAGATATTCATCTGCTTTTGATTTTTTTTTTTCCTTCTGACCATTTAGAAATGTTAAAAACCACTCTTAGCTCACGGGCCATCCTCTGTGTCCCTAAACTTCTTTTAACAGTCCACCGTGGATTTCAGATACAAGAGTGTAGCCAAGGTTTTTGTGAACCTGTTTACATTTCTAACCGAGAGAGCTTCTGAGAGTGATGCATTACATCTGCGAAGTTACCCACTGAATGAAGACATATTCCCCTTAAATTATCCTAGAAACTGCAATAGTAAAAAGTAATTCATAAAATAAATATTTGGGGCCTAGACTATTTAAAGGGGTCCTGGGAACCCAAGTTTAGGTTTTTCCATTGTGCTGGGGTTAGAATTTGAACCCTGTGCTCCAGGGAGGGGCACCTACAGTTCAACCAGGTTTCAGCGATGCCTGCTTGTCATAGTTTGTCCTCAACACGTTGTGAAAAAGTAAAGGGCAGCCTAGCGTAAACAGGGTTGGGGCGCCAAGGAGGGCTTTGTGCAGTCAGGGTGGGCCGGGCCTCTAAACCTTCAAGGGGTGCCCCTGCCCTGTCCCACCTCCCACATTTCAGCGTCTCAGGAGCCTGTGTTTGAAATAAAAGTCTTCTCTTCCCTTCTTTCAGGAATACTTGGACCTCAGTCAGCCTCTCGAACCGTATTCACCTTGTTATCCTGACCCGAGATGAAATAAAACGTCTCTCTTCCCTTCTTTCAGGAATACTTGGACCTCAGTCAGCCTCTCGAACAGTATTCACCTAGTTACCCTGACACAAGGAGCTCTTGTTCTTCAGGAGACGATTCTGTTTTCTCTCCGGACCCCATGCCTTACGAACCATGCCTTCCTCAGTTTCCACATATAAATGGCACTGTTAAAACATGAATGAGCTTGTCCCTCCCTGTCCCCAAACGGGGCGGCACCAGGGACCTGGCTACACTGAGCAGGCAGGCAGTCTGTCCAGGAGTTGTTGTCTCCGCTTGTATATATGGATCGGAGGAGTAAATAATCGGAAAAGTAATCGGCACACGTGTAAAGAATTTATACAGTTGGAAACCTGTCATCTTCAGTAGGAGAAGAGGAGTGTTTCTGGGGCGGTGGACTGCCATGGGCCACCGTGCGCCCTTGACCCGCTGGGGGTACGGGCCGTGGACCAGCCGGACTCAAGGCAAACCTATGTTTTGCCTTCCTTGTGAATTTTGTAATAATTGGAGAAAATATATGTCAGCACACACTTACAGAGCACAATTGCAGTATATAGGTGCTGGATGTATGTAAATATATTCAAATTATGTATAAATATATATTATATATTTACAAGGAATTATTTTTTGTATTGATTTTAAATGATGTCCCAATGCACCTAGAAAATTGGTCTTTTTTTTTTTTTTAAAAAAAATAGCTATTTGCTAAATGCTGTTCTTACACAGAGTTTCTTAATTTTCACCAGGCAGAGGTGGAAAGTACTTTTGCTTTCAGGGAAAATGGTATAACATTAATTTATTAATGGATTGGTAATATACAAAACAATTAATCATTTATAGTTTTTTTGTTGTTGTAATTTAAGTGCATTTCTATGCAGGCAGTGTGTTGGACTAGTTAATCTGTTGCTCGGACTTAACTAGTTATCAGATCCTTTGAAAAGAGAAATATTTACAGAATATGACTAATTTGGGGAAAGTGAAGTTTTGAATTGTGTATAAACTCTGCTGTCAGATGACTGTTCTTAAGCCGCCTTCATGCCCATATTATAAGAACTGGCTCAGAAGGTGTTCTGTTTTGATGTGCAGCTCTGTCATTGGGCCCATGTGACCTTTAACTGGACTTCCCAAGACAAATGGGACCAGCGTTCTCTTAAAAAGATGCCTTAATCCATCCCTCAAGGATGGGCCTTAGTTGATATGATAGCGGAATGTCCTCCCGGCCGGCCGCTGGCCTTCTGCCCTGGAGCTGCACAGTAATCAGATTAGCCCGTGTTCTCTTCAGTGAATTTTGGTAATGGCTTCCAGATTTATTGGCGTTAGAGAAGCCTTTTAGCATCTTCACGACTCATCATAGAAAACTGAAACACTGAGTTCTTCTGCTGATAGTTTGGGGGGATATGTCCATCTTTTTAAGGGATTGCTTCCGTCTGCTGCTGGCGGGACCTCACCAACAGATCCGGCCGGACACCAGCGTCAGACAAAGTATTGTCACGATCGTTCTGTCTGAAAGGACTGTGTTTTGCTTCCGAAACACCTACTCACTTTGCCGTACCCATGCACCATGAATGCAGAATACACTGATTTTACGTGTCAATGAAATTGGAGAAAGTATTTAATAAAACCTGTTAATTTTTATACTGACAATAAAATGTTTCTACAGATATTAATGTTAACAACACAAAATAAATGTCACGCAGCTTATTTTTTTAACACTCGTGTCTCACCAAATGGTTTCCTGTGCCCGGAGGTGTGGACTCGGTGCTGTTTGGTGTACATGCAGGGAAGACAGACCTGGGGAGCCCTTCTTTGTTATTAGTGGGTGACTTGCCAGAGGGGCCGGTGGGGACCACACTGCCTAGGACGCGCGGGTCCCATGGAAAGCCAGAGGAGGTTGGTTCATGCCCTGGCTCTGTGGCTTCTGGAGACTGCCCGTTATCGCACGTTTCCGGGCCTCCACTGCGCCCAGAGGAACAGACGAGAAATGGCATGGGGGAGACTTTGCAAACAGGAGGTATTGTTGTAAGGAAGGGGTGTTTAGAGCGGAGACGTTCAGAAAATCCTGATACTGGGGACTCTGAAACCTTTCAGCTCGCTTCCTTATAATGTACAGAGAGTAGAATTTGCTTCAAAATTTCAAAAGGACAACTTGAACAAATTTTAAAATAATTACTTATTTCTATGCCACTGAGAATCTGAAGAGAGAAGCAGCGTGTTTGTTACTCGTTGACAAATGCAAATCTAGGACTTAAGGTTTTGTTACATCTGCTCCCCAGTCTCTGCACCAGCAAAGGGAGACAAGCAGCCTGGCTTCTTCCAAACTTCAGCCATGCTCTCGGAGCCTGGCGGGGTCATTGGTGATCACCAAGGGCCATTTCGGGGTCTTTGTCATACCGGAGGCTGTTGGTGAAGTGATGGTCTTGCCAGCCGTCTGGAGAGTGGTCTACCATTTTGGTTCTGCGTTTACCGATCTCCTGTGCTACCTGGCATTTATTTTCGGTAGAGCGGGGTTATAATCGCACCCCAAAGTTTGTGATTTTTTAAAAAAATAAGTGAAAGCAGCCTTCAATCCTATGTATACAGGATGATGACTGCAGCCCCTGGGTGTTTTCACCTGTGGAATGCCCTTGGCCAGGGTGAAGGATGGACTTGCTGGGCCTGCAGGTGTGTTTAAAGCAGGGCTTCAAGTCCATGTTCATTCTTGGCTGGAGGGCACTGGTACGTATCCTGCTTTTGAGACTGAAGGGGTAGGTTATGGCTTCTTAGATTATCTTACACTAACTGATCTCTTTGGAGAGATTCGCCATCAAGGGAAGAAGGCGGAATGGTTCATGAGAAAGATGGGAATACCACTTTTTTTGAGACTTCCCCCAAATAAACAGAAGCGGGGCATGATAGGAATCCCAGGGTTGATGCCCATCCCTAGACGTAAGAAGGCAGTGGAGATTAGTCCGATAACAAGCAGTGTGATCGTTGCGACATGAGATCAGTTCATGTGCAGAGAACAAGTTGGAGGCATCTTGGCTAAGAAGGGGCAGCCCCTGGCCCTGCTGCCTCCAACTGGGAAGGGTGTATGAAAGGGGCCACCTCCAGAAATTCGGTTGGCGGTGACCTTAGGCAGGAGTAGGAGGGCAGAACGGTAAGGCATGCAGGGGAGTTTGGTGGGGTCCCATGGGATTAGGCTTCTTATTCACTACCCCTCCACTCCTCCTTCCTTGAAGGCGCGTCCATCCATCCACCAGATCCCAGGAAACAAAAACTTGCAGTTACGGTAAAACATTCGGCAGAGACTTGAACAGCCATGGATCGAGGACCCAGCCACCAATTCTGGAAACAAGAAGTCGTTCTGCTTGAACTGTATACTCGAGGCTCTGGAAAGGCGGGGTACAGAGGTGTCTGCTATGACGGATTAGAAACTCAAGGCTCCTGACGGTCACGTGGCTGCGAAATGGTCTAAATAGACAAGACTGCGGCCTTCCGCAGCATTAGGAGAAAGACTGGGTGGTGGATTGGGGCAGAGCTGGATTCATCTATTTTTTAAGGCTGGGCAATCTTGGGCAAGCTGTGGATTCTATCAGGTTCTTCATTTTATCAACCGTAAAACGGGTGATATCACCAGCTTCGTGGTCTTACCGTGAGGGCTACCCAGGGGAGCTTAGCTCAGCTCTGGCAGACTGTGCTCAATAGTTTTTTCTTCTCAAGAATTGATACAGTTGTGATTTTTTAAAAAGTATATTTACAAGGTTGTACAGCCCTCACTGCCACCTAATTCAGGAACATTTATTTCATCACTCCAAAAAGAAGTTCTATACCGATTAGCAGGCACTCCCAATTTTCTCCACTCAGCCCTGACAACCACCCCTCGGCTTTCCGTCTGTGGATTTGCCTGTTTCAGCCAGTTCACATAAATGCAATCACACAGAATACGGTGTTTTGTGTCTGGTTTCTTCAGCTTGCTTTTTAAGGTTTGTCCACCTCGTAGCATCTACTAGTACTTCATTCCTTTTTTGTTGCCAAATCATATTCCATTGCATGGATACATGCACAGTTTGCTTATCTTCCCATCAGTCGCTGGACATTCGGGTGGTGTCCACTTTTTGGCCATTGGGGTACTGCTACAGTGAACGTTCATGTACAAGTTTCTGTGTGGACATGTTTTTATTCTTCTCGAGTGTCTGTCTACCTAACAGTGGAATTACTTGGTAATAGTGTAATGGTTTAACCTTTTGAGGAACTGCCAGACTTTTCCAAAGCGGTGGCACTATTTTACCTTCTCAGTGGCGACGTAGAAGGGTTCCAATTTTCCCATATCCTTGCCAATGCTTGTTAGGTGTCCATATTTTTGATTACAGCCTTCCTAGTGGGTGTGAAATGTCTTCCTAATTTAATAGTGGAGATATACCACTCAGATCCTGGATCAAAGATACATAGTACCATCCTGGGTTTTCTAGAACAGGGTATCGTTCAATTATGTGGCCTGGCTTTCACACTTAAAAAGTGGCGCAGAGAGCAAAGAGGGCTCCGTGGAGTCTCACGGAGTGGAGGGGCTGAGAAGTGGACCAGTCCCGTCTCTCTCCTCTTGGCTGAGAGAAGGGAGCAGCGCCTGGTGATGTGAAGGGTGAGCGGTTCTTTCTGGCTGGCATTCGCGAGGGCATCGCGACCTCATGTCCCAGCTTTATTCCAAATAAAGTCTAGCGAGCGTGAGTAATCCACCAGGACTGATGAATGCAACATTGCTTATGTGTGCATGTCAGAGCCCTCCCCATGCCCCCTGCATTTTGATGTTATTTATTTTTTGATGTTTTTAAAGATGAATGCAAAGTTTATCTTCTCTCACATTTCATACCCAGGAAGCCTTGAAATGACTTGGCTGGCAGGGATGGCCAAAGCCTTTCAGTCTTAGTGACATTCTGGAATGGGGCCCTTCTTGTGTCCTCTTTTCCTTGGGGTTGCCAGGCAGTTTGATGAGTTCCTTCAAATGGCCTCCAAGTCCTGTCTCGGAGGTCACATGAGGTGCTGCAGAGGACAGCACATGGGACGGTCAGTGCCAGCCATTTAGGGGCTCCAACAGGCGTGGCCATCCTTTGCAGACCTCTGAAATGAAGGGTGGTGGGTTTCTTCTCACATGCATAGCTGACTCCTGGCGTGTGCAGTGGGTCAGGGACAGAATGAGGCTTAAAGTACCTGTACAGGTAAGTGATTTTTCCTCATGTGGTTCAAAACACTGCCTCCTTTTGGGTTGTCTTTTTAGTCTCTCTCCTCTCCTTGTTTCTTAGTAGAGGGCACTTAAACTGGATCTTGCCTGTGTCAAAATCCTCAGCAAGATATACTTGCAAAGAAGAGTACTGATGATTTGGAAATTAAGAATAACTCTGTAAGGTGCCAGGTGGGCATGGAAATCTCAGGGGAACGCTTTGTGAAGGACCTGCATGTCTAACCGCTGTGCTGTACACCTGAAACTAATACAAAACAACTGTGACAACACCCAGCGTTTTTGGCTTAAACGAGATTTTACCTGGGAGACCCGAGCACGGTGCCTGCTACTAGTACCCAAACATTAGCAGCTAGTTTATCTACTATCGATATAGACATAGACACAGATGTAAATATACAGACATACAAAGAAAAATGGGTGTGCACGTATATATTTATAACTGTCATTAATGAAGACATTTATGAAATGGCTAGTCAGCTGTGAATTTCTCTAGGGTCATGTCTGCCCCCCTTTTTTGAATTAAAATAACACGTAATACGATTTAAGTCAGTAAAAATAATGATCAAAATATTTAAAAAATCATGAAATATGTTTGTAACATTTAACTTGTTATGTTCCTTTTTTTTCTTTTCTAATAAACACTGCCAGGCCACTGCCCCGTGTGAGTTTTAAGGAACAAATCAACACTTTTAGAACTGCACCCACCCAGCTAGCAAATGGCCTAAGTACCACGGTAGGGAAAGCAGACCAGAGCGGAAGCAAAAGCTCGGAAGGGAGTTTGCCAGGGAAGCTCCTCTCTGGCTCTCCATGGGATGTTGTTACAAGCTAAATCAAAATGGGTACCGTGACAAACGGAAATGTCACGTGGAAAAATTAGAAGAGGCCTAATGGGGAGTTTGCAAGGGTCCCGACTGTGGACTGTCCAGGGGCCGTCCCACGGAATCTTCGGAAACTGTGAAATTACCGTGTTACCGGACAGGGTGGAGAGGGTGAAATAAGTGCTGCCATTCCGGGCGCAAGGTCCCCAGCGGTTCCGGTCGACCCCGGCTGTGGGTATCTCGGGCCTGCGTGCGCGCCGCGGAGGTTTACGCGGCCGAAGACGGCGGAAGGGTTTCTGCGAGCCGCCCTTCGGCGTCGGTCGGTGCCCTGACTGGCTACCCTTCTGGAAGATGGCTAAGGGTGTCTCTGTATACACTGACGCAGCAGGAGAGGAAATTGGAAACCTTGATTCCTCCCTGGCATGGTCTTTACTCCCCATGAGACTAGCCCTTTGGTTGCTTTGTACTGGATTTAGATTTAACCAAAATGCAGAAGGTCCTGCTTCGTCCGGGGCTGTCACCCGACAGCAGCCAGACCTGTGAAAGGAAAAGGCAAAGTCGGAATGTTAAACCACAAAGAGGGCAGTTATGTCACTGGGCCGGGGCCGTGGTCGGAGGGGGCTCGTCCCGCGCGGGGGTATGTGGAGGGGGGGTAGACAAGCTAAGACCCACAGACCCGGCCCAGAACCTGCTTTTCTGCTGCTGTGCGCCGAGAAAGGCTTTTACATTTTCAAATGGTTGAAAGAGAAGAAAAAAGATACATCTGGTGACATGTGAAAATTATATAAAACTCGAATTTCAGTGCCCATAAATGAAGTTTTACTGGCACACAGCCACGCTCACGAATATATTGTGTATGTATTAGGTATTGTGTTAAGTGGTTACGACAGAGACCGCAAGGCCCACAAAGGCTGAAAATACTACAATCTATTGCTTTTTACAAAAATAGTTTGCAACCCCTGGCTTAGATAATGACGCACCAGTTGGACCGGGCCCATGCAGGTGACTTGTGGGAAAGCCCAGTAGCAGGTAACAAGCTCCTGAAACTGGGCGACTCTTTCAAGATTGGGGTCCACCTGAAAGAGAGTTCTGGGGGTTGGGATGAAAGTCTTAAAAGATAATACCCTTTGGCCAGGCAGGATGTTTTAAGATCCTTTGGAGACAGTGGCCAACGTGATGTGTCTCAACGGGCCTTCCTGGCGCCGTTTCTCCCCTGGAGCACCGTGCAGCGACATGCCCAGTACTCTTCCAAACAAGGTTGCCACAGAGATCCACAAACCAAAGGCTAAATAAATAATGTGGTTCTTCCAGAAGGAGGGAAGGTGAGAGGTTGACATTCGGAGTTGAATGATGCTTGTTTGTCAGGAAGTAAACCTGATCTCTTCCAGCTAAGGAACACCTTTGCAGCGTAGCACTCTGTGTGCCTGGGCCGGGCTGGCACATCGAGGTCAGGGGCAGGGGGGCTCTCTTCCCAGTCGCGTTCGCCAGGTTTTATTTCCCTTTGCTCCGGTGTTCTTGCATGCATGAGGGTTTTCACGGAAGAGAGAGTAGGCACACATCCTTGTCCAAAGCCTTCTGTGAACACAAAGGCAATCCCGGGACAGAGGACAGATCACGTTGAAGCCACCTCAGTTCACCTAGACACACAGCTCAGTGTGACTTCGATTCGCTTCCCAATAACTGGAGTGAAAACCATCGCTAAAGGCTGGATTGCTGAAGGCTTGAAATGATAACCGCTTGCCCCATAAATCAGCATACAACTTGCCCACATAAACAGATCTGGGGGGAAAAAAATCTCCATACGCAATAAATGTGTACAGGTAATGGAGACTGGTAATAAAAATGCTTGGATCCGGTTTCAGCTTTTCCCTTGTCTTCTAAATGAGGTTTCAAGCCAATCAAGCACTAAGCCCTTGTTTTCCTGACCTGCCAGCAGGTGAGCCTAGTCAAGTGCAGGGGATGTGAGACGAAGGGGACCCCTGGGAAGGGACCCCGGGCGTGTGGAGGTGCTCTGGGGAAGCGGAGCCTCTGGCCGATCCCCCAGCGTGAAAGCTTAGACACTTTCAAAGGCTGGGAGGGCGCGAGGGAGAGGGCAGGGATATAAGTGGTGCCCCTTGAAAGGTACACATTGTTGGCCTGACCTGATTTACATGGCACCTGTGGGCCCCCGGAGACCCTGAGAAGGGGCTCTGCACAGCAGCCAGGCAGGTATTTGTGGTTGCAAGTGTGTGTATGCACACACGCCATTGTAGACGAGGCTTCTCACAGCTTCTCAGAACAATCAAAACATTTACAATCCTGGTGGCCCCATGACGTAGGGCCTCCCGGTTATTTAAGATCTCTCATGACCCGAGTGCGTCTTGGAAGGAGAGTTCAGACCAGCTCCCCAGCTACAGAGGAGCACGCTAGCTCTTAAGGAAACAGGAGGGGTATGGGTATGGAGAGTTCCAGAATTTCTTCAGGGGAGGAGTCGAAGGTCTGAGGTTGGCCTGGAAGGGAGTTCAGGAATTGGGGGATTGACTTCGAGTTGCTTCTGCACAGCAAACACATGGCTTTTATGTTAATCAGTGGTTTTGTTGCTGTGTTGTTGCATTTGAGGGGTTGGAGACTGGACCAGGAGCGGGAGAACTCCCAAGCGGTCCCACCCTGGCCCACCACTACCAAGAGGCCTGCTGAGCCTGAGCAGTTTCAAAGCTAAGCCCTTCTCGCCAGACAGAAGAAGTTCTAACCAGTCCTGACCATACATAGCCCCCCACCCTTGCAGGTAGGAAGGGGCATGGAATGTTCTCTCTGTTCCCCACAGAAGCCGTGTCTTCTGGAGCTGCCGGCAGCCCAGCCCAGTGGAGTCTGGGAGCCAGACTTCAAACCCAGCTCAGCTCTTACCAGCCCGGTGGCCCTGGGCAAGTCCCTAGTTGCTTTAAACCTCTGGTTTTTCACCAACGCCACCTGGGCCCCACCTCCCCGGCACAGCTGTTGTCAGGGAACTTTGGGCAAACTCCGGAAAAAGGAAAAACATGGTACAGGCGTAAGGGGTAACTGTGACTGTGCCCATAACTAAGAAACCGCAGGGTCTGGGCCCAGAAGCAGATGCCTCTGCCCAGACCCAGGGTCACGTTGAGTTACGGGCACCGGGGTGCAGAGTTTCTGGGCCTGGTCAGTGCACATGTCATGGGCTGGGCTCCCTGACTCAGGCGTGGTATTGGGAGGCTCTCCAGCTCAGTTTGGCTGCTCGGGGTACGTGGTTTTGGAGAAAGAGAAGCCCAGTTCTCTTGGGGCGTGGGGGACTTTCATTTCCCTGGAGACAAGGGCATGCTTCCTGTGTCTTCTCTGACACCTGGGTGCCCCAGGGATGGGGGTGCCCGGCAGGCCTGGCCCCGCAGATGCCAAGTACATGTGGCTAGTCCTCTGTCTTTTCCCATGTCTGGGGTTCCGAAAGAAAACACCGTCAATGAGAAAGGAGAAAACCCCATTTTCTTTCCAGGTGATAAATCTGATTTGTTTTTAAGCTGAGTCCTGTGGAAGGTGGGTGGGCTCTGTGGCTGAAGCAAGTCTTTCAGAAGGACAGAAATGTGGTTCAGCACTGGGCAGACTTAAATCAAGCCTGAGGCAGTGCCCACACTCTTTACATGGCCCTGGGGGCTTGTAGAAGGAGCAGCGTGAGAAGATGCTGATAATGGCCCATTTGGAGTTTTATGGCCCAGAAATGGGCTGCCTTTGCTCACAGAGACAGACACAGTTTCCCGTGGCCTCCTACTTGCTGTGTGACCTTGGGCAAGATGCTTAGCTCTTCTGAGCCTTTGTTTCCTCATATGCAAAATGCAGGCACGGGAATGGCCAAGGGTGCCCGCCTCCCAGGCTCACTGTGAGGATGAGGGTGAAGACAGAGCCGAGAGTCAGCACCCATGCAGACCCAGTCGGGGCTCCCGGGGAGGGAACACCCGCCACCACGTCACTGGCACCTTCAGCTTATCAGTTCGCTCTCCTTCTGGAGGTTAGGGAGCTTCATCAAGAGAAATCACCTGGTACCTGGGAGTATGCTACAGCGGTCTTCCCCTACCCGAAGTCCTGAATTCACCCTTCGCTCCAGGTTTTCTCTGCTTTCCAGAAAATTCCTTTTTTTTTGTTGAACGGTTTCTGTCAGCTGACAGCATAGACTCTTAGGCTCTAAGGGCAGGCACTCTTGGAATTCACCTTGTCTCGTCCCCTCTCTTCACAGAAGGGGGAATTGAGGCCCAGAGGAGGGGCGTGGGCAGCTGGCACAGCGACCCACAGAGCAGCTGATCAAAGAGCTGTGACAGGAACCCAAGTCCCCTGTCTTGCAGTGTCAAGATCGTGCACGATGAATGAGTCCGCTCTCTTCTGTCCTCTTGACACGGGGACAGTCCGCCTTGATAAGGAGGAGGGCCGGGGAGCGCAGAGCTGCTGCAGTAGGCGAGCTGTGCTCTCTTTGGCCTAGGCTGTGTTTACAATGTTTGGAACTGGTTCTTGGTGTCAACACTCAGCAGATTTCACAGAAACCTTGCAGATTTTCAAGCTTCCCTTAGAAACTCAGACGTTGGTGACCTTGGTGCCACATGGCCACAGTCACTAGAGTGGATTAGCATCTGTGCCCTTCAGGCCAAGCACGTGCGCTGCACCTGGCCAGCCCTCACCTGGCCGGCCTCCTCCCCGATGTGCCTGCCTGGGCTCGGTGGGTGCCCGAACCTGAGACACCGGAGTAGAACTTGCTTATCCGGGATGGTTCATCTCCCCAGCTCGTCAGACAACACGCCTGGACAACAGGTGGTTCCTGTTTTTCTGCCTCCTCATTCTCTTAACTTGCTAAGCTGGCTTCAGGTGAAAGTGAAGGCTGTGCAACACCCCACTCCATAACGGAGTTCTTTTCCCAACGCCCCTGTGAAAACCACAGCCTTTCCAGAAGGAACTCTCGCTTTCTCTCCCAGTTGACCTAGTTGCAAAGGAAAGTCTTATTTTCTTAAAAAGCCGAGATCTCGCTGGTGTGTGTCTGTGTGGACAGGCCAGTCAATATTTCCATTAGGAACACTTTCCTGGGCTTTAAAACACAGCCGTAAAGATGTGTTTTGAACCAAAATTGGTCCTCCCCCAGTGGAACCTGGGAATCTTTATTTCAAGGACTCTTTCAAAAGATCTTTCACTCTTGAAGTGCAAATATGTGCGGTCTGCGGCTCTCCAGACCGCGTTTGGGGTCTGGGATTTTGCTGCATGACATTTTTTCCAACCTTTCATTTTAAAGCCACCATCTCCTATATTTATTTCCATGGTTAGAACTGATATTTTCTCTTTTTCTTACGAAGAGAGGGCTGCATAAAAGGAGACTCTGTCTGCCATTCCCAGTTGCCTTGGCGGAACCCTAGCGCGGCCGTCTCTTAAGTGTGTTAATTTATGTGCGCCTACCGAGGTAAGTGGACATGAGTCAATTACGAATTGAGAGGAGGCTGCTTCCCCGCCGGGCTTTGTGACTCAGTTCAGATCCTTGCCTGGCCTTCGTGGGCGTTTATGATTTGACTTGGTTATCTTGATTGATTCAGTTATTCAGGCTCGATACGATAGTTCTCAGAAAAATTTGAAAATTCACTCCGTAACACTTATTTACGTTCTTTTTTCATGCCTTCGTTGACACGTTAGGTGCGGAGAGGTAGCCCACCAAATGCAAACTCAACGCGCCCGTGTGTACCCATTCGCTCCATTCGCGCCTACCTGCTCACGCTGGCTCTCGTCCCCTGCTCCCTGGTTTGGCCCTCACCGCCCACCCAGCCTCGCAAGCTAGAGACCGTACCTGCACCCTGGATTCCTCCCTGCTCTCCTCTCCAGCACCCTGTCGGCCACTTCCTGTCGGCCACTTCCTGTCCCCAGTCCTGAGGAAAATACCCTGACTTCGGCTCCTTCTTTGCCATGGCCGTACCTGTGTCCTCACCCTCTCTGGCCTGGGCTTAGCCCCCTGACTGGCCTGGCTGCACTGGGGTCTCTCCAGCCGGGTCAGCCTCCACTCTGCTATCAGTTTTAGACGTAAAAAGTCACATCTCACCCCATTCTCTTGCTTAAAAACTTGATGGTGCCTGCTGTCTCAGGATAAAATCCAAACTTGACAGCATGATATACGAACCAATTTTCCAGGCCTGTCATACACCACTTCCCCCTTAGGTACTTCATGTGACTGTCACCTGAACCCATCATGCCATGGACAACTAGGCCCTTTCCTAAAATCAACGCTCTGTTCTCTGTATCTAGAAGGGCTTGCCCCAGACACCTTTCTTTGGTGTACTCACTCAAAACCCAGATCAAATGTCACATCTCTTGGAAGGATTTCTTGATCTCTTCCAGGTGGAGTTAATACTTTATTCAAAGCTCAGGGAGAGTATTTGTCATATCGTGGCTTATCTTTCTTTGGGTCTTATCTTCTCCTAGACTCTGAACACTTTGAAGATAAGGTCCTGGATCTTCATTGATCTCTGAATTTCTGTCACCTATTACAGGGTCTGACCCACTGGAGGTGCTCCATCAATGTCTTGTGAATTGTTTAATCATTGCTTGTATTTATAAAATGCTTGTAAAGCACCAGGTACCATTTCAGGTGCTTTACACATGTTAACTTCCCCAACCACCTTTGAGGTATAAGCCCTCCTAGAATTCCCCTGGCTGGGGAGGAGACTGAGGCACAGAGGAGTTATGTGAGTGCCCCACGACCACACAGCCGGGACTGAATGCAAGCTGCCTGAGCACAGAGCCTACCTTCCGGCTGAATCCTGACATTATTCAGTTTTACAGTAAACGAGTCCTAAGTCTAGTGCCCTGGTCAACCTCGGAATAGATCTGAGGTGAAGATCATAGCAGGGACTGAAACCCGGAGTCCATTGCCGACCCTGTGATTTTCATCTTCGACTGTGGACTGAAGGTGTAATCCCTCTGGGCTCTCCCCTCCTTGGCTGCGAGCCCTGGGTGAGCCACAGGAGGCTTGGTGGCAAGGCTGATGCATTGCTGGCTCGCCCTTAGGAACAAATCATCTAAAACCTGAAACACTGACCTAAACACACTGCCTGGGGAGTGTGGACACACTGACCCCTTCGTCATCAGCCTCGTTATTTGGGACTCTCTCTGAGGCCAGAGATTGACTTTGTGCCTGTCTGCAGGCCCCAGTGTGCGTGGTAGTTTTCGGAACTTCTGTCCACAGCACGAGCCACCCAGTGGGACTGTTCTGTGTGGCTGAAGTTTCCCCGGGAACACCAGTAAGGAGAACTGTGATAGTCGCCTCCTTCCCGGAGGAATCTGGATGGGACTCACCTGTCTCAAATGTTGAGGTACAGTCTTCCCCGGATGTCGGGACCTGAACTAGGGCTCTTCCCAGACCTATTCCACCTGGCCAAGGAGCCTGGGTCGAACAAGCAAGGCCCCTTAGATAGCAGGTAAAGGGGACTAACAGCCGGGTGTGCTGGAAAGACCAGGGACAGGAGCAGGCCTTACCGGGGTTCCAGCACTGGCTCTATCGCCACGGTAGCGTTTGCTGCTTGCCCCTGCAGCATAATTCCCTCCCCTGCCTTCTGCCAACAGTCCCCGTGGTTGTCATGATCTGCACGGCCCTGGGAAAGTAGATTTACCACCTGGCCCCAGGCATGGACCCCAAGGCCAGGCCAATTAGCACCTGCTGGCTCCCCCGGCTGCAGGCATTGGTTAGGGGTGGGCAAGAGACCTCAGTCAGTCCAATCAAGGGACTGCACTGGGAGCCAGGACAACAAGACTCTCTTTTGCCTCCGAGTACCCTGGAGGAATCCCGTAACCTTGGGCGCTTGCTAGAAATGCAAAGTCTCCGGCCCTGTCCCTGCCAGACCTGCTGAATCAGACACTCTCTGAGCCAGGGCCCAGGCAACAAGCCTTCCAGATAATTCTGATGAACACTCCAGCCTTAGAAGCTCCTCTCTGTTTCATTCAATGTACAGGCGATTAAGAAAACCAAAAACCAACAGGCACGAAGAAGCAAGGTGACTTGCCCAAAGTCACACAGCTAGTGAGGAGCGGGAACTTGGCTTTGCTTCCACCCATACCATTTAAGGGGGCATCTCGGTGTTTTCATCAAGCGATCAAACTGTTCTAGCAACAGACACTGCCCCTCACCTTTTGAAGGTCCCCCGGACCTGGTCGTTTTCTCCAGGGATGAAAATGAATTTCACATGCTCTGAGGTTATGCGAGGTGAAGTCTCCCTCTTACTCAAGATGCTTATGCGCCACATCACAGGCTCCGTGTCGGCTGGGCTTAGAAGACCTCAGGCCCAGCGAGGACCTCATTCTGCCTGAAGAGGCAGGTCCACGTTGGTATGAGACCCAGGGCAGGCTGGGAGAGTGGCGGTTGCCATCATTTTGGGGTCAAGCTGTTGGTCTCTCGGCTGGCTCCCTCCTTCCAACTTGATCTGGGCTCCCGGTGTTGGCTCACCACCCTGATGCTCTGCTCCGTGTGTATGTGAGGGTAGGTGTGTGGGGGGGGTGTTGAGGGTAGGTTGGGGCGGCGAGTGGGGAGCTGGTTGCTGGCCAGAGTCGTGGCTCCAGTCTGAAAGTCCAGGCATACCTAAGTTGTCTCTCGTGGCTCCCCGATGCCATATTAGGCTGCCCCCTCGGAAGGGTGGAATCTCTGACTCACCCTTCCCCTCCCCCAGCCGCTCACTCCTGCCAGTTTTGGCTAAGATTAGATTTCACTCAAATCTGTGGGTTCTAAGGTTTATGTGCTATTTCAGTTTGGCAAATGACTCCCTGTTTCGAGTCTGGAAAAAGAAGCCCATTTTTGAAAGGGGCTGGGGAAGCCTTCTCAGCGACCCGGTGTTTTGTGCGATGGAAAAGGTGGTAATTCCGGCACACGTGAATCGGAAAGAAGCCAGTTCGTTTCTCCAATACGCCCTGCAGTTAACGGAGGAGAAGCAAGGAGAGTTTCTCATCAGAATGACAACAAAAACAACGGATCCTCCCCCTAACGTCCTGCTGGTGCCAGGTGCTCTCTGTGCATTTTACCAGCCCACACCCGGGGCCGCCAGGTGGACGAGCTCTCCCATTGCAGGGATGAGGAAACCGGTTCAGAGAAGTCAGGCCTCAAGCCATGGTTTCCACAAGCTGGCCGACCCGGCTCTCGGGAAGAGGCAGGGGTCCTGCCTGGAGGTGTGTAGTCTCTACCCCTTGGCCCTGGGGTTTCGAGGGTGAATCAGAGCATTCTGGATGTGGGCATCAGACCAGGACACGGAACAAGAGGGGCGGGCTCAGACAGGAGGCGGACAGGGCCAAAGGACTGGAGCCTGGCTGCTCTGAGAACCTGGGGTCGCTGATGGGCGGTGTCCCTGGTGCTGCCCCTGGAACAAGGGCACCGACCACCTCCCGCTTCGATGTCTCTGCTCAGGATTCAGGTTCCCGGGAAAACCTGCGCTGTGGGCTCCGCCGGGCTCAGGTGCACTTCTCCGGGCTTAGGGAGGGCAGGGCACCCTGACTGTCGGTCTCACCAGGCCGCATTCACGTTTCTGAAGGGTATCAGGACGCTGTGAGTGAAACGGAGGGGCGGAGCGTGATGTTGGATTGGGCGCCAGGAACGCACACAAGGCTGGGTGTCGGCGGGGAAGTTGCCAGGCGCCGGTCCTCTGGTGGGGGGTCTTTTTCCACCTCTCACGGACACCTGGGCGGCCCAGCTGCATTTTCAAGGATGGCAGACCGGAAGACGCTGGTGGGCTCCAGGCTGACCGGTGATACTGAAAGGCGGCTTTCAGAGATGGGCCAGTGTGATAAGGAGGCTGAGAAATGACAGCCCGGTGGGCTCGGGCCCCTCCCTCAGAGCACAGCCCCACCCCGCCCGAGCCTGCAGGGTCTGCGCGGTGGGAAAGGGGGGTCATTCAAATCACCTATGAGAACTCACTACAAGGTCTCTAAACTTTGAAGTTCTGGGGCATAAAAGACCCGCAGGTAATGCGTGGGGGGTGAGACAAACTACTGTCCCCAAGCCTGCCTAGAACCCCAGAGGTCTCAGGGTCAGAGCTGAGCTGGCCTCAGAGATACCCGCAGTCAACCTTTCTACTTTAGAGAGGGAAACTGAGGCCGAGGGCAGAAGGCAACGCCAAAGGTGGTACCATCAACTGACTCATGGTCTCCTCCCAGCCACCCTTCCATTCAGCCTGCCAGCCACCATTTATTAAGCCCCTACTGTGTGCACAGCTCTAGGGATGCACCAGGGCTTATAAATCCACTCTCGTAGGGAAGAAACAAGGAAACAAAGTGGAAGGCCACAGGTGAAGGTGAACCCAGAGACTCACGCGGGTGTTCTTCTGGTTTCTGATGGACCCAAAGGCTCGCATCTTTGTCCTGAGAAATATGGTCAAGCTAGAATATTTAAAACCAATTATTTAAAACCCTATTTTAACCAGTTAGAATCCCTGGGGGATGGTGGTAGACATTCCTTTGTTTTTGATGATGTTTTTTCCCTCTTTCAAGCTGGGCACGTTAGAGAGCTACATGCTACAGGAAAGTCTCCATAAAGCCACATTATCTTAATTTTTCAAGTCGTCATGCCCTCGCCCATATTTGTTTCCTAAAATATATATGTGTATATATATATATTTAAAAAGGACAGAAGCTGCAAAAGAGCTCAGGGGACGCTGGTGTGCACACGCACAGGCCACAGTGGTGGCCGAGGTCTCCGAGAGACCTTTCTCTTCCACCCCGTCAGCACTGCTGGGAGCTGGCACTAGTGCAACACCTGCCACGTGGGGAGGTGGGGTCAGGTGCAGTCTCATGTTCTTGGCTTGGCCAAGGTTTTTAAGAATGAAGAATTTAAATTTCCCACCTGGGCCTTGGCCGCTCTGTGCACGGAGCTCAGTTCCCTTTCTCTATGCCTGTCCTCATCCCCACGCTGGTCCTCCAAGGCCCAGTTCACAGGCCTGTTTCCCACCCCTGTCCCAGGAGCCCTCTCTCTGCAAAGCCAGAGGACAGTGCCCAGGGCCGGCTGGGCTCTGCCTCAGCCTGGAAACCCTACGTACAATAAGGATAAGTGATGAATTGTGTTCTGTTTCCATTGGGCCCCGGTGTTCGGCCCCCACTTGCCTTTTCTGGTTAACTCTCAAATGGCACCTGCACAGGGATCCTGGATACACTTGCTGAGCAAACATCTTAGTTCCATTCTGGGGTCACAAAATCATCAAAAGTGGAAATTACGCTTCGTTGAGGAAGAATTTAATAAACACATGGCAGCAATGACAGCGTGGTAGGTTTGAACTGAAGTTCAAACCCAGTTCTCCCATTGGGCCAGCTCCGAACACAAGCCTTAGTTTACCAGTCTGTAAAATGGGTAGAATTCGGATGCCTATCTCCCCAAAAGGATCTGAGAATAAAAAATATATATATGTATGTACACACACACACAACACACGCACACTGGGTAAGCTTCAAAGTACTGAGCAAATTCTAGCTGTCCTGACTATGGGGCCCCTTGATATGGTCCATTTGAACCTGTATGATAAAAAGGTAAAAAAAGAAAAGGACAAAAGAAAAAAATTTAGTGACCTGTGGTCCTTGACTGTTTTCTCTTAAAACGAAGTTAGAGTCCAACCACAGTAAAGCTTGAATTGATCAGATAATTTCTCCCGGGGGCCCACCATGCTTTTTGGGGGCGGGGGGCACATGATCGAAGGGCCCAAACAAAGCAGGCGTTGGCCTTTCTGAGTGAGTGTCCCCCCACCCACAGAGCAACCTGGGCGGAGGGCTCGCTCAGCTGATGTTATCTTCAGGATGTGCCCGCTCGGAGCAGAGAGGTGGGGACGCAGCCGCCTAGAGCAGCAGGGGCGGAAGCAGTTTGCAGGCAGCCACGCAGCAGCCAGGCCTGGAAACACCAGGAACTTGGCCTTTCTTTAAAGGCTCCCCACATTGCAGGAGTGGGATGGGGCATTAAAAAAATTGTTCTCTAGCCTGACTCTTATCCAGAGAACGTGGGAACCCTCCCTACCATGTGAAAGGGTGATGGCACGAGGAAAGGCCTCACTCCAGTTCCCTCTGGCCCGAGGATGGGGAGACTGGGGCTTGGTGCTAGAAGAAGGTGGGGTCAGCTGAGCTGTGCCCAGAGAGAAAGGGAGTGTTGGCACAGAGGAGGGATGCGGCAGACAGAAGTCCCCCAGGACATGGAGAGAAGGTGGGATAGAGGGGCATGTAGACTTGTGTTTTTCAGCTTTTTCCAGCTTTGAGAAGTGGGGTTAAAATCCTAGCAGTGCCTCCGAAAGATGAAATCCACAGAACCCACGCTCCGCACCTTGCAGCTCCCCCAGCTCAGGGACTTTGCTTCTCTGTCTCCACTGTGTCCCCAGTTTCTCCCATACGGGCTCTGCTCAAATGGTTATTAGCTGAATGATCAGGAAATGATCAGAACACGGACGTGTAATAATTGCTCGAATCCTTCTCCGCGCATCTGAGCTGGGTTGACGCTTTCCATTGGCCCCTCTGGAGCTCCTGTCCTCCCTCCCCACCTCTCTCTGTCCCAGAGGCTGACTCCTTTGGACACACAAGCAGGATGCTGACTTCCACTGGGGTTGTGACTACAGAAAGGGAGCAGAGAGTTGGGAGGACTTACTCCTTCCACATCTATCTCCAGCTACCTCCCTGTGAGGTCACCTCAGGCTGGCGTTGCCACTTGACCTCAGGGAGGCCCCAGCTCCTCTCAGGGTGGCATCACCCTAGGCTCCTCTGGGGTGCAGAACCTGTGCCTGGGGGATGGTAAGGGCTATGCCGTTGCCATGTTTCTAGACCACTGCTGGGCTCCCCTTATACCACCCACAACCCTTCTGGAATTATCCCATCTTCAGCCTGTCTTCTGGTTCCCGCTGGGATCCCCATGATGCACTGGTCTGCGACCCTCTCCCCTTCCTGTTGCACCATCTGGGATTTATCTTTCTGGTCTTGCTTCTCTCGGTCGCAGCCTTCTCTGCTCGTAACAGTTCCGTTACCGTGTGCTCCTTAAGGCAGAAACGCTCAGCTCTTGCTTGCCCGAGCAGAGTGGCCTCAAGGGCTCACCTCCAGCTGTTCGGTCGTTCATCTGGAGTTTGTATAAAAATTCAGAGGCTGCAGTCCTGCCCCAGACCTATT
The DNA here is from genome assembly GCA_004026545.1 of Mormoops blainvillei. Lineage (NCBI taxonomy): Eukaryota > Metazoa > Chordata > Mammalia > Chiroptera > Mormoopidae > Mormoops > Mormoops blainvillei. The sequence goes on from PVJD01002271.1 coordinate 162,434, forward strand.
GTAGCAAGATCTCTGGGTGGGGCCCAGGATTTGGATGGGGAGACGAGGGCTGAAAAGCGACAAAGGAGGAGATGGTTGGTGTCTGTGTGTTCATGTGGTTTGATACACTAAGGCCCCGTTAATACTATTATGATTGCGTGAGAAGCTTGATTTTGGATGCGGCCACTTTCATGAATCTCCACTCATTCAGCGCGGACAATGTGCGTGGGTGTGGGCGTGGGCGTGTGCACGTCCTGTAGAAAGACTCTGCTCACCGCTCCTTCCCAGTCTTCACTCATGCTATCTTCCTGCGAGAACGGAGGAGAAATGCCCTTCCCTTCTGCTCATGTACAATAAATTCCCTCATCTTTCGGGGCCCCCCAACTGCGGTCTACCATCGCTTATTGCACACAGGGCGGGAGGTGCGGGGAAAAGGCGCCCAGCTATTTACTGTTGTTCCACACACATGCGGACGACCCCGCTGTGTGTGAGAATGGAAACTAAGTTTTACATTTTCTTCCTCCTCCACCTCTTGCTGTTTATTGATTGTCCCGCCTATGCCAGGGACCACGCAGGGAGCTTTTGTATATGTCAGGTCATTGATCTTTGCAGTCATCATAAAGTGAACGTTTATCATCACCGTTTTACAGATAAAGAAGCCAAGACTCTGGGTGGTGGGTGGCTGGGTGGGGCAGGGGTTAGATAACTCATGCAAAGGGCAGAATTGGGTTTTCAACCCAGGTCCGACTCCAAATCCCTTGTTATAAATCAGCAATTCTTGAACTCTTGGGCCTCAGGACTCCTTTATATGCTTACAAATGATGGAGGATTCCAAAGAGCATTTGTTAACGTGGTCTGCGTCGATTAATATTTAGCCTATGAGAAATTAAAACTGGGAAAAACAGAAAAGTATTTCACATAAAATAATAATAAACCCATCACACATAAAACATAGGACTTTTTATTGAACATTAACTCTATTTTCCAAAACAAAAAAGTGGCATTATTTTATAGTTTGCAAAACTCTGTATTTTTTGTCATACTAGAAGACAGCTGGATTCTTATATCTGCTTATGTGTTCAATCTGTTGCGATACCACAAATCACGTAGGCTCTGGAAAACTCCACCGTATGCCTGTAAGACAGTAAGCGCGAAAGAGGCATATAACATTTTAGCATTTTTAGAAAAATCATTTTTATTTTTCTAAACCCCAGGGCTGCCTGGGCGATCCTTTGAGAACCTTTGCTCTAAGTTGATAAGCTTTGTCTTTTCTTTGTTTTTCTTGAAGTTTCTGGGAACTTCCTTCTGTCTTCTTCAGCACAGTCTGGACTTCAGGCACGCCCACCTGTTGTTAGGTAGCTTTAGGGTTAGGACATGGGCAGCCGGCGGGCTCAGCTCTGCCGGGGGGAGGCTCCTGGGGGGTCCAGGGTGTATCTGCGCTCTCCGCACTGTGAGGGGGACAGGAGGGAGGCCTGTGTGGTCTTGACCGGCTTCACGAGAATGTGCAAACTCAGCTTTCTGATGATCCCATGACCTGAATGAATTACCACCATTTATTTTTTCAAGGGAAAAAAGAAAAATATACACATTTCTCTAGCGAATGGGGAATCAAAATACATCCCTGTTGGCAGGGGGAAGATAAGGATTAAGAGGTGGAGCACAGGGATTTTTAGGGCAGTGGAACTATTTTATATGATTCTATAGTGGTGGATACATGTCACTATACATTTGCCCAAACCCACAGGATGCACATCACCAAGAGTGAATTACAATGTGAGCGATGACTTCAGTTAATGATAACGTATCAATACCAGCACATCAGTTGTAACAAATGAGTCACAATGATGCGAGATGTTGGTCATGGGGGCGAAATAACAGAGGAAAGGTGCAGAGGGTATGTGGAATTCTCTGTACTTTCCCCTCGTTTTTCTGTAAACCTAAAACTGCTCTTAGAAAACAAAAACACAAAAACAAAAACTCTGCCAGTCCGGGCCTTAGGCAGGGGCTCTTTGCGGTTTGGGGGCTGGGATGGTCAATGGAAACCCCTGCACCACTGTCCTGATTGTGCCATGATGCCGGGGAACGGCACCCACTCGGGCATCATGGTCCCACCCGAGACCTTCTCTTGGGAGGTTTCTCCCATTGTCTGTAGCTCCCAATCGTCTACAGTAGCATTAACGAGGATTTGGAGGGTGTAATTCTGGCGGTGAGACTAGTAATTAGAGGATTGTTTAAAAGACTCCTGGTGTTGTTTAATTACTTGAGAACCATCAGCCCATCACCGCAGGGATAATAGCCCCTCTACGGCACAATGAAGCAAGAATTCGAGTGTCTGCCGGGAGGGGCTCCTGCTGTGAGATCTGGGCAGGATCCCAGCTATCCGCCCAGGCCCCCTGGGACTTCCTAGGGTAGGCAACCCCCCCAGGAAAGATTTGGTGATTGTGGGGTGGGTCAGAAGACGTGGCTGGCGAGCGGTGTGAACTGTTAGCCGACCACCAACTCCGGCAGACAAACTTTGGCTTGCTGTGACTGCCCCTCCCCCCCAATCTTCTTTTAAACAAGCCAGGCCTGGAGAACGGAACCTGCCCTTGCCATCCTCGGTTCTTGGGGATCTGGGGGCCAAAGGGCTATGACTGAGGCGAGGCAAGAGAGACAGCCTAGGGTGCCAATTTAAGGAGGTACAGTAAGTGCAGGCTTGGCACCTGAGGGCGGGGGCCCTTTGCACCCTAAGTGCCTTGCTTAACTCCCTGTGGTCCGGTCCTGTTGTAACACTTGCCTTACCCCGATAACTGTTTTATTGATCGATTGATTGTTTTTGAGAGTACGTTTATTAAAACTGTGGACAGCGAAACAAGGAAGGGGCTTAGGATAGAAGAAGCAACAGGAGTGAGCCCGGGTGGGGCTGCTTTGGCTCACTGAGAAGTCAGAGAAAAGGGGGTCCCGGAGACGGCTTCAGGGGGTTAGCTCGGAGTGAGCTGCTGCTGCCCATGGCTCCCCTGGTTGCAAGTCTCGTGGGGGCCCTTAGGAGACGCACCCCTGGAGGGGAAGCGAGGTGTGGGCGTGCTCCCGGGAGGGAGAGCCTGCTCGATAGCTGTTTTCATCTCCAGAAGGGTCACCTGTCTTCCCCACACCTGAGTCACACACACTGGAAATGATGCTCAGTGTGCTCTCCTCAATTTCCCCACCCGCCTGCATCTTCTTCCCCAGCTCCTTCGGGGCTGGCAGTCTCAGGAAACGCGCCTGCCTCTGGAAGGTTCCTTCCACAGCCCAGTGAGCACACAGGATCCCAGGTAAAAATGTGCTTAGGAGACAATAAGTAGCTGTCCTGAGACTGAAAGCAGAAACCCCAGCAACAAGGCACGGGGGGACTTTCTGGAGGGCTTTCATAAGACTTTCGGCTCTTGGGCTGGGGACGGCGGGGGTGCTGCGTGGGGACAGGTACTGCGGTGACCCCCTCAAAGAATTTATTCGTGTGTGTGTGTGTGTGTGTGTGTGTGTGGTTCTCCCTTTGCTCAAGCTTAATTGGTAATATTATAACTTTCAATTTAATCATTGACCTAAATGAGTTGTATTTTTATCTCAGCAGGAGTCTGGCTAGGCTGAGACAGCTGTGGCAGCTGAATGAGAGGGAAAACTCTTACTAGAATATTTGGGCTGGCAAGTGATACCACTTCGGCTCCGAGATAAGGTGGAGACTTTTTCAAGCTCTGTTTTAAAATCATAAAACACAGAGTCTCCTGCTGGAGATAAGATACGTAAGTTGGTGCGGAGCATCTGGGAGCTGTAAAGGGGAGGGGCCACAGTGGCCTGCCCGAGGTCACTGCCCCAACCAAGGTTGTAAGTAATTAAGGTTTTGAAGTTTTCTCCAGGTGTACAATAGACTACTCAGTATCTTGGATTCCTGAGCCGGGGTCAGGTTAACTATTAAAAGAGGACAAAAAGGTTTTCTAACAAAACCTGACGTTGATTTCGAGCCTACAATATCCCTGTTGCTTGGGGAGGTCCTGCTGTGAGCCTCAGCTGCTGCCCCGCTCCCCCGAGATCTCCCGTGGCTTCCCTTCCTTGCCTGGTTGACGGTGTTTGACTTCACTGAGCTGGTAAATTAGCTTGCTCGCTTTCTACCTGGCCAAAGCGTGTCTTTCGCCACAATGTCCACTGTGGCAGAACAGAGTCCTGGCCATCGGAGAAGGGGGACTGACAATCACTGCATTTCTTCTCGAACTTGTAACTCCCTCTGCTAGAAGCAAATGCTGGGCCTTCCTGCAGCCTTTCTTTCTTAGAAAGAACAGGTTGCATTTTTCGTCGCAGAAGCGTGCAAATCATAATTTTCATGTGCCTGAAATTTTCTAGGCATCCTTTTTCAGTGTCTTTGACCTGGAGGATGCGGTCCCATTTTCCTTGAAGATACAAATCATCTACAAGAATGCAGAAGAGGAGAAAACGCCCTTAAGTAACAGCTCAGACTGAATTAAAACATAAATTAATTATTTTGCATTATTTCCTAATTCTTCCTTCTCCATCTTGTGTCCTCATCTTGTCTTTGAATGGGAAGGTTCCGAAGCTCTGAAGGGTCTTAGCCTCCTTGCCCTTGCCCACCCTGTGTCTCAGATGCGACACCTTCTTCCCAAAGGGAAACTTGTCATTTGGTTAAATTGGTATGGTATGACTTGCTCCGAATCAGCAGATTTAAAATGGTAAAATATGTGTTAAATGTTTCTTATTTTTTAAATGTCCATTGCAAATGGATAAAGACAATATGGTACAAAAATACACACGCATTGGAATATTATTAAGCCTTTAAAAAGAAGGAAACCCTGCCATTTTATGACAGCATGGATAAACTTGGAGGACACTTGCTAAGTGAGATAAGTCAGACACAGGAAGTCCGCACTGATATGTGGAATCTAAAATAGTCTAACTCACAGCAGAAGAGAGTAGAGTGGTGGCCGCAAGGGGCTGGACAAGGGGGTACAAACGTTCAGTTATGGGAGGTGGATGAGTTTGGCAGGTGTAATCACAGCATCGTGACTGACTTGCACTTGCTGAGAGGGTAAATCTTAAACGTTCTTGCCACACACACCCAGGTAGTGTGAGGTGACGGATATGTTAATTAGCTCAGTTGTGATCATTTCACACTATATACGTATATCAAACAGCAAGTTGTAATCTTAAATCCGTACAATTTTTATTCGCCAATTGTACCACAAGAAAGCTAAAAAGTTTTTGCAAAAGAAATTTTGGCAACCATTTGGTCAAATGTGTGCCACGGTGGCCAGGACTCCTTGTGCAGCAGGTGTCAGAAACTTGCCCAAGAAACAGCAACTAGAGAAAACAGGGGGTTAACTCCAAGAACTGAAGGGGGTCCCCAGGCCAGGCAGCTCCAGGGTTAGGAGCAGGTGATCGAAGAGAGGTCTCCACCCACTCAAGCCCCCTGTAGTCCCACCTACAACCTTAGAAGCTTATGCACCCCAAAGGGCCAGTGCCGCCCATACCTTTGGGGTTGCATCTTGGGACCTTGTAGCCAAAAACAAAATGAGGAAGCTTCCGGTGCGTAGAATTTTAAAAAACCCCGGAGAAGGGCTCTGTTTCGCTCGGCTTGGCTCACGTGCTCCGCCAGTGCAGGGATTCTGCTAGAAACCTGCGGGCGGAGCCCACGGCAGCATCGCAGCCCGCTGCTCTCACAGGGGAGAGCGCATACGTCCAAAAGTAGCCACGTGACTATGGCTGTTCCCGGGGTAGCGCAGGGGTGGGGGCTTCGGAGTTGCCCTCCTGGTGCCGCACGCAATGCCTTTGCCCCAACCACACAGGCCGACTTCGTCCCCGGCAAACCAAAGGCCCCCTCCTCTTTCTCCTAGGAAAAGCGAGTGACGAGTAAAGGACAGGGCAGCCGTGACCAGCTGGAGCCCTCGATCAACCAGAAATCTGCTTTCCATTCACCTTCAGGGGAAAGTTGGGGTCTTAGGGGGCTTGCTTCGCAAGCTCACTCAGGAGGTATGTTCCAGGGTCTCTCTCTCTGTATGGCTCAGTCCGCCACTGCTTCCAAACGTCTTTTGTTAGCTCTTTTTATTGTGATGAAATATGCATAATATAAAGTTGGCCATGTTAACCATTCTAAGTGGATCATTCGGTGGCCTTAAGCACACTCACGATGTTGTGCCACCATCACCACAATCCATTTCATCATCCTAAACAGAAACTCTGTCCGCATTAAATCATAACTCCCCACCCCCCTCCCCCAGCCCCTGGTAACCCCTAGTCCACTTTCTGTCTCTTTGAATTTGCCTGTTCTAGATATTTCTTAGAAGTGGCATCATATAATCATTGTACTTTTGTGTCTGACTTATTTCACTTAGCATAATGTTTTCAAGGCTCATCCCTGTGGCATGTCTGAGTATGATTCCTCTCTATGGCTGAATTTATATAAGTAGTCCGTTCATCTGGCGGTGGCCACTGGGCTGGTTCCACATTTGGCTCTTGTTATTCAATGCAGCTATGAACATGAGTGTACCTCAAATGCCTTTTGGCAGTGCTGGACAAATATTCGTTTTCATAAAAACGATGCTGTGGTATCTCCAATTACAACAAAAAATTAAATTTCCCATCAAAATGGAGGCTCTGCGAGACTATGAAGAAAGGACGGGCTCCAGGACTCGTCTTTGATGCTGGGTTTATGAATTTCTAGTCTGTCTCTGGGCTGCTTTGAGGATCCCGTGCTTTCCAAAGTCACTCAGCAACAAAAGTGCCTGTAGCCCTTCTGGAAGACGCAGATGCCTGAGCCCACCCCGAAACTACGGACTTGGAAAATCGAGGAGTGAGGTCTGGAAGTCGGCCTCTTTACCTAAATCCCTAGGTGCCGCTGGTGAAGCCAGACTTAAAACTCATCACTGACTCCAACCCTACAAAGCCAGTCCCTAACTTAGTACTCAGTACAGAGTAGGGGTTTGATGAATGGGGATCTGCCCCCCCCACCCCCCCTTCTTTACACTGCCCTTGTGAAAAAAGAACAGAGGATGACAACATTTTAGGGAACTTTTGCAGCAGGGACAATTTCATGTAATAACAGCAACAACAAAAACCTAATGATGGGTTGTTTTCAGTTTTGAGCAACTAGTGGCTAGTGATTTGTCACAGTTTCAGTTATAAAAGTATTCACTTTATTTACTTATATCTGGTTATACATTTTGGTACAATGGCATTGTGTGCAGTTCAAATCTACTAACGAGGGTTCCGGGGTGGAACAAGGCTGGGGGAAGGTCGCGCGTCGCGGATATGGGGGACAGAGCTCCTCGGAGGTGGTCATCGGAGTTTGAGGCTCGTGTGCTAAACAAACCAGGTTGATGTGTGTGTGTGTGTGTGTGTGTGTGTGCCCTTCAAATTATAAAAGGAGTGGACAGAGGGAATGTAGGAGATGTAATTTGTTCCAGGTTCAAAAAAGTGTATTTGCGTCTTATGAAATCTTATGAGAAAAATGTAATTCAAATTGGCTGGGAGATGAGAGCTGTCAAATAGATTGAAAGCTGGGTTATAAACCAAGACTAATGAGAGCCTGCTATGCGCAGAGAGTTAGGGACGGAGTCCAAGAGGATCGCGGCAAGGTCTTACAGGGGAGGTAAACAGCCTATTAATTAAGGTAGCAGATGGCAACAAACTGGGAGATGTTTCAGATTCCAAGGACAGAAAAACAAAGGAAAATGTGGGACTGGAAGTGGGGAGCTAGAAACCCCAGCACGAAATCAATGACAGGAAAGTAGTAAGAGCTGCAGGTCGTCTTGGAAGCGAGCAGTATCAGGAATGTCGCGGGGGGCTGAAAGAGACTAGAAGTGTCAGTAGAATGACTAAGATGCTACCGGAGAAAGTGGTCCGGGGGGCAACCACATAGTTTCAGGGACCCAGCAGGTCTACCTGGTGAGTGCGCCTGACCGAAGGTAACGCCGGTCTGGGTTAGCATAGTCTTAAGATCTCCCCAGTGAGCAGTTGCAGACAGGAAACTGCCCGAATAGCAGGGACTAAATTGGATATAAATTAAAGAAGTAAATTAGCAAAGGGGGATAAAAGCGGCAGAGATAGTCAGTGAGATTTGACCGGAGTAGGAAGACAAGTGGTGAAGGAGACAGGAGGAGAGCTGTAGGTCTCTCTGAGGGTAGACCATCCTGACTCTCCCCCAGCCCTCAGTTCATCCCTTAGACATGCTGAACCCCAGTTTCCCCACCAATATAAAGTGAGGACAGGACTTCCTACCTTCTGGAGGTATTGTAATTTGGATGAGACTTGTGCGTAGGTCACCAGGAATATAGTAAGTTTTAAACACATGCAGCCTCCTTCCTGGGCTTCCGGCAAACGAAGATGATCTGTCCACACTGGCAGGAGGGGGCGGTGGGGCAACCCTGGCTAGCGCATATGCCATTGTCACTGTGTCTCAGTCCTCCTTGTCTGCATGCAGAAGTCAGTAGTGCTCTGTTGTATTGCACGGAGCCACATCTAACTCGGGTCCGTTTTAAAGCCGTCCCATGAAGTGAGAATCACATATGGTCAATATTATCCTTGCAAATCCCTGAAAGTGCCCATAAAATACAGTTCTTTGCTGCCTCTCAAAAAGTTCTTTTCAACTAGGTTTTCCTCCAGTGTTGAAACTGACTTTTTTTTTTTTTTCACTTGAGTACCAGGTGAAGTAGTTGGCTTGCACTTATCGGCCAAGAAAAATGAAACATACTGATCTTTTAACCCGAAAATGACCCTTGGGTGGTAAGATTCTCATACTAGAGGGGCACCCAGAACTGAGGGGGTTGGGCTCCCAGTCCTTGCCGACTCCACACCTGCGCCGGGCAGGTGGCACTGTACCTTTTGTTCTCTCTCCTGGGCCACTCCTAGAGACTTTTTGAGTCTCTCCGGGCTGCCATGACAAGGTACCTTAGCCTGGGTGGCTTACGCAACAGAAATTTATTTCTTACTGTTCAGGAAGTAGAAGGTCCAAGATTAACATGCTGGCTGGTTTGGTGACAGGCGGGGGCCTGCGTTTTGATTTGCGGATGACTGTCTTCTCGCTATGTTCTCACGTGCCAGAGAGAGCAAGCTCTATAATTTCTCTCTCATCTAACAGGGACACTAATGCGATGATGGCCTTCCCTAACCCCCTGAGACTCTCATCTAAACCTCTTTTCCTCCCAAAGACCCTACATCTTCCTACCATCCCATTAGGGGTGAGGGCTTCAGCATACGATTTTGGGGACACACACAAACGTGCAGTCCACAAGAGCTGAATTAGATGGGCTTCCTCTTACCTATGTCTCCGAGGCTCATCCATGTTGTAGCACACATCAGTACGGCATTCCTTTCTAATGCCAAACCATATCCCACTGTACGTATGCCCCATGTTTTGTTTCTCCATTCGTCCATCGATGAATGTTTGGGTCATTTTCACTTTCTGGCTATCATGAATTACGTTGCTATGAACATTTATATATGAGTGTGTATTTGAACACCTGTTTTCCACTCCTTGGATATGCACCTAGGGGTAGAATGGCTGGGTCACACCGTAGTTCTGTGTTTTACTTTTTCGGGAACCAGCAAACTGTTTTCCAAATATACTGTAACATTTCACATTCCCACCAGCAACGTACAAGTTTCCAAATTTTCCACATCCTCGCTAAAAACTTATTTTCAGTTTTGTACTCATTAGAACCATCCTGGAGGGTCTGAGGTGGATCCTCGCTGTGGGTTCGATTTGCATTTCTCTAACGACTGATGATACTGAGCATCTTTGCACGTGCTGGTGGGCCATCTGTGTCTCTTTGGAGAAATGTCTACTCATATTCTTGCCCTATTTTAATTGGTTTGTTTGTTTGTTTGTTTGAGTTAATAGTTCTTTATATATTCTGCATACTGGACCCTTATCAGGTGTATGAGTTGCAAATATCTTCTCCCATTCTGTGGGTTGGTTCATCACTTTCTTGATAATATCCTTTGATATGCAAAATTTTTTAATGTTGGTAAAGTCTGATTTATCTTTTTTTTAAGTTTTGTTACTTGAGCTTTTGGTGTTATATCTAAGAATCTCTTGTCAAATCCAAGGTAATAAAAATTTACCCCTGTGTTTTCTTTTAAAAGTTTAATTATTTTCTCTCTTACAGTTTTAGGTCTTTGATCCATTTTGATATAATTTTTATATACAATGTGAGGTAATAATGCAACTTCATTCTTTTGCATCCTTTTAAATATCTGCGTAGCATTCTGTTCAGTTTATTTGACCAGTTTTCTGACCTGATATTTGAGTTACTTTCAATCTTTTACTGATAAAAACAATAATACAAGGAATATTCTTGTATATAATCAGTTCCTATCTGGGCATATTTGTAGATTAGAGTCCCAAAAGTGGAGTTGCAGGATCAAAGACCGATCGCTAATGGCTCTCCCCGGAGGCTGCGTGGACCACAGGCCTCCCAGCGCTGTTTCCCCACATCCTTGCTGATCTTTGTGGATCTTTGACAACCAGACGGGTAGTTTTAACTTGGAATGTGCTTAGTATGAGCAGGGTTGCACACCCTTTACTATATTTTTAAGAGCCCCAGCCTAGACTGTCCTAGGGGGTTTCTGGGCTCTTTTGCACCCCCATCTATTTATTAAACTCTTTCATTAGATGAGATCAAATAAAAACACCAACCAAGCATAGCCCCGAAGGAAGAAGACATCCCACAAAGGGTTGGTGCTGAAGCTTGATTCGTAGGCGGTGAATAGAGGTTCGGGGTGAGGAAGCAGATAAACAACCCCAAACGGCTGTTTTCGGGCTAGACCAGAGCCCAGGGCCCTGGCTCCCTCGCACCATTCACACACAGCCCCACCCTCTCATCAGCTTGGTGGTACGAGGCAGTGCCCTTGGGCCGCCCCAGCCTCCTTCCTTTTAAACATGGGTAATAAAGCCACCTCCTTATTTTGAAAGGCGGCATCATTCTCAAGGAGGGTCCTTGCTACAAGGTCACTCGGCCCCACCACGGCACCCCTCTGTCTGAGAAGAACCTGGGTAGTGACCTTCCAGCTTCTGCAAACCTGGACCCGTGTCTGTGTCACAGCAGTACTTGGGTAGGTTAAGCCTGGCGGGGTTTTGGTAACAATTATTTTCTGTTATTTTGTCACCTTTGATGAGGCAGCTACTACCTTCTCTTCCCAGCCTCAGGGGAGGGAGACACCTTTCAGAGAACAAAAGAGGCAAAGTCTTGCCTTTTGAGTTTAAAAGAAGAAACGGATTAAGAGATAGGGCCCCTTGGTTATCAGGACCTGGGAGGGACCCCAGGGAAGGAGGGGGAGATGAGGATCTGTTGGGTCCTTCAGGGGGGACTCCAGCCGCCCAGGCAGGTGGGGGACCCGAGTTCCAGGGGATCCGAGCCTCCCATCACCCAGGGGGTCTGGTTCTGGGGTAGAAACGGCTGCTAGGGAGGTCACTTTGCAGGAGGTCTCTGAATCCGGGGGTGAATTTAATTTGTGTGGAGCTTGAGGCTTAAACAATTTGGGACCTTCTTTAGAAAACAGGATTCAAAAGGATGAATTGAAAATTAGGTACAGGCGGGTTTCTTTGGAGGTGATGAAATATTCTGGAATTAGTGGTGATGGTTGCATAACTTTACAAATATACTAAAACCCACTGAACTGTACACTATAAAGGGGATGGGTTTTATGGTATGTGAATTAGATCTCAATTAAAAAAAAATACATCGTGGGGGAAAAAAAAAAAAGAGGCCCAGGATTCTCAAAGGAGCCAAACAGCAGAGGGCCAGATCCCCCTCCTCCCTGGCCTGCCCGAGTGAGCCTCCAGGAACCTTCATGCCACCCTGGAGGAAGAATGGGAATTGATGGTGACAAGGCTTCAGCTTTGTTGGATGGCACCAGGAAAAGGAAGCAGTAGCATTTCTTCTACTCCTGACTTGACGAACTGAGGCTCAGACCTGCCATGTGTGTACCAACTCTGGCTCAGAGGACCAGGCCCCCCTCAGACATGACAGGTGATGATGGGGCCGAGAGGGCGAATGATCTACGCCTTCTGTGCCGGGGAGGGCTGCCCAGAGGGGACCCCGCTTCTACCCCGCGCAGTTTTGGATGGAGAAAACGTCTGCAGTCTGGGCAAACAGACAAGGCTCTTGGAGGCCAGGGATATGCCACTGTCATATTTATAATCGAATCCTTGTTTATCTTGAAGCAGACCTGGCTCTCTCCATAACTTCTGTTCCTCCTATTTTGAAGATTCGGCCCAAAACACATTTCAGGGACTAAGGAGAAAGCTCAGGTTTGAAAATGAACCAGCAAAATAAATCATTGTGTTTCTGACATGATGCCCATTGAATACTTTTCAATTCTTAGCTTTGGCAGCAGCATGTTAAAAAAGCACACACACAAAACCTATCACATAATTCTTTCTGAAAGGCTCATTCAGCAGGCCTGCCCCTCTCGGCTCCCAGCCCCCCTCTTCTCTTTTCTTCTCTCTCTCTCTCTCTCTTTTTTTTTTCCTTTTAAACCAGCCCTTCTGGTGAGAGGGCAAGTGTGCATACAGCCTTCCTTTGTGTTTGTAAAACAGAGCCATATCAGTTGAGTAGTAATGATAACATTTGTAGTTATGCAAGCAGAGATAACAGTAATCAGATCTCGTGCTCTCAGCAAAAACCGATGGCCAAAAACCTCACAGCCGGTGGGAGTGTTATGCCGAAAGGTGAGGGGAATGTATACGTGTGTTTTTGTTCTACCCAAGTATCAAGCACCTTCTTCAGCCAGAGTCTTGGTTAAAAGCGACTTCAGAAGTTGTCCAGTTAAGGGGACCCTGCCCTAACCGCAGAGCTGAAGTTCCTCTCCTTGCTCAGATCATCTTGGCTATTTTTCTCTTGCATCAAATGATTTAGGGCTTCCTTTGCTTCCCAGCAGGTAACCTGACCTCTCTGTACTGGGAGGAGCAAGGCTAATGAGCTCCCTCAAGCCGAGGCCGGTTGAATGATAGCATCCGTGGGCAACGCTGTTTGGATTTTTTAAAAGAAAGGTGTTGTTCTGGGGTTGCCCTTCTCCCTTCCAAATCTGATTTCCCTCAGGGGGTTTCTGTTGCCCTGCTACCCAAACAACATGCAAATATATTGATACCTGGGACTTTTGACAGTGGCAAGAACTGGAAGTTGCAATTGCCAAGGTATGTCAGACCGAAAACAGAACCCCGGGCGTGGATGGGTTTGATACCGAGACCAAGATCCTGAAAATGTGACCCGTGGTTGGAGACCGTGAAGTTAACCCTTTATTCAGTGTCGGGTGTCTGAGTTTCTCTGCTGGCTGGTTTCTCTGGTTTCATTTTGGAGTTGCTGTTGAGTTGTTTTTTTTGGGGGGGGGAGGTAGTGGAGTTGAGCTCTCCAGATGTGGTGGTAAACAGTGTCCTCGTGCTGACTAAATGCCCCGTCATGGGAGAGCTGTCAAGAGATATATCCTGATTCCTACCTGACTGGGGCTGAAACTGGATCCACGATCGCCATCTTTTCAACAAAATGGAGGCCAAACTATTTTTCTGTTCTCTTCCACAGTGTTCCAAATTACATTTAAAATGGAATGCCTGGTTTTCTACATTCTTCTGGACCCCTGAAGAACTGTCCCACTCTGTTCCACCTTTCTACTCATCTCCGTCCCAAAAAGAAAATGGAAATAGGTGAGATGGTGTCTACGAAGGATTTTAGACGCCCAGCTGTGAAAAGGAGCATCGTAAATCATGACTTCTTTGGGGTGTGGAAGGGGGATTGTATAAGAAAATAAATATTGTTTTATTTTTTTAAAGATACACTTTCTTCCCCGTCTGCAGCCCTAAGTGTTTGAATTAAACATTATACTTCCAACGCTGCAGATGTTGGCATTTTAAAACCAAATGCTATTGGCCTGTGGGTTGCCAAGCAACCCGTGCAGCCCAATCAGCTCCGGGTGTTACATGGAAACTGGTCCAAGAGACAAAACGAAGCCCCCCGGCTTCATCTGCTGCAGTGGGCCCGGCGGGGCAGGACAGGCTCTACTAACTGGCTCTGGTTGGAAGTTCAGCCCCTCTGGGTCCCTTTGCCTGAACACGCATTTTAATTTCACTGTGTCAGTTCTCATTATCTGTCTACATGGAATCCCCTTTTTGGTTTTCAGAAATAATTAAGTAAAAAGCCCTTTCACTCACTGCATTTTTGGCGTTGATAAAGACATTTGAGGCATTTCAGACAAGGCAGGGGCCAGTTTCAGAGAAGCCTTTGAAGATGTTCTTTCAAGACAGCTCTGACAAACCGAGGCAAACAGACCAGTTAACCCCAGGATCGAAGCCCTGGCTGCTTTAAGCTCCCTTCAAGAGAAATTAGCCCTAGTGTTAATAAAGTGGGTGTTCGACCGTTTCGAATATCAACTTGGGCAGACTGAGTCGACTGGAATGGAATTAACACATTGTGTTGCCAAAAGAGGAGCTTTGTGCTGGTAGGAATTTTTGCTACAGTTGCTGTCTGAAAGTTAGAAAAAAAGGGCTAAACCACAGTTGGAGAAAAAATTCCTAGTGGAATAGTACAGGTTTGTTACAAAAAAGAAAAAAAAACACCAAAAAATAAAAACCCCCGAAAACCAAAAAACGAGAAAAGACCGAAGAGGAAGTGCCCAGAAGTGTGTCCTCTAACGGTGGGGTTTGCGGTTAGAGTCGGGGTTACGGTCAGGGCGCTGGCTCCCCAGCGATAAACCTCCTGGCTAATTCTTCTCTGCTTGATTCCTTATTGATTTTTCACGCCACGGGGGAAACAGACCAGAGCTTCAGGCTCCGCAGGTAGTGCTAACGAATTACCAGGACCTGGGGTATATATTTATGCTGCTATGATGCTTTCTCATAACAGAAAAAGGAAATTATTTGCTGGGGGGAATTGTTTTCTTCAGCGGGGACCGTAAAGGTCAATTGTGTATTGTTTTGGTTAAATGTCCAATTTTTGGTTCTCAGAAAAAAATAAACATTTTATTCAATGTATTCTTGGAGAAAAGGTAGCGTTTGTAGTATCTGCCCTGCCAGAGAAAGTTTGCCAACAAAGCGTTGGGTGAAAACAGCTGCCCCGGGCTCAGGGGGGCCGAGCAGGGCGGCAGGGAGCCGTCTCCTGGGTGGCACAGCCCGGAGCACCTGCAGAAATCGCGGATGCAGGAGGGGGCACGTGGCTGGGATGCTGCAACACACTCCTCTTCAGGTGCGGGTGGAGGTGGCCGGAGCCTGGGCTGGCGTGTCTGAAATGGAATCAGAACTTCAGCCCGAACGAACGAACTATATTGATCCCCTACGTCCGTCCTTGCCATCCTCTCCCCACAACCCCTACTCGTGACCAAGGAGGAAAACGGAGGCTGAGAGGAGCAACTGGCCCGGAGTCACATGACTCCGGGAGTGCAGAGCCCCAGTTCTCTGCTGGGTTTCTCCTGCTGCACGGGGGCCCTGAGGCCCAACCGGCTCGGGACTCAGGATTTCACTCGAGGCTGGCAATGGGAGGGTCAGGATCCTGCATTTGAGGCTGGTGCTTTTTGTTCACCATCCTCCCCGTGTGTCCCTGTGTTCTCAGACTGGCCGAGAGCCCTGGGTTTCGGGGTAAGACTTGCTCCCACGGTGGCCTAGGCCGGGGCCATTTGCCTCCGTGCTGCTTCAGGCCCCGTTCTATCTCCACTTTCTCATGCTCTGCCTTATCTTTTCCAGATAACACGCTCCTCCCGCAACCCTGCACATCTCTGACACCCAGTACAAGCACTGACTTGGTAGGAAAAGGGAAACCCCCCAGGGCTAAGTGCTGACTCTCCTTGTTGCTTTAAGAAGCTCCCATGTCATTCCTCTAAGCTAATCTAGGAAAAATAAAGTTCTTGGCTTTGATTCACTTGGGAGAGCTGGGGCACTCAGTCTCCTTTCTGCCTCCTTGCCCTCTGCCTACCCTGTGGGTGACGCCCCAGTTCTCTGTGTAGTAGTTCATCAGGTCAAATGTCCAAGAAACGAATTCTTCCATTTAGCTCAACTTTCAATCTGATATCTAGCTTGAACCCCAGAATGGCAGAAATGGAATCTTCACCAATTCAGGGAAACATTTTCCAGAGGCCGAGTCTGCAAATCCAGGGACAGATGAGGCACCAAGGTTATGAGGCCACCGAGGCCGGGGCCTTTATCCGTGCTGGCGTCTACCGGACTGTCCGTTGCCCCCTCGGACATTGCCGATGCATCACCCTCTCTCCCTGTCCTGAGACCTCCACGGGCATGGTGGTTCTCTCAGTGCCACTTCAGGACACTCTGGAGACGCCTGCTGCTTTCACACCACGCCAGGGCCAGGGGCACCTCTGAGAGGCTGGGTTCTCCCCACCTAGACACAGTGCGATCCTGTTTTTGGCTGGAGTTTGGCCACATTCCTGGGGGCTCCACCCAGGACATGGGGCATGGGTCCCTCCATTCCAAGCTTCCCAAAATAATGCTTGGATTTTCTCATCTTCCTGCCGCAGTCAATTCTTAGAGTGGGGGTAGGGCACTTGGGGCTCCTTAAGAACCCACTGTTATCTAAGTTACCTTTCCTTCTGACTCCCCCTTCCTCTCAGCTTGGGAATCTTCCCCCCGCAAAAAGGTCAGGGCTCCTCCTGGTTCCTTTCAAACGGCCAGTTTACACCCTGCCTGGTCTTCTCAGACCTGAGCTTTTGAGGTTCCTTTTCCCTCCACTTCCTGTGTGAAATGCTGCACCTGCAAATGGTAATGTAACTTCCATGGTAGAGAATTTGCTCATCTTAAGTATACAGTTTGAGGAACAGTCATAAAATTTCTATAGTTGTGCAACTGTCACCACAACCTGGGTTTAGAACATTCCCCTCCCTCCAAGGTGTTTCCTTGTGCCCCCTCGCAGTAAGTCCTTGCTAACCCGCGGGCCCAGGCAGCCACTCCTCTGCTTTCTGTTTCTATAGTTGTGCCTTTTCTAGAAATTTCGTGTAAGTGGAATCATACAACGACTTAGTATCTGGCTTCTTTTTTCCTCTCTGTGTGTATAAATATGAACTTCCGGGATGAGTATGATTCGGGTGGTCTGAAGATGAAGGTGGGGAAACGCGAGTTACTTTTTAAGAAGTTGGGTCATCAATGGAGGCTATAAATGTGGTATCTTGGCAGTGACAAAGGGCTGAGGGAAGACTTGTTTGTTTAAGATACCAGAGACTTGAGAAGCTTAAATGCTGATAGAAGAGTCATTAGGAAAGAGAGGTTGAGGAGCCAGGGCAGGCGCTGGTGATAAGCTGAGTTGATAGCATGGGGCCTTTAAGATGGGCATGGGGGACAATGGAAGGACAAGCGGGTTGGGAGATTTGGTGGACATGGAGGACATTCTTTGCTTACTAAACCTTCTGTTTCTCTGTCACCTGCTGAGGAGGGTGGAGAGTAGGTGGGAAGTTTGAGCAGAATGCAAGTTTGAAATGACTGTTGTGAAGAATGGAAGGCTGAACTGACCAAGGGGACACGGTTGGATTGCCAGGCAGAAGGAAAGGCCCAGGCGGTGTTGGTGAGATTGGCTTCATGGTGGCCCTGATCTGTTTGGATGTGCCATTGACTCCCGCAGTGCTCAGCAGTCTGAGTGCATGTGGGAAGATGAGTGGATTTGACGTTGAGGTTTAGCCTGGTGAGAGGAGGAAGAGTGAGTGAGGGATTTAGCATACTGGCAAAAGAAAGTTTGAATAAATCTTAAACCCAAGGTGAACATAGAGGGAGGTAGAAAGATGGAGAAAGGTGTGTGTTGTTGGGGGAGAGTCAATAGATAATAGGACCCTCTGAGGGCAAGTGAATGGAGAATTGGCGCTCGTTGGAAGGACCGGCAGAAAGGAGGGGGAAGCCGCAGCCTGAGACAGAGTTGCCTGAATTTGTGGTTTCAAAGGCACAGCCTTCCCGCAGCGCAGACCACCCGTGGCTGATGGGAATGGAGAAGTGACCGATGGAGATAAGAAGTCGAAGATTTGAGGAGGCAGGTGAAGGAGGGCTGCTCACCGCACAGTGAGGCTTCTCCCGGGATAACAGTGAGGTCTGTTCACGATGGAAACTGGCAGGGGCGAAAGGTGGAACAGACGGAACGAACCTGCTTACCTGAGGGATGGCGGTCTGGAAACCTCCGGAGGGTCAAGGGTCCAAGCTGCGTGAGGCGTGGAAGATGGCCAGACTTCCCTGGAGATGAGGCAGAGGGGACAGTGAGCAGTGCTCTCAGCGGGGACCAGGTATCAGGCAGGACCGGCAGATCAGAGCTGGGATGGGTGGGAACTCGCGGCGCCTCCTTCCTCCTGTCCTGGATTTCACTGGAGCATCTTTGCTGCAAGATTTTTGCAGAGAAATGTTTTCTCTGCATATCTAATTGACTGTAAGGCCATTTTGCCATAAAAAAGAAAATAACTTTTTTCTCTGGCTTCATTTCTCCACTGATGAAGTTCTCACAGTTACTCCCACTTTTGTATTATATATAAATCTCAGTGAGCCCTCAGAATGGTGGCGGGGTTGACTCACTTCCTGTCAACCGAAGACCAGTGCTCAGGTGCAATGTGTAAAACGACATCAATTATTTGAGTACTATTGCCACGAATCTACACACGTTTTAAACAAAATCTTTTAAATTTTCTCGGATTTATTTTTTCATGTTTCATTACGTGCTCTTTCATGTCTATCTTTTATTTGTCACGATTTCATCTTTTTTTATGGCAAAATTACCTTATGGCTAACAAGTTATGCCAAAAAATGTCCGTGGTAAAATGCTTGTGGCAAAGATGTTTACAGCGAGTGTACCTGGGACCCTCCTTCCCACCTGTTCAGGTAAATTGGGGTGAAGAGCCAGAGCCAATGGCAGGTATAAATCACCCTCAAACCTTTCTCTAAAAGCAGCGCCCCGCTGTGCGTTAAAGAGCTTGGGGGGAATCGCAGAAGGTAGGAAAGGGATTGAAATTGTTGGTGACGCTTTTCCGTTCCAACCTGCTTTCCGCGATTAAGCTGCCTCTTTGTTGTCCTGAGTATCTGCTGCGTGTGCTGCTGCCCGGGGGACGGCTCTGACAGGACTGAATGTGCCTTGAGCAGGGCAAAACGGGCTTTTCACTGTCGCGACCATTTGTACTGGCGTTTGGCTTGTGGTGGCTTGTCCTGATGAATGATACAGAACCACCATTGGAAATTCTTCTCTATGGAAAGACCCCTCCCCCCTCAAATGCTCTTTGTTTTGGAGCATAAATGCATCATTTCATTCACCTAAATGATTTTTCATTTTTGACAGTTGGGCACTCTTTAACTCTTCTGTTTGTCCCTCTCAGGTCAAAGAGCCTTAATAGTTTAAGTCCAGCATCTGAAGCCACCACGTTGCCTACAACTTCTGGGCAAGGGAGAAGTAGCTACTTCAATTGCATACATACGGTGGCCCACCAACTTTCGTCCAATGGGTTCATTTTTTTTTTAATTTATTTTTTAAAATCCTCTACTGAGGACCTTTTCTTTTTTCATTTGTTTTCTAGAGAGAGGAGGGAAGAGAGAAAAACATCAATTTGTTGCCTCCTGTATGCACCTGGACCAGGGATTGTACACACCCAGACCAGGGATAGAACTGCAGCCCAAGCATATGCCTTGCCCGGGAATCAAACCCACAACCTTTCGGTTACAGGATGACCCTCCAACCAACTGAGCCACGCCAGCCAAGTTGCGTTAGGCCATGTTTTGACGTGACTTTGTAATGGGAGGTGACATCAGTTGCAGCTAACCTCTCTTAAGGGAGCACCTCCCTGCTGACTGAGAGCACAAGACCTGGAGACGGGTGGGCATGCTGACTCTTTGTTTTCACTCTGCTCTGACCTTGAAACTCAAATCTCCAGTGCAAATCCATCGGATTTTTTATTCCTGGTGTCAAGACCCACTGAGTTCCTTAGCCTTGTCTGAAGGGATAGGAGGCTGTTGTAATGCATATTGAATTAAAAAAAAAAGATACATGACCTTTTATTGAATCTTTACTCTGGGTCCAAGGTGGACATCGATGGAATTCTCTACCTGGTGTCCCCCTCCCTTATTATCCTGGGGACACCTTGCCCTCCCAAACTCTCACAACCACCGCAGGAACTAACGTGTTCTAGTATGACCTGAACAGCTGGCCACTGTCAGATAGTACTGGGTGGTCCCCGACTCAAGCTGTGCTAATCAGTCTCTTACTTTTGGATTTGGAAATGGAGGGGTGTGGCCAACTTGCCCCAGTTTGCCCAGGACTTTCCCCAAATTCCATGTGCTGTGAAACCCTCTCTCCCCAGCAAAGTAAATCCGTTGGCTCTCCCAGGTCAGAGGGAGCATCAAAGCCAGTTTCTCCCTGTGACTGAAGCTCTAAGTTAGTGTCTCGCGAGAGAGAATGTGCTGATGTGGAAACTCCGGCAGAGAAAGGAGAGAGAGAGAGATATACCAGCCCCATCGCTGTCCCTCCCGTACTCTCTGTATGAGCCCCGCTCAAGCCCACCAGCCAGTGTGCTGCACTTTTTGCTGACCTCTGCTGAATGGAGCTTTGTCCCCTCAGCCCAAAGCATGATGACTGCAGTGTGCTGCCCAGAGCTCTGCTAGGTTTTTCCTTCTCGTCTAATCAGAGAACAACTTGGGAGCTAGACAGGAATGTAAGCTTTTACAAGTAAAGAAATGCAGACGCAAATGTTTAAAGAGGCTGAGGGTCAGGGTCACCAAAGTAGAAAGACACAGAACGGAGAGTGATGTCCAGGCCCAGAGGCTCCAAGTCGAGGGTCTTACTGTCACACTACAGCCGTCTCTGCAGTAGACGCTTGAATCTTAACACTGGCAGGGTACTGGTTAGTCTGACATCTGTTCTGAACGTGAATTAGCGTGCCTGGGAAGGGTCCGTAGACCAGCTTACATGCGCTTTGTAAAGTCCAGCGTCCCGGTCTCGATGGGCAAATCCTTGGTGGCAGCTACGGGTCCTCTCATATTTACTGGACTCCAGCGTTTCACATTTGTTAGCTTACTTGATCTTTGCAGCAAACCTATAGTCTTGGATTATTTTATCCTCACTTTACCGGGGAGGAAACCAAGGTACAAAGAAGTCAAGCGACTGGCTCCACGTGGCGGAACTGGGCTTAGGAGTGCAGACAGTGTGACTCAGAGTCCCTGCACTCTGTCCTTTCGGAGCCTTTAATGATGATCCTGAAACCAGGTCGGGAATCAGGTGTGTCTCCCTCCTTGTACGGGCTGCGGTGGGATTTGGGGAGGTCATTCGCCCCTTCGACCTTCCTTTGTATTGTCCTCTGTAAGGGTTAAATGGGAGAGTTATGTGCAGGTCGTCAATTTAAGTCCCTGGCTCATGGCCAGCGCTCAGTTAATGGGAGTCACTCCTGTCTAGGCCTCCTCTCCAAGTGTATCATTTACATTTCAGTGGCAGAGAACAGGATCAACTCATGCTGTTTAAGTAACAAGTGTTTTCTGTTTTGTCTTGTTTTCGTCAAAGTGCTAAATGGCTTACAGAATCGTCGAGAAGGCTGAGGAAAGACTCTAGGTTGACCATTGGAGAACAAGTCCCAGATCTGGAGTGCAAAACTGATGCCAAGGAAATGGGGGCTCTTCTATGACAAGGAAGCCACTGGCTCTTGCAGTCCAGGGGCCACTCTTAGCTGGAGGCCACACCGGCTTCCGCCAGCTACAGGACCACCTCTGCTCTCATCCACACCAGCAAAAGGGATGCCCCCCACTCTGCTTTCTGACACCCACGAAGCTAGAGACCCTAGGACTGTTGCAGGGAGCAAAGTGGCTGTGAGGCCAAGCTTATCAGTAGGGACAGTCAACAGAAGTATTATGATTGGTTGAGACTAAATCACAACTGGGATCCTAGTTGCAGGGGAGTCTGGGAAATGTAGTTTTCGCTTTCTAGCCTCTACAGCTCAGATAGGCATCGAAGGAGGGTAGAATGGGCATTGGGTACCAAGCGACCACACTCGGGTGGCTCTATCGCCGGGTTGTATGTAGGATACTGAATCCAACTTCTGGGTAAAACTGCTAAACACGCCTGCTGTACCACATGCCCCTCTGGCAAACACCGTTCTTTGTATTTCATGGGCTAGGTGGGGTAGGCAATGTGTCATGGTTGTGGCACTCTGGATGGAGGTTACCTTTTGCCACTGACAAGGTGTGACGTTGAGCATGCTTCCTTTTTTGTAAACGAGGGAACTGGCCCAGGCTTCTCATCCTTCTTAGCAACCTCTAAATTTATAAGAAACAGACTCACATGTGGTCACTTCATTCCAGAGCAACATTGGAGAAATAACATATTTCTTCTCAATATCAACGTTGTCAAAACCACAGTATCTGGGTCTGCGTGGTTTCTGGTAAAACAGAGGCTGTAAAATGATGTTGGTGCAAACGTGGACTTAAATAGATAATAAATCTTGATAGGTACACAGGACTGCTATATTTGGATCCAAACCTGTTAACCCTCACAAGATAAAGTTCAGTTTGATGGCTCAGCTTCCCAGAAATGAACGGCTTGTGGATTTCATTCCTAAGAAAACAGAGAGCTGAATTAGCAATGTGGAGTGTCAATATTGATGCTGAATTTTACGGTTTGGAACCCCGGCCAAAGCTGGGCCCTTGGTCTTCGGCTCTGTGGGGGTCAGGGGCGGATTCCCGGATTCTATTAGCCTGACGTTTCAAAGGACTAGAGCCATTTTAAAAAGCTGAACATGCACTCAAAGGCCGACGTGCCAGGGCCAACGTTCCAATTCTGTTTAAGAACTCCTGGTAGCCGAGGTGACCTTCCTAAGCATAAGCAAGCCCTGGTTGATGAAGCCCAAATATACAAAAAGTCTGACTGGGGGGTTTGTAGGAGAGAATTTGCATGGGAAATTCCCAAGCCTCACACCGGTTAGCTTCCTTCTGCATTTAACATGGATACATCTCTCTTGGCTCTCCAGAAATCCATCCTTTATGGGGCATGAAGCCGCCAGAGCAGGCACCGCTTGTCCCCGGGAATGCGTATTTTCTTGGTTGCTCATGGTATCTTCACTGTTTGTTTTATTTTCTTAGTTGAATTGGGAAGATCCTGAGAACCTTAGGGGAACTTCAAGTTCATCTGGCCCAGCTTCCCAGTCGGAGACAGGTGCTTGAGGAATGAAGTCAAAGTCGGAGAGCCTTGGAGAAGGCTCTCGATTGTCCTCTGCTCGTCCGTCAGTCCTGTGTAGCCCCCACGCCCTCAACTGACGGCACATCCTGCTCACCTCCGGGACTCTGAGGTTTTGGGTGGCAGTCACTTCCTCCCAGTTTCCATTCAGGCCCCCATTCTTTTTAAAAAGATTGTATTTATTTATTTTTAGAGAGAGGGCAGGGGAGGGAGGAAGTGAGGGAGAGAAACATCAGCGGGAGAGAGAAACGTCGATCAGTTGCCTCTCATATGCGCCCCAGCCAGGGACCGACCCCGCGACCCAGGCCTGTACCCTGACTGGGAAGCTAACTGATAATTTTTTCTTTGTCGGATGATGTGCAACTAACTGAGCCACACCATCAGGGCCCATTCTTTTCTTTCTTAAGCAATCCATGCTGTTTTCTGAGAAGTCTTTCTCAGTGGCCCAGCACCTTGGACATTTTGCTTTGAAGTTATCTACCTTAGCTCAGCTTCTGAGCCTGACGAGTCCTCAATTATTGACCCACCGTTTGACCGAATCCCCTCTTGTCCTCTCCCTCCATCCGCACCCACTCACGGAAGTGCACGGGTCCTGGCTGGACCCGTGTGAGCATTTTCCCATCCAGGGCAGTGAGGGTGCCCAGAGGAGCCAGTGGAGATAGGGGGCGAAGCAGGATATAGGTCCCCAAGCGGAAGGAGTCCGCTCGCAGATACTGCAGGCCGGTCCCTAACAAGTGAGACAAGAGGAGAACGACTTCAAGGGTGGGACCGGCGTCTTGTCTGGAATAAGGTCACTCCTTTGTACTAAACAGAGCAAGTAGGGGATACTCAGCCTGGTTTACAGGCCAGGACTGAATTAATAGTATCTACTGTGATCTCAGCTCCATGAGTGCATGTGTGTGTGTGTGTGTGTGTGTGTGTGGTGCAGGGACCTGTGAGTGACATGAAGCTTAAGGCACAGTTCCTTAGCCATCGTCTCCCACCCATTTAGAACAGGCAATGGACCTGTCTAACACAGCAGGCCATGTATTAGGTGCTAAATTGTGGTGGGCGGAGCTCCGTACTGTTCATGAGGACGCCCCATTCTACTCCTCTGTCTGCTCTTGGGATGGCTGTGTGGATCTCCATTTGCTGTTCTACAATGTGAAGGGATGGGGCTAAACAGTGAAAAAAACCTTCAAAAAATTAAGAGGGAAAGATACCATAGACGGAAGAATGGGCGCAGAGCCCACGAATTCCCACAAAGCAAACACAGGGGTGTGCGGTGCCCGCCCCAGCGAGGCCAAGAAGTCGAAGAAGGCCTGCACCCAGAGGCCGCCACTGTGGCCCTCATGGTTCCAAGTCCCTTTTAGCTCTAACATGGAGGGACTCTTGACATAACCCCCGTGGACAGATCTTCACAGCCCTGGCCAAAGCCGTTAAAAACTAGAACTCTCTGTTATCTGTCTCCCCCTTTAGTTCTGCAACCATGAGTACGTAGGACCCAGATTGTTTCTTGGCTATCCAAACTCTTTTTTTTTTTAAACAACTGAAAACGATCAACCAAGTCTCTGTATCTGCCCTCTCCCCTGTGTTGTTGGCACTGTGGTTCTGAGGTTGTACTGTGGGTCAGAAAATTCCTGCTTTCATCCCAAAGCTCAGTACCAAGTACAAAGCTAGTTTTTTTTCTGGTGGTGCAAAATTGGCTGGGTGGGTACACTGGTGCTATGCTGTTCCTCAGGACTGCCAAATTGTGACTTGGCTTGTGTACTCATGCCCGTAAAAGGTTGTTTCAAGCACAGAAAAAGGGCAAACGTGGTGAGTACACACAAACGCGCGCTCGCGCGCACGCACACGCACACACCCAGAAAGCGTGGCTGCTGGCATAATCTCCACACGATGCACCCATTCAAAAGATGTTTGTAAAAGGAAATGGATTTGAAAATTCTTTGAATGGAAAAAGTGGGGCTGGATACTGTTCAGAGACAAATGAGTCCATGAGGCTTTACCGAAAAGCTGGGTTCCAGCAAGGCTTAGCATCATTTTGCTGTGGCTTTCGCTGTATTAGAGGTTTCTAACCTCTTTCAGTTGGTGACGCAGTTGGAACTTCTGATGATTCACTGGGGAGTGAGTGTCCTTCTTTGTCCATCAGTTTACCCCACTGTTGGATCTTGCGTGCCTACGTGCTCCCTGCCTCAACACCTGAGCATACCTGCTTGCACACCCACACACCTCTGCACGCTCCCGCGTGTGCACACACGTACCGCAGCCACCCTCACCTTCACTCTGTTCCAGCTACCACCGCTTCTGCCCCCCTGTCAGAAGCGGGGTCAAGCCTGGTCTGACGCACAACCTGCTGGCTGGGAAAGTGTTAGAGAAGGGAGCCCTAGGGACTTCCTCCTGACCCCAGAGCATGGGGACAAGGACTCTCCTGAACCGAAGTGCAGGCTGCATCGCCTCCCTGCTAGAATTAAATCATTCTCACCACAGGGCCTCTGTCATGGGGGGCGGCTCCCACGTGGAGCTGGAGAAGGAGATTAATTCTGTTGCGTGATCGGGGGCGTGGAGAGGACCCCAGATCCTACACTTATCCACTTTTCTCCACCCTACCTGCCTTGTCCCAGTGACCAAAGCCCACCTGCCAGCTCCATTCCTATGGGCTGCAAAAGGCTTTTGGTCATTAGGAGTTTCTTATTAAGAGGCATGTATCCGAGCCTTTAAGAGCTAATAGTGGGGAGAGAGCAGAAAACCTGTGAGGAGCTGTGGAGAGGGCGGCGGGGCCGAGGACCACTTTGCCTCTTAGCACATGGGTGGGGGCGCGTGCAGAATGTCAGCATTGCAACCTGCAAATGGGAGTGTTCTGCTTCCAGGTGAGCACTGGGTACAGATCAACCCGGTCTCCCAACAGGCTGTAAATTCCCTGGTAGTGGGACTGAGGCCTTCTGGAAGGAGTGATTCAGTACTAATGACTATCAGTACCGTGCCTACCACAGGCGGTTTCCTGTCCATTTACTGCTTGGTGCTGGAATTCTCTGCGGCGAAAAAGGAGGCACATTTCCGGATTGGCCGAGTCTTGGATTTAGAAAATGAGCGTTAAGGATACTGTTCAGTGTCCTTGATTTGCAGAAAGGGGAATGCCTCTCTGATACTAAAAAGGTGCTACAGAGCCTGGGAACTTGTCAAACCAGGTAGCCTGATGGGTTCGCCTCAAGCCCATACAAAAACCTGGAGGTTTTTAGCAGAAGGAAAAAGCAAAGTAGTGCTTGAATGTGAGTCCATGCAAGACTGCAAATGAAAATACAGAGTGAAACTTGATCAAACCTGGCACTGCTCTCCCAGGCTTCCTCAGGGTGGAGGAGATTGCTATAGACTGGAAAATGTAATTTTGAGGGGGCCTGGAGAGAGACAGCAATAAAGACCAGTTTGTTTTATTGCACATTTTGGGGGGGAAAAAGCTTAGGAAGTGCCTTAATGGATGAAATGAGAGATGGTTTTAGAGGACAGGGCTTGATAAAAGGAAGGCGGCCCGCGCTCTCAACAGGAGAGGTCATGCTTCTTTAATTTGTTGGAATTCACGAAGGTTTTACTGTAACTGCGGCAAAGCAAAAGTCAGGGGCTGTTTGAGTTTCTATTTATCAGTGCTGATGAAGCAGAGATGAAAAAGGACCATAGCTAGTTGTCAAACAAACAGTGCTGGGCTGGCAAATGTTTAACAACTGGCCGTGGGGGTGGGGTGGAGAGAAGCCCTGGACTGTAGTGTTTGCCGATGTCTGTGGTGTAAATACTCCTGCTGTGGCTGATTTCACGCTACCAACATGGCGTCACTGGACCCAGAGATACTCAGAATGGGTTCTCAGGAGCTGGTGTGAACCCAGGCACTTGTTATTTGGGGGGTTTGATGTGGGTGAGATGAAAGGGGGGGGCAGCAGATCTGGCTGTGCTTCCTCAGATGGGCGCCAACGGTCTGCTTCAGGAAGACAGGCCACACTGTTGTTGGTGGCACATGACAAGGGCTGGAGGAGAGCCAGGTCCAGGCCATTCTGGCCCGAAACGGTGATTTAAAATTCTAATGTTTTAAAGCCATTCCTGAGGCATCTGAAATGCTTCAGAGAAATTCCAGGAAGCCCAGAGGATTCTGAGCTACACATGAGGTGAACGGGCAAAAGAATATTGGGTCTTTAGGGGAAAGTGCCCATTACTTGAAACGAATGCTTTTTAATGATGTGTGAGCTGACCCCGGGTAACAGGATCAACAGGGGTCATGGGGTCATCCCCCTTGTAGCCGGTGAAGATTGCTTAGAAAGGAATGGCTGTTGCTTCCCTTGGAGCTCCTCTGTGCACACCATATGTCTTGCATTTTTTAAAAGACCAGACCCGAATTAAAATGTTCTGTCCTATTATCCCTAAAAGTACAACCATACTTGTCAGGCCAAGCATGCTATGCCTAGTCCACTTCTGAGGCACCTTTCCTTTGAGTGTAGGGTTTCAGGAGCACGAAGGAGCAGCCTCTCCCCTCCCCACAAGCCCTGGGAAAGGGGGTGCCACGTGTGGGTCCCTTGACCCCTCTGTGGTGCAGCCCCACATTTCTGGGTGTCTGAAGTAGATTTTGACTGAACAAGGGTTTCTGTACATAATAAACACGTAAGTGATCAAAAGTTCAAAATATAAACAACCTCCCCCCTTGCCAAAAAAACCCCCCCCAAAAAAACCCCAAAACCACAAAACTTAAAAAAATACCACTATAAAAAGGAAAATCTGCTATTTAATGGCTTATTCCTCCTTGCTTTTTTTCCCTCTAATTTATCCCATGCTTAGTGGACACTTGTGTCTTTTAAATATTAGGACTGGAAAGCTAAGAAGCTCATTATGCAATTTATTCTATGTGTATTTATTGCTAAGCATTGGGAAAATAAATAAGGCCAGTTTTCATCTGCTCAAGACACTTGTCATTTAATAAGGAATGCAGCGATTTGGGAGAGTTGGAACCCAAGCCAGGAGGCAGTGCGGAGGCACGGGCACCGGCAGGGTCAGAGCTGTTCTCTTAGAAGGCAGTGTGCGAAGGGTGGGTCGGGGAGGGAGACCACGAGAAATACACGCCCAAGTTTCAGGACAGATGTCACGGCAGTCCAAGCAGGTGGAAATAGTGGGAAGGGAAGAGAGGAGAGGCACGGGGATGCGGAATCTCACAAAGAGCAACAGAAATGTTAAGGGGGACTGTTCTGAGGGCAGGACAGTGAGTTCAAGCCGTCAAGCTTGAGAGGAGTTAGGGAGACATGGAGCAATTCTCCATGGGTTTCTGGTGTGTCGGCACATCTTGTGAGCAGAGGCCCCGACAGCTGTTGCTGCCGGCTTCGCTTTCCAGGACGTTTGTCTGGTGAACAGCCTTGGAAGGCAGAGTAGTTTCTTCACCTGGAGCAGAAGTAAGTTTGCTATTCGGTGGAATGATGTCTACCTCAAAGAGCAGGTAGCTTTGCTTGTAGCGCATGATAAAAATGAAGCTGATGTTACTTGCCATGCCACGGGCAATAATGTCCTTGGTCTCTGGCCCAGGAATTTCGTGTCTCCTCCAGCACTGATGACCCGGTGTCAGGCCAGTGAGTTAGTTGCAAGTAGGACAAAAATCCCAGACCCTCCACAGTTTTTGACCCATAGAAATAGACATTTAGGTCTAGGTGGTCTTTACCTATCATTTATTTCAATTTTCTTGTATCAGAGAGGAGGAAATGGAAGGCCAAGGTGACTTGCAGGACACAGAGCAAGTCGGCGGCCGAGAGAGAACTTTGTCCCAAGTGCCCCTGACGCCTTCCCTAGAACTTTCTCCTCCACCATTGCATACTGTACTTGGCTTGGCTGTAACAGTCAAGTCTGTGGATCGTAGGAGTGGCTAGATTTATTGAGCACTGTGCTGCTCCAGCAAGGGGCCCTTTTAAGAACCCTAAAGTAATTATCATCTTATTTAAACCCCTTCTCTTATTATCTCCAGTGTAGAGATGAGGACACTGAGGCGCACAGAGGTTAAGTGCTGGATCTGCACCCAGCCAGCCTGGTGCCAGCACCCATGGCCTTGACCACTTGCCCGCGCCGCCTCAGGCTGGTCAACATGGAAAGCTAGTTTTTGGAAGTAGGCATAGGAAAACTTTCAAAGTTTATATTTTTATTGGATAGCTCATGAAAAGAGAGGAAGGCTTCAAATGTGTTTTGATTCTGAGAGGCTGCATGATTCATTGGGATTATTTTTGTTTACAAATAGGCATTTCATTTCTGATTTACTAATGAGCTGAGAAAAATGCACGTCAATAAGATGACGAAGACGGTCATCTGTTGAGGGAGGAGAGGGAAGAAGGACACAGGGCAGCGGTGACCATTCTCTCAAGGGAAAAAACCCAGGAATTCACTTTTGGCCTTTTCGCTCTCGTTTTGCGTAATACTCAGCATGTCCCGGGCTCTTCCTCTTTGCCAGTGGCTGGGCTGAGCTTTTCACATGTGTTATCTCATATGAGCCCTGAGTGGCTCTGCAGGGCGGGTCTTTTTTATGATGTCCATTTTACAGATGAAGAAACTGAAGGCCAGAGAGGTAAAGTCACTCAGTAGGCATATGTTCTAAACCAGGATTAACTGCAGGCAGTCTCCCTTTGGGCCCTGTGCTCTCCACGCTGCCTTGGCTGTGCGATCAGTGAAGGCTGCATGGAGGAGGGGGCGTCCGAAGGCCAGGCAGACTTCTGGTATGGGAGTGGGAGGGTGTTCTGGGTGATGGAAGTGATGCGGGCACAGGGACAGTGTGGTTGATGTGGGGGTGGTGGGAGACAGCTGGAGAGACACGTGGGATGGGACTATGGAGTCGTGAATGAGAAGCTACGGTTGAGATGGTTTTGGAGGAGGAGGGGGAGCGTACAGTTAACGCTGCTATTCAAGACATAAGGCAGTGGCGAGACGATGAGGGCCTCACCTGGATGCCAGGACAGCAGTGGGAGGATGGAGAGGAAGGGAGGGGCTTCAGTCCTGCCTCCCGCCTCCCTTTCCTCCCGTCTGTGTGCTGGCAGCTTCGTATTCGTTATCCAGTAATTCTCCTTGGGTGCGGTCTTCTATATAAAATACTACAGTCTAGACTATGAATGTGTGGACTGGGTAATCCCAGCTAGGCTCAGGGACAATCCATTGCTCTATTGAAGAAACCCCAGAGGTGCTCACCTAGCATTTGAAACCGTACAGCCAAGGGCGTTCTCCCCGGTAGCTACTGCAGGCATTAGCTGCCTTTACCTCTGAGCAAAACCAGGGCTTTTGTTAATCGTGTGACAGATGAGGGAAATTACTCCTCCTTGGTGAACTATGTGTTCGATGTGCGGGCATTGGCCTACATTATTAAACTGGTATCTCCCCACTGCATGAGCGGGGGGAAGACTATATGGGGGTCCCACCCCCTGCACGCTTTGGAATGGTGCCCCAGGCTTGACTCTGAACCCGTCTCACTCAGTCCAGTTGGAGCTTTGGAGGATTCTTGCTGCCTGTGTCCAAGGCTTGGACATTGTGACATCGACCTTGAGTGACATTGACCTTTCATGCAAGTGCAATTGCAGCAGGTATGAGGAGGGCAGCTGAAACTTCCTCAAGTTTACAGAGCAGGTGTGTGACCTTTTTTATGCCAGTTTGCTAATAAATGTTTGTGCCTGGGGCAGAATTCGGTCTGAAACTAATTTTCATTGTAACCTAGAAGGGAAGTTGTAGGGAGGAGACCATAGCCCCATCTACATCTAATTGTTGGAGGCTACTGATATTTACACAAAAGAGCCTAATAACTGGGAGTGGCTAAACTGACTTGTGTCAGTTTGCCACCGTCACATACGAGGTAGATACTGCTAATACCTTTCTATTACAGATGAGAAAACTGAAACCTGGGGAAGGGGCCCCGCTTCCCCAAGGCAAGCTGGGAAATGCTAACACCAACATTCGAGATGTCACCTTCACTGGTTCTGCTGAAGCAAAATGCATCTGTCATTCCTTTCTCGTCATGAAAAAATTGGTAGCAAGGAAGGAGTAGAGATTATGTACATGGAGTTTGTTATTTAAAATATATGACTGTCAAAAGTCTGTATTTTTAGAATTCATTGCCGGGGGTGCAGATGAAATTGTGCATAGGCCAGGCTCAGCCCCCCGCTTTTGCTCATCTCTTCCAGCTCCAGGGGATCCAAATATAGTTTTTTAACAGTGGTTTTCCCTCTGGCGCATGCTGGTCTTATTTTAAGGGCAAAGAAGAATGCTGAGCTTGGCTTGGGTAAAATTGGAATTCACCTGCTTGGTGTTTGCTCTTCTTATGAGCTAATGTTCGTCTTGTTTCCAGAAGGTAGATTAATGAGACCCCTATGGCAGATGCCTGCCAAGAGCTAGTCTCCTTCATCCTTGATAAGGCTTAGCCCATTTAGGCTTAGTCTAAACAAGCCCTGGAAACTCTACCCTCCTTTGCTGCTGACTGCTTAATGGGGGACCGTGTCCTCAGTCCTGGCCAGTAATGGGAGTTTGTGAGTGAGGTGAGGATTTTCCTTCCTGTTAAAAGATAGAAAGCGTTATGAGGAGGAAGCCCTCTGCTCCCACTCTTTCCTTCTTGCATGGATGGGACACTGTCCTGTGAGGACATGATGTTTGGTGCTCCAGCAGCCATCCTGTGACCATGAGGGGACACTCGCCAACTTGTGAAGAAGGAAGGACAGAAAGAGCGAGCATCTTTGGTGGCATTGTTGACCTATTTAACCAGGCCTGGGAAGGCTAACCTGTAGCCCAGCTGCTATGGGAAATGAATATAGTTTAAGCCATTTTCAGCTGGGTGTTCTGTTACCTGTATCTGAAAGCATTTCTAGCCAAATAATTATGAATTATTAAAGAATAAACTAAGGGAAGGGTGACTAATTCACTGAAGGAAGAGCCAGCCCCGATGTTCATGAACGATGTATCTTGAGACCTTGATGAATCCCGTAACCAAAAGTCAGCAAGAGGCCCGTTGAACGCAGTCAAGCATCACAAAAAAACGGAAGGGGCTCCTTGTCCTAATGAAGGATATTTTGGTTGCAAATGACTGAAAAAAAAATTAATACAAAGGCTCTATGGGCCCAGTAAGTGAAAGGCCAAAAATGTAAGCTGCAGAAATGGCTTGACCCAGGGCTCAATGATGTTATTCAGTCCTGTGCCTCTTTATCACTCAGCTCCGCTCTTCTTAAGGGCTGTTCGGGCTCCAGGTGGTGGCAGAGAGGCCGCCTCCAGCCTTCGGACTGGGCTGTGTTCCCCGAGAACGCGACGCTTTGATTCAGGCCTTGGTCACCTGCCTGAATGTGGCACGTGGGTAGAGTCAGCTTCACCTGAGGCTGGGAGTGGGGAAAGGGTTCTTTTCCAGAAGAAATCAGGGACTGTTGCCAGAGCGGGGATGGATATGGAATGGCAAGAACTGGAGGTGTCCGCCCTGTCCCTTCAGATCGTTTTCTGCTTAAGGGAAATCCATTTCTCCAGCGTTTGTCCTTTTATACACTCACACATTTAAAAATTCCATCACAAGCCTGAGCTGTCAGCTTCCTTCTCAGGGCCATTTTCTTGACATTTTCATATGTAATGAGCAGAGGACACTCAAGCCACAAACAGACAGGGATGCAGAGAGCTCTGCTGAGACCCTCATCAGCCTCACTGAGCTGCAAGCCAAATTCCCACCTTGGAAAGTCACAGTCAGCGCAGGGCACACAGCTTCTGCCTTGGCTGTCCAACTGTGGAGGGGTAAGTGTGTGGGGCGACAAAATCTAGGGGTGAGCATTTTACAGGAGCGACAAAAGACCTTGGAAGAGCAGACGGATGGTGGAGTGACCCTGTCTGTGACTCCATTTGTCACAATTTAACAGAAAATGATGACGGTCTCGGTCCTTGAAGGCTGCACTAAGGTCTTGGGTGTGTCCGGGGGAGGCCACTGAAGACCCTCCGGCAGTTACTGAAGTCATTGGTGTTACCTTCACTGTGGTGTCTTCTGGGATGTGGGACTCACAGCAGGGAGAAAATATATCATGACATTAGGGTAACGCAAATAAGCACTTTTCACTTCAATAGCGATTTAAGCATTACCTTGTTTATATTAGGTTAAAAAAAACCCCACATAGCTAGCACACCAGGTTTTGATTTTATGACCGTTGCTGCTAAGGGGCGGCTGAAGTAAGCAGCCCCCTGGTGTCTGCCTTATGCAGACCTTGCTAATCTCTGACAGCACCCAGGTGGACAGTGCACGTGGCAAAGTTGGGAAGATTGACTGCAAAAGGCAGATGTTTGGGAAACACAATGGTTCAACACCCTTATGCGTGAAAAATGTTAATTAAGCCTGCCATTGTGTGAATTTTCTGTTGCTGAGGAACAAATTATCACAAATTTAGCAGCTTAAGACAACGCCCATTTGTTATCCCAGTATCTGCAGACTGGGCAGGGCTTACTGGGGTCCTGGGCTCCTGGGGTCGCAAGGCTACATTCAAGGTGTCAGCCGGGCTCTTCCTCTTCCTGAGCTCAGGGTTCTCTTCCAAGAGAATTCAGTTCCTTGTGGTTGCAGGACTGAGGTTGCTGGCTGTCAGCTGGGGATCCTTAAGGCCACCTGTCGGACCTTGCCATGTGGCCCCTCACCCACAGGACCTTGTCACGTGGCCCCTCACAGGCCCGCCCACCCCCAACAACATGGCAACCCACTTCTTCAAGGACAGCAAGAGGAAGATCCTTCTAGTCCGCTAAGGTGGAGTCTCATACAGAGTAACTTAATTATAGGAGTGGCTATCCCATCACCTTTGCTGTATAATGTAATATAATTACAGAAGTGACATTTCATCATATTCACTGGTCCCACTCACGGTCAAGAGGGCGGTTACATTGTGCGTGTAGACAAGGGAGCGGGAATCTGGGAACCGCCTTGGAATTCTGCCGACCGCAGGTTTGAAAACCCTCCTGGCCCTGGCTGGGCAGTCTCGATAATGACCCATAGGATGCCGGGACAGGCAGGTCCTGGAGATTTCCCTGTGAAACTCCTGGGGTAGAGGTTAGATGGAAGACACTTCGCACCGCTCTTTGGGGCAGAGCTGAGAAAGCGTGGAATCAGTGAGGTTCTGTGGGCCTTGACCCTGTGCTTAGAAAAGACCCACGCTTCGTTTACTTCTCTGCTCTTGCCACCGTGAAATTCTTGATCATTTTTGAACTCATGCATTATATAGTCATTCCTGCATAAATTGGTATTTGGTGGCTTGTAGAACTCGGGTAAATAGCATGAGAAAAATGGGGGAATAGGTAAAGTAGAACGAGTGCTTTTATAACCTGAGCATTCAGCACCTGTCTGTAAAGGCAGAGACCCCTAAGTGTTTCTGGGGAGGCGACTAGCCATGAGGTTTCCTGTCCAGGTCCCCTGACCTCGGGTGTAGCAAAGGGAACTCAAAGGAGAGCATGGTGTAACGGAGAACACAGACCCCTGGGGAGCAGAGTATAATAGAGAACGGTGAGATAAGCCCAGGGCGTGGGGGAGAGAGCAGGCGTGATCTCTAACCCCCCCACCCCGGGGGGAGGGGAGAGTGAGGTGGGGGGGACTTCCTGGAGGAGCTGATGCCAGAGCCAAGTCTTAAAGGATTCACAGAAGTCAGCTCAGCCAAGGGTGGGGATGTAGGTGAGTGGGTGTGTGAGTGTGAGTGCGAGTGAATGAATGCATGCCCTGGGGGAAGGGAAATACCCTAGGCAAATGTAGCCACGTGAACGAAAGCACAGAAGTGGGAGAAGCATGGTACATGAGTGGCTCTGACAACACCTTGTCGTGGCCATACTACCAAGTACGAGGTGGCAAGAATGCAGCTGGGAGGGCTGAACGCGGGGACCCTTGTGGCCTTGTTTCCATGACTGGGGCATTCCCCTGGAAGTGGTGAGCAATTACCCACGTTAGACAGCAAAAGAGACCGACTCTCAGAGAGGGTAGCTAACCTGCCCGAGTTTGAACAGTCCATTAGAGCAGGACAGACCTCCAGATCCGGGTCTACCTGACTTCCAGCCACGGTTGCCAGCGTTAGCGAAGATAAATACAGGGTGCCCAGTTCAGGCTGAATGTCAGGCAAACAAGAAACATTGTGCAAAGCCCACGTATGTGCCGTGCATTATTTAGGATACAGTTATACTTAAAGTTAGTTGTTGCTTCTATGCAATTCAAATTTAAGGGGACATCCTGTACTTTTATTTACTAAATTTGGCAACCCTTCTCCCCACCTTTGTCCTTTGGTCCTGTTCATGACAGTGGACCGTGGTTAATGATCCCCCATCCAGGGAAGGTTCCACGAAACAGGTAGGAGATGGCAGGAAATGTGGGATGAGGGAAAGAAGCGTCCAGATTATGCAGAGTTTTAATTTAAACAGACATTTAAAAATACAAGCGTTCCCGGTTGCCCACGGCAGGGAGCTAGGATTGAAAGTGAGTGGCACGGCGGCCCCGCCACCCCATTACTCTGATTGCTAAATGGGGGATTCTCCAATTTCAGGCACAGATGAGGAGACAGAGAAGCAGGTTCTTTCACCACCAGGATTATTTTGTCTTTTTTCATCCATTATATTTCAGGAGCTTTAAAATCCGTAAAGACAACCTCAGGGGCAAGTAGGGGTGTCATTTATAGTTTGAAGCGTTTTCTATTGTGCGCAAGAAAAAGAGGAATTCCAAATATGGAAGACCATATTTTCCAGTGCTCCGGCCACTTTAAATACTCTTCAAAGAAAGTGCCAACAAGAATGAGAACGAAGAAAAGTTTTCTTTTCTTTTTTTTTTAATGTCTCCCCTATTATGTTCTTGCCTTCTTAAGATCTTAACATGCCTGTGTCAGATGCAAGTAGCTTTTTACTATCATCTTGAAACAGAATCCTGAGACATTTACTCCAGAAAAATGTAGGCTATTTTTTTCTTCTTCTCTAAGTAGAAATAGCATATTATGGTTAGCATATGTGTCTCTCCCTTTCATGTGTTCCTTTTGATTACGTGCTCTGTCTCTCCAGGTCTTTGTAGTTGAAAAGGTGAGGCTTTCTTTATAAACACTGGAGTCCTGCAGAAATGCCTTGGACAGGTTAGCCTGAGAGGCGCGCCTGCCCCCCCGCCGGAGCTGTGGTCGTCAGCACGGAGCAGTTCGGGCGGGCCTCGGCGGGGCTCCTGTCTCTAGGCTGTGTTCCGTCCACCCGTCTTGCTGTGCCACAGTGTTTCTTTTCCCCATGTTTGGAATTGTTTTTTCATGGAGTAGGAGAGCGATGACTCGTTGGTTCCCGTTCTTGGCTATGTCAACTGGCGTGACACTCTTAGCTATTCTCAGTGCTCCTTTCCTCCCCTGGACACTGGGGTAGCAATAGCCGCCTCTCAGGGTTGTTTTGAGTATTAAACTCCAAATGCAGGCACAGCTTGTATTCGTGGCCAGTGGTTGCCATAAGAAATTGCTACCGACGTGGTGGGTTAAAACCGGAGAAAGGTAGTCTCTCGCGGTGCTGGAGGCCAGAAGTCTGAAATCAAGGTGTCGGCGAGGCCACGCTCCCGCTGAAGGCTCCAGGGGAGAACCCTTCCTCGCCTCTTCCAGCTGCTGGCAGCTGTGGGTGTCCCTTGGCTTGTGACCACGTCAGTCCAGTCTCTGCTTCTGTCTTCATGCGACCCCCTCTCTGCCTCTCTGGGCATCCTTTTCTGTTTCTTATGACGACACCCTCCTTGGGCTAGGGCTCACCCTCATTCACTATGATCTCATCTCGATCCTTATCTTTTGTTCATCTGCAAAGACCCTCTTTCCAAATTAGGTCCCATTCTGAGTTTCCTGGCAGACATGCAGTCTTGGAGGACATCACCGAGCCCACGACATGGCTTACAGTGCGGCGCTGGGCTTTCCGAGAATGGGAGTTCCTGGAGCCACGTTGAGCAGGTTATGTAACCTTCTTGGTCCCGTCTAAAGAACAGGCTATTTACATAAGGCCTCCGAAAATGTCTTGTAGAGTCACCGGCCAGGTGGTTCTGTGCCAGGCGCTGGGAGCCGGGAGCTAGGTGACTGTCGCCCCAGCCCTCTGGGAGCCCATGGTCCAGCGGAGGAGAGTGACATGTAAACAGGTAATTACAATGCCCCTATTTATTAGGCTGGTGCACGCCCAGGACTCATCCAGAACAACGCTCCCATAGCTGTTGGCTGCACACATCGCGCAGGGAGCCAGTCCTACCCTGGCTCTCGCAGCCGGCTCCTCGGGCCTTGCCCTCCCGCCTGGGGTTGGCAGGTTACTCACAGGTTAATCTCCAATCGCTGTACTCCTCTAGATCCTTGTCTGCTCTCTGGTTTTGGCCTTTATCTTTATTGGAAGCGTCTCAACTGGCTCACTGCACTTTCATTTTTTTCCCCTGGTGATGGATTTCTACACCCCTTTTCAAAAGACAAAACAAATTGTTTGTTTAACCTCCGCAGGAATAAGTGGGCCAGGGGTGGCGTGGGAAGGGAAGCATACTTATTATTCTTGTGGGCAGACCCTCCTGGGTATTTCCTAAGAGATTCTTCACTGACTCACCTTATTGCATTTCCCCCATTGTAGTAAAAAAAAAAAAAATCAACCACCTCACCTCTAAGTCGTCCTTATCCATCCCTCTTTCTTCTCCGTCTTTTTTCCATACTCTCCCATTCTAAAACGTGGCCAACATCTAGTTTCGCATTGCTTCTTTTTGTATTTTTTAGAGATCTGTATATGGGGCACAGAAAATACTCAGGATGTCAATTGTTGCTGACAGATGGCAGCTATGTTGGTTGAGTGGGGTCGGAGTTAGGTGAGTCTAGGTCTGTTTGGCACAGCTCAGGAGAACCAATCTTTTGGGCAAATTTCCAAAGTAATGGTTCTCAAAAGCAGGAAATACATTAGACTCACTTGGGTGGAAGGTTCACAGCAGAAACTGAAACAGTCCTCCTGGAGATTCTGATTCCTAAGTCCAGCTTTTAGAAGCTCCCCAGGTACCCGACGTAGAACCAACCTTGAACTTCTGATGCCCATAGTGTACCCCTGACCCATCAAATCAAAGTCGCTGGTGTGAGAACCAGGTATCATTGTGCCGGGTTTTAAAGCTCCAGGTGATTCCAACCCGTAGCCCAGGCTGAGAACCACGCCCCACGCTCAGTTAAGCTAGAGGGCGGGCTAGAAACAGGTGGTGGGCCTTGCCCTCATTCTCGGAGGTAGCAGCTCTGCATTGGTTGGGTGGGGGTAGGGGCGGGGGTCTGAGGCTGATATTTCTAACAAGTTTCGAGGTGTTGCTACTGTCATGTGTCTGAGAGCACGCTCTGGGGACCACAGTCCGAAAGGAAAGTTGCTTTTCTGCAGGTAACGTGATATTCTCATCTCCCCTCCCCCCACCCTTCGCTCATCAGTTCAGGGACCTCGGCATTGTTTTTATTTCCTGAGCTCGCTGGATGAGGGTTTGTCCGCAGGCCTCCTGCTCTTGCTGGCTGGTGTCACACAGAAGGGGAGGCGCCAGCCGAATCTGCAGTGGATGGGGCTGCTTGCACATCTCGCCTGGATGTCGGCTTTCCTTCTCAGGCCGCCGCGCCGGGTGTAGGACAGTGTGTTCTTACGGAGCCAAGTTTCCCTGCATTGTTCCCCTTCCCTGGAGGAGGCCAGGCTGTGTCCCCGGAGCCCAGTGAAGAGCCCTCTTAGCAGAGCTCAGAGGCCTAGCCCAGACGGGTGCCAGGCTGCAGGGGAGCCAGGGAGCCTCCCTGGGTGTCAGGGAGCCTCTGAGGCTGTGGCAGGTGTGGGGAGCTGACAGGGGATCCGGGCTGGGGTGCTCTGGGCTGCAGAGGCCACATGCCTGGGATGTCAGGGGACCAGGGACCCAGGAGCCCAGAATTAGTTGGTGTTTGCAGGTGTTTTTAATTGGCTGATAACTGACATAGAGTATCTTGTTTGTTTCAGGTGTACCTCATGGTGATTCAATATTTATGTACATTATGAAATAATCCCCAGGATGCATCTCATTAACATGTATAACCACACAAAGCCATTACAATATTATTGTTGATTATATTCCCTATGCTGTACGTTATGTCCCCACGTCTTATTTATATTTATTTTAAAGTTGGAAGTTTGTACCTCTGAGTTTCCTTCACCTTCTTCACCTGCCCGACTCCTCCCCTCAGCGGTACCCAGCGGCCCGTTTCTGGTAGCTCTGTGTCCGTTTCGTTTTTGTCTTTTAGGTTACATGCAGAGGTGAAACCTACAGCGTCTGTCTTTCTTTGTCTGACTTACTCCGCCTGGCCGAATCCCCTCTAGCTCCATCCATGTTGTCTCAGATGGCAGGATTCCATTCTTTTTTATGGCTGAGTAATATCCCATTGCATATATGACAGCAACTTCATCTGTTTTCATCTGTCAGTGCACACTTAGGTTGCTTCCATATTTTGGTTATTGTAAATACTGCTGGAATGGTCATACGACTGTTTGAATTAGCGTTTTAATTGTTTTCAGATAAACACCCAGAAGTGGAATTGCTGGGTCACGTGGCAATTCTATTTTTAATTTCTCGAGGGACCTCCGTACTGTTTTCCACAGCGGCTGCGCCAGTTTATATTCTCACCGACAGTGCACGAGGGTTCCATTTTCTCCACATTGTTGCCAACACTTGCTGTTTATTGTCTTTTTATCACAGCCATTCTGACAGGTGCGAGGCGATACGCCACTGCGGTTTGGAGTTGCATATCCCTGATACTTAGTGATGTTAGGCATTTTTTCATGCGCTTGCTAGACATCTGTAGGTCTTCTTCGGTAAAATGTCTATTCAAGTCCTCTGCCTGTTTTTTAATTGTTGTCTTTTTTTTACTGAGTTGTGTAGTTCTTTGTGTATTTTCACTATTACTCTCTTATCAAATGTAAATTTGCCAATATCTTCTCCCATTCCGTGGGTTGCCCGCCTTTTTGTTTTGCTGATGCTTCCCATCATTGTACAAAAGCTTTTTAGTTTGATGAGGCCCCATTTGTTTTATTTTTGTTTTTATTGCCCCTGTCTGAGGAGACTGGTTCAAAAAATATTGCTAAGGCTAATACCAAAGAGGAACTTACTGACTGTGTTTTCTTCTCGGAGTTTCGTGGTGTCAGGTCTTACATTCAAGTCTTTAATCCGTTTTGCGTTTATTTTCATGTGTGGTGTAAGATGGTGGTTCGGCTTCATTCTCCCGCAGGCAGCCCGTTCAGGTTTCCGACACCGTTTACGGAGGGGACCGTCTCTACCTCGCCGTGCATTTTGCCTCCTTTGTCATAGATTAATTGACCATACATGCATGGGGTTATTTCTGGACTCTTTATTTCATTGATTTATGGGTCCGCTTCGGTGCCAGTAACATACTGTTTGGATTGCGATGGCCTTGCAGGGTGGTGGTCTGAGGTTCGAAGGCAGGTATACAACAATACAGTCTGGAAAAGCGACTGGGACGAGAGTATAGCACGCTCTGCCCGCCGTAGGAAGTTGTTGTCTCTCTCTCTTGTCTTTCTCCTCCCCAGAGCAGATAATTTGCCATCCAGATCTAAGGCCCAGGAGCCACTTCAGTTAAAGGACACGATTCTATAATAGTCATTGAGTCTTCTAGTACCTACCCCACTTTTAGCCTGAGGGACAAAAGCCGCAAATGTCAAACGCTGCACTCCCAGTGGAATAGAAGGCTGTCTTTGTTCAGTGCCAGGCTTATCTGTGAGCACTTTACAATCTTAAGGCAACACGCCCACTCCTGTTTTTCTTGGGCCAGGTAAGCCTGTGCCTTGGAACCCTCATGACAATATCTCTTCAGGGGGTGGGCTGTGTCCGAGGGGGAGGGACGCCTGAGGGGGAAGCCACGGAAGCCAGGGGCTCCCTAAAAAGGGACAGGTGGGGACACTGGGGTGTCTCTAGGCTCCCAGGCCACAGTGCTATAGTCGACGATGCTTTGCTCAGTTTTCTCTTTCGGTATCTCAGTGTCCCTTAAAGCCACCAGGTTCAACATATGGCACTCTGTGTTGGCCTGGCACAGGATCTGGCTTGACTGTAGGAGAGTCTGTGCCCTGAGCCAACCGCGACAAGGGATAGTCAAGATACCAGGTTCACATCCCCTCTCCCCTCCCCTCAAGGGCTGGAACTTGGGGGAAATGGCTTCAAAGGGCATCTTTTTCTTCTTATTGTACGAGATGATAGGGTTCTTTGCTCTTTAAAACCATTTCCCCAGTGAAGCCAGTGAAAGAAATCGAGTGATCACACAGCTGCTGCATGGAGTCAT
Organism: Mormoops blainvillei; assembly: GCA_004026545.1. Lineage (NCBI taxonomy): Eukaryota > Metazoa > Chordata > Mammalia > Chiroptera > Mormoopidae > Mormoops > Mormoops blainvillei. The sequence continues at coordinate 203,769 of PVJD01002271.1, forward strand.
CTGGTCACCCTGCCAGTACCCAGGGTGCCCACGTGGTGCCCAGCATTGCTTTGGTACTGGCGGCGCAGAGAAAGGGGAAAAGACAGGATTGCTCCCCCCAGGACAGCAGGTGTCAAACTCTTTGGTCTTAGGACCCTTTATGCTCCTAAAAATCATGGCCCTTGAAAAAGTTCTGTTCGAGGGTTATCTCTATTAATATTTCCCGCATTCGAAATACAGAGAAATATTTTAGCGTGTTTATTTTTTTAACATATTAAGAAACAATAAGCCCAATATGTTAACATAAATAATATTTTAATGAGGAAACTACATTGTCTTTATTCTAAATGGCTTTGTTGAGTTGTAATGAATATTGATAAGTTCTGCATATTTCAAGTGTATAATTTGATTGACGTTCACGTACACCCTTGAAAACATCACAGCATACCTGTCACCCCAGCTTCCTCGTGCTCTTTGTACTCCTTTCCCTCAGTATCCCCCCCACCCCGGTCACTCCCCCCAATAACCGTTGATCTGCTTTCTGTCACTGTAGATAGTTTGCATTCTGTGGGATTTTATGTAGTAAATGGAATCATAGGGCCCGTGGTCTTTTGTCGCTAGCTTCTTTCATTCAGCATAATTATCTTGAGAGTCATCTCTGCTGTTATGTGTATTAACAATTCATTCTTTTCTGTTATTGAGTAGAGTTCATTCTACGAATATACCATTATTTATTCATCTGTCGATGAACATTCAAGCTGTGCCCAATTTTGGGCTTTTACAAATAAAGCTGCCTTAAATATTCATGTACAAGTATTTACATGGACATATGCCTTCTTTTCCTTTGCGGAAACATCTAGGCGTGGAACAATTAATCCTATAGTGCGCATGCGTTTAACTTTTTAGGAAACTGCTCAGCGGCTTCCCGAGTAGTCGCACTGTTTTACGCTTCTACCAGTAGAGTGTGAGCTCTGGTTCTCCCAGGGCGGAGCTGCCAAACTCCACTCGTTCTGCCGTACTATGCTCTTCGGAAGGAAGTTGCTGTGCGTGGCCCCTCCCTAATGCGCAGAAAGTTCCCTACTTAGTTATTCATTTTATATCAGTATGGCTTCATGGGTCTATATTTTATGCTTTATCCAGTGCTATGTTTCTTTATTTTGTAGCTGCCTTCATTTTGAAAGTTATTTTTTGGCCAGATATAGAATTAATCTAGGCTGACAGGCACCTTCTTTAGTATTTTAAAGATGTCACTTCGGTGCCTTCTTGCTTGTATTGTTTCCAATGATAAATATGCGGTCATTCTTAATGTTTTGTTACTTAATATATGACATGAGTTTTTCTCTGGCTGTTTTTAAGATTTTCTCTTTATCAATGGTTTTAAGCAATTTGACTATGTGACTTGGTATCTTTTTTTTTTTCCCCCCACATTTTTTCTGCTTGGGGTTTTTATAGCCTTTTTTTCTTTTTTTTAAAACTGTCATTTTTAATATTTCTGTTGTTATGCCTCCAGGTTTATTAATTTATTCTTCTGCAATGTTTAACCTGTCATTAATCTCATCCGGTGTAGACATTTAATTTGGGACTTTAAGAATTATCTCCCATGTCCCTAGTTGTGTTTAGGAGGTTATAATAACTGATTTAATGTCCTTCTGTGTGAATTCCAGCGTCTGTGTCAGTTCTGGGTCAGTTTCAATTGACTGATTATTCCCTTCATCGTGGGTCATGGTTTCCTGCCTCTTTGCGTGCTTGGGAATCGTTGATTGGTTGCCGGACATTGTGATTTTTACCTTGTCAGGTGCTGGGTATTTTTGTGTTTCTGTGACTATTCTGCGGCCTTGTTCTGGGGTGCTGTTAAGTGAGTTGGAAGCAGTTTAATTCTTTTCAACCCTTCAATTATGATTTGTTAGGCTGCCCTCGCGGTGTTGATTCTAGGGCTAGTTATTTCCCACTGCTGAGGTAGGACCTTCCTGAGCACACAACAAAGCGCCTCGGTTTAGGAGTTTTTCCAGTGCGGCGGGTAGAAACTAGAACTCAACCCGGTCCTGTCTGAGAACCAGGAGTTTTCCAGTAGTCCTTTTGAGTGGTTCTTTTCTTGACCTGTGGTAGTTTTCTTTCGCAAAGGAACTGATTAGTATTCTGCCGAGTCTTTGAATGGGACCCTTGATAGATCTCTGGGGTTTTTTTTCCCCCGTGCAGTTTGCTCCTCTCTGTCATATATATAAATATATAAATATAAATAAACAAATAAATATATATGTTTATAAAAATATATAATATATTTAAAATATTATTTATATATTATTTATATTTAAAATATTAGCTTATATATATATAAAAATATATAAATCTGTCTTGGTCTTCCTGAATCTTCAACTCTGTATCTTCAACTCAGAGTCTGTGAATCTCTGCCTCAGTTTCCCCTCTTTGCGTCACATCCTGCAAACTCTTTCAAGGCAGTCACAAGGCCCGCCTTGTTCATGCCCCGTTCCTTAGGGGTCACTGTCCTTCATCACCTAATGCCTAGTGTCAGGATCGCTGTTGTTTCATACGGCTTGTCTGGGTTTTTGCTTGTTGCAGATGAGATACTAAGTCTAGCCCAGGCTTCTCCATCTCGATCGGAAAACCTATAGAGTTTTTTTTAAAAATGTACATGATCCAATCCCAGACTTGGGGATTCTGATTCACTGCTAGGTCTGAGGTGAACAGCTAGTGATCAGGTCTCTGAACTTAAAGGACAAAAAGTTTAACAGCTATAGCAACTGATGTGTGTGGGTGATTCTTATGTGCTGCCCCTCCCCCAGTGGAGAGCTCTCTGATAGCTTGAGAACCACAGTTATTTATGACACATTACCCATTCAGTACACACCGTGCTAGCTGTTTTACACACTTTTGTATAATTTCATTTTGTAGCAAATCATTGGCCAAGGTATCGTTATCCGCGCATCACGGAAGAGGAAATGGGGGCTTCCACAGGGTGAGGAAAAGACAGAGCCGTGGCCTTTAGCCACCCTGGGCTGGTTTTCCAACCCTGCTGAAGTGTCGCCGCAGAGTCTACATCGCCACCCACAGGCAAAGGCTGACCGATGTCCCAACGAAGCCAGCGGCTGCTTTCAGAATCATTTTTATCCATTCTGATGATCTACGGGGCATTACAAACTATCCTTTTGTCATTTAGAGATAGCTGTCCCTTTCTTGATTATGATATTTTTGGTTCTTTTGGTCTTTTTAAAAAAAATTTTAAGAATCAAACTTTAAACCCTAACTCTAGAACGTTTGTACCGCGGGTAAGGAAGAAAGAATGCCCGTGTGCCCACCAGACAGCCTAAGAGAGGCTCGGATGGCTCTTTACATGCATTTCGGGTGAGACTAGGTGCTTCGACTCAGTGCTCGGACCTCCGACTGCACCCAGGCCTCTGCTGCTGCTTGTGTTTTTTCCGAGCAAACTCTCCGACATGTGTTACTTCATAAGGTTCAGAGATCAGGGCCCTTGTGAATGGGGCTTGCTACCTCCTACGTCCCAGGCAGTAGATGCTCTCTAAGGAATCATTTAGCTGTTTAAGAAAGGAGGAGCACTTTTGGCTCTCATGTGGCAACATGCCTAGTTAATAAAAAAGGGAGTATCTCTGAGGGAAAATAGAGCATATACTATAGTCTCAGGGGAGCAGTGCCTCACTTTGTGTCCAAGTCAGAAACTGCAGGAGTAGCATCAGGCGCTGCCCGACTCCGGTGTTCCAGCCCCACACGAAACCGCCCTTGACCGCCGCCTTCACGGAAGGCACAACGTGGCACCTCTCTAATTTTTCTCTCCAGTGAAAGTGTGCAGGCCTCCTGAGGGGACCCTGGTTGTGCCACTTTGTGGATGACGCCTCCTCTCCCGAACCCGTGAGTGAATTTTGTTCCTTCCTGGCATGGCGGTCTGTGGCTCCCAGTGTGGTGGCCTCCGGCATCACCTCCGGGAGGTCAGAGAAAAGAGAATCTTGGAATCCTCATGCCCACCCAAGTGGGTGCCTACACAGACTATGAGTTATCAGACACAGGCGGAGGACTTTAGAATTAGGAGTCCCAATCGCTGCAGTTTCTGAATTAGTGGCAACATTTTATTGTACATTGTTTATCGCGTGGTTGGTTCTCCTGTGCACCAACCCCATCCGGGGAACTATGTAGGGGCGCACCAAGAGTCGCCTGGTTAACGGGAACCCAGGTCGGGTTGAAAGGGCCTTCCTCTGAACAACAAAGGATGCGCCTCTGGCTCAGAGTTCTGTGCAGGTGAGGAACTGAGGTAAAGGGAAGAGTAGTCATCTGGGGACAGAGAGGATTTAAAGCCCCCCCCCTTTTTTTGTTAAACATTCGGTCTCTAAATCTGGGGTTATAAGTGTAAGGTTGAGCTTTTCTTTCTTTAAAAATAAGAGGAGAAAATTTTATCTCAGCACTTGAAAGCCACCAATGCCCTTCTCGCTCTCCTACCCATTTTCTGCTTCCTCCTCCACGGGATTAGGGAGCCCAGGCCAGGGGAGAGTTCGGTGACTGAGCGCCTCGTTCCAACAGGTTATCATACAGTCCATTCAGCAAATAGCTGTCTGGATATATCAGCTTCCAGGAAATTTTATGTTCCTTTTTTTCCTTCTTTTTTTTTTTTCTTTTTTTTTTTTTTAACTGATGCCTGCACCTCCCCCAAGTCCAGTGAGAATCCCTGGGATTGGAGCCTGGACATCAATATTAAACAACTGCCACCAAAACTTCACCTGCACAGCTGGCGGTGAGAACAGCTGTTCTGTATCATGCTTCTCAAATTCGAATGTGTCAGCAAATTACACAGGAATCTTGTCAACAAGCAGAGTGTGACTTAGGTCTGGGCGTGGGGAGGGGGGCCCTGAAGGCTGCATGTCTAACAGGCTCCCAGCTGAAGCCCGTGAAGACCACTTGGAGTCGCAAGGCCAGGCGGTACTGGAAAGTAGGTTTGTGGATGCGTTTGTGGAATGGTTTCCGCTGTTAGGACTGATGAGGCTGGAGGACCCTCCCTAGAGCCATGCTTTATTTCTCTCTTTTAAATTCTAAAAGCTGAGGGAGGCTTTGCCCAGGAGCCCCGGGGCTATGGCTCAAGTCCTGGAAATCCAACTCCATACCAAGGTGTGGCCTCGCTGTGTAATCCACACGGGTGCCACCAGCAAGCTCTCTTCAGGAATGACATCTATCCTGTGCCCACTTGTTTCTCTCTGTGGAGTCTGCACCATCGTGCACCGCTTCATTGCAGGTTGGAAGGGAGCTCTCCCGTCCACACGAAGCATGCGCGTAGGCCCTCGGCCAGACCCCCCGCCCCCTCGCCAGCAACCCACACAAGGGAGGTCTCGTCCACATGAAAGAGGTCCAGGACCGGCCCACTCGTTTCTCAGGGTGAGCCCAACGGCCGCCCCCTGCAAACAACCCAGGAGCTGTTCTGCTAGTTTTGATCCCAGATGTGATTAGCGGTTAATGGACCTTGAAAGACATCTTTATTTATTATTATTGCAGGTCCCCGTTGCCTTGATATTGATCTTTTCCAATTTTCGATTTCGTCCTTTGAAATACTCGGAAACGGAGGGCGACTCATTGCCTGCAGCACTCCCTTGTTTGAAGCTCATTTCCTTTCGCGATTATGGTGGTGATATTTCACTGCAATTGTTACTCGGTGCGCGTTTCTTTTGGACTAGGGGCTTGAAGTAAATGAGGATGTGCCGTTTCAAAGGCAGGCGACAGGTAGATAAGAACCTCGTTTGCAAGTAAGTTTAAAGCTTCTAAGGAGGCCTCAGGACCAGCCTTCATTGGTATGTTCATCAAGAAGTCGTAATTCTCGATATGATAACACAGGAAGAAAAAGGCCGTGTCAGATTTGGGGATGCTAGAAAATTGGTCATTTTGTTGATTAGCGTGTCTCTCAGCCAAAGTATTTTTAGGAAGCCTCTATTTATGTTCAGAAAAGAGGAGTTAAATGAGGTTAGTTTATTCAATGAGCAGCATCTACGTCTCTGACCCCTTTGCTCACCAGGCTGCAGCCAGTGTTTTTAAGCACCGTCCGGGCGCTGAGTCGAGCAGGGCACGTGCAGCTGCATGACATGTCGCTGGACTCCTAGGGCCCAAAGTCTGGGGGAGGAGGCAAATAGATAAGAGAGGGAGCCAGGCTCCAAAGTAGGTGAGGTTCTAAAGTTAGCCTGCAGACAAAAACTTTGCACAGAGTCAAAACACGATAGAGCTAAGTGTCATTTCAACAAGTCACCTCGGCCCGTTTCCTCCAGAACAGATCACTGCTCTTCCGGTTGTGTTCCAGCTAGAGAAGCTGGTGTTGGGGGCCATGTGGTTCTTTCGACGCTGCTAGAATGATCCCCACAGAGGAAAGATGGCCCAGGACAAGAGGCATGTAGGCACGGCAGATGCGTGTCCCCCCATTGGAGACATATGTGCCCAGTGAGGGGACTGGCAGGGGAATTCCTTGCATGGTCTCATTGTTCTTTTTCTAATAAACTCATACGTATATTTTTTGTCTGATGCACAAAGATGATGGAAGTTCTGCGACCTGTGTTGTGATTCTGCTGTACGAAGCCAGGTGCTGGAAGGAAGATATGCCCAAAGGGCTGGGGGAGTTTGGGGGAAGGGAGGGATTAGTTTAAAACAAGAGGACTGGGGAAGTCTTTTTGGAACAGTGGGGAAAGGAGTCAGGCCTTGGAGGAAGGTGTGACTTTGACAGGTAGTGTGTGGGGAACTTGAGACCCACTTGGGACCAGCTTAGGAAAAGAGAGAACGCTGAATCAGTCTCTGGGATGTGGATGTGGGAAAGCGGGTATGCAGAGGGTGACACTGTGTGACTTTCAAAAGGGCCTTCCTCCTATCCCGAGCGCTCTCTGCTTTATCCTTCTTTTAAGTGGTATTAGAGCGAGCCCGTGGCATGACAAGTTCTCCGATGGGAGGGGTGCGTGTGGGCGCGGTAGATGAGGTGGGAGGGAGTTACGAGGTTACAGTGGGGGCTGTATCAGTGGACCTGCAGTGGAAGCCAGTGGAGACATCTCGTCCAGGGAGCGTCCGTGACATAAAAGGGACAGCTTGATGCCAGGGGGGTTGGTGGGGGTGCAATGGGGCCAGAGGTAGAGAAGTAGTGGCTTAGGGGGTTGTAGGTTTGAAAGAACTTGAAGAGAGTAGTAAGGGGGGCAGCTCAGGGGGCTGTGACAGAA
>PVJD01002272.1:0-123646 GCA_004026545.1 Mormoops blainvillei
AGTCTGCATTCCCACCAATAGTGCAAAAGGGTTCCCCTTTCTCCACATCCTCACCAGGACTTGCGTTTTTCTGATTTATTGATGATAGTCATTCTGACAGGTGTGAGATGTTATCTCATTGTGGTTTTTATTTGCATTTCTCTGATGATTAGTGATGTTGAGCACCTTTTCAAATGTCTTTTGGCCATCTGTATGTCCTCCTTGGAGAAGTGTTTATTCAGGTCCCTTGTCCATTTTTTAATTAGGTTGTTTGTTTTTTTGGTGTTGAGTTTTGTAAGTTCTTTATAAATTTTTGATATTAACCCCTTATCAGATGTATCAGTGAATACGTTCTCCCATTGTGTGGGTTGTTATTTTATATTGTTGACAATTTCCTTTGCTGTGCAAATCCTTTTTAGTTTGTTGAAGTCCCATTTGTTTATTTTTCTTTTGTTTCTCTTGCCTGGGGAGATATATCTGATAAAAAACTTATACGAGCAATGTTTGAGATTTTCCTGCCTATGTTTTCTTCTAGGATTTTTATGGTTTCAGGCCTAATATTTAAATCCTTGATCCATTTTTAATTTATTCTTGTGTGTGGTGTAAGAAGGTGGTCTAGTTTCATTTTTCTGTATGCATCTGTCCAGTTTCCCCAACACCATTTATTGAATAAACTACCTTTAGCCCAGTGTATGTGCATGCTTTCTCTGTTGAATATTAACTGACTACAAAGGTATGAGTTTATTCCTGGGCACTCTATTCTGTTCCATTGATCTATGTGTCTACTTTTTTTGCCAGTACCAGATGTTTTAATTATTATGGCCTTGCAGTATGGTTTGATATTAGGTAGCATGATTCCTCCAACTTTGTTCTTCTTTCTTAGGATCACTGTTGCTATGCAAGGCCTTTTTTGGTTCCATATAAATTTTTGAAATATTTCTTCTAGCTCTATGAAATATGTCATTGGAATCTTGATAGGAATTGCACTGAATCTATAGATTGCTTTGGGTACTATGGACATTTTAATGATGTTAATTATTCCTATCCATAAACACGGTATGTTCTTCCACTTATTTGTATGCTTTTCAGTTTCTTTCCTCAGTTCTTGTAATTTTCTAGTATGGGTCTTTTACATCCTTGGTTAGGTTTATTCCTGGGTATTTTACTCTTTTTGAAGCAGCTGTAAATGGGATTGTTTTCTTAATTTCCCTTTCTGTTAGTTCATTATTGGCACATAAAAATGCAACTGATTTCTGAATATTAATTTTGTATTCTGCTTCTTTGCTGAATTCATTTATCAGTCCTAGTAGTTTCTTGGTAGAATCTGTGGGATTCTCTATGTACAGTGTCATGCCATCTGCAAGTAAAGACGGTTTTACTTCTTTCTTTGCAATTCGCATGCCTTTTATTCCTTCCTGTCTGATTGCTGTGGCTAGGACTTCCAGTCACATGCTTCATGTGATTTCAATCTTCTTAAATTTATTGAGACTTGTTTTGTGTCCTAGCATGTGGTCTATCCTAGAAAACATTCCATGCTCACTTGAAAAGTATGTATATTCTGCTGCTTTTGGGTGAAATACTCTGAAGATATCAATTAAATCCATTTGATCTAGTGTGTTGTTTAAGACTGTTGTCTCCTTGTTGATTTTCTGCCTAGAAAATCTATCCATTGAAGTCAATGGGGTGTTAAAATCCCTAACTATGACCATATATCTATCTATCTCTCCTTTTATGGCCATCAAGATTTGCTTTACATATTTAAGTGATCTTATACTGGGTGCATAAATGTTTACTGGGATTATATCTTCTTGTAGATTGTTCCCTTTATCAGTATGTAGTGTCCTTCTTTGTCTCTTACTATAGCCTTAGTTTTAAAGTCTATTTTGTCAGATATAAGCACTGCTACCCCAGTTTTTTTTTCTTTTCCATTTGCATGAAATATCTTTTTCCAACCCTTTACTTTTAGTCTGTATGTATCTTTCAATCAGAGATATGTCTCTTGGAGACAGTATATATGTATATGTGTGTGTATATATATATATATATACATATATATACATACACACATATATATCTATATATCTATATCTATCTATATAAATATATATCTTGTTTTCTTATCTATTCAGCTATCCTCTGTCTTTTGGTTGGAGCATTTAAGCCATGTACATTTAAAGTGATTATTAATGGATATGTGTTTAGTCCCATTTTATTGTTAGACTGATTTCCTCTTTTTTTTTTTCTTTGTCTTTTCTTCTTTTTCTTAAAGCAAGCCCTTTAACATTTGTTGCAGTACTGATTTGGTGTTAACAAACTCCTTTAACCTTTTTTTTTGGGGGGGGGGTGTCTGGGAAACTCCTTACTTCACCTTTGATTTTAAATGATAGCCTTGCTGGATAAAGTAGCCTTGGTTGTAGGTCCTTGCTTTTCATCACCTTGAATATTTCATACCACTCCCTTCTAGCGTGAAATGTTTCTGATGAGTAATCAGATGACAGTCTAATTGGTGCTCCCTTTTGGGCAACTACTTGCTTTTCTGTTGTGGCTTTTAGGATTCTCTCCTTATCTTTAAACCTTGTCATTTTAATTATGATGTGTCTCGGTGTAGGCCTCTTGGGATCCAACTTGTTTAGGACTCTCTGAGCTTGCTGGACCTGTGTGACTTTTTCCTTCACCAGATTAGGGGAGTTTTTGGTTATTATTTCTTCAAATAGGTTCTCAATCCCTTGTTTGCCCTCTTTACCTTCTGTTAATCCCATGATGCAGATATTGTTACACTTCATGTTGTCCAAGATGTTTCTTATGCTATCCTCATTTTTTAAAATTCTTTTTTCTTTTTGATGCTCTGCCTGATTGTTTTTTTCTACCTTGTTTTCCAAAACACTGACTCAATCTTCTGCTTCATCTAACCTACTGTTTATTCATTCCAGTATATTATTTAACTCAGATATTGCATTCTTTATTACTGATTGATCCTTTTTTATGGTTTCTATGTCTTTTTCTCATGCTGTTGAGTATCCTTATAACAATTATTCCATTTCATCTAGTTCTTCTGGAAAATTCTATTGTTCTTTCATTTGGAGTCTGTTTCTTTGTCTCCCCATTTTGGCTTTATACTTTCTGCTTTAGATGTTGAACTGATCAGCCATTAAACTGATCAACCATTAATCTAATCAAGCTGTGATCAGCAGTCAGGCTTAAGCACCACAGAGCAGGGCAGAGTAATTTTTGTGGGCAAGGCTATTGCTTCCCCTCAGGCTGATGCCATTCAGAAAAGGATTGCTCTGCCTGAGAGAGATGGCTCCTGCACATGGATCCTGGTGGCTGTTCCCCCAGTTCTTTCCCCAGAGCCACCTGCCCCATACTCTCCTCGAGTATCTCTAGTCCACTCTGCCCTCCCTTTGCCAGCACCCAAAGGAAGTGACTGCAAATGAAATTTTGTGCTTTGTCCCCTTAAGAGGCTCTCTGATTCTCTAGTCATCTTTCTCTGGCCCACAGAACCCCTGCTGCTTTTCACAGCTGGATGTTATCTGGGCTCCTTTCTGGCTCTGGTGCTATAGGCTAGGGAGCTCAGCTTGGGGTTTATACCCCACATTTTTCCGGGGGAACCCCCTGGCCACTGAAATATCCGTCCGGCACTTCAGCTGCCATCCATAGGAACCCAGCCAGCCCTCTTACATCTCCTCAGCAGTCTGTACCAGTCACATTGTGGTGTAATGTTTTCTTCTGTCTGTCTGTCTGTGATAATAAGGCTTCTCTACAACTAGTGTTCAGTTATTTATTCAAGATGATTTCTCTACAATTTATTTGTAATTCCAGATTGGTCCTGGGAGGTCAGTGTAGCTTCCACTTACCCCTCCACCATCTTGGTTCTCAAGAACGCATGCATTTTATTATCCCAGGGATCAAATATCATAAATGGGGATCTTACTGGCATTTTACAGAAAAATATTCATTCATCATTGACATACGGGCTTTCTTTTTCTCCTTTTGTATTTTAGGATTAAAGTCTGCTACCTGTGGACCAGAGTTTTGAAATGCCAACCATCTTAACTGAGGCCCTATCTGTTGCTGAGTTGGTTATTAAGCCACTCTCTTGGTTCCATATCCAGCTTTTAGTTCTCTGCTGTGTCACGTTAGGACTCATTCATGGTGTTTTAAATCCCCATTTCTTTAGGTCTTCTTTAATATCTTTCTATAAAATTTAATAACTTTCTCCATGTATATCTTATATGTCTCTTTTGTTGGATTTATTCCTAGGGACTTAATATTTTTAAATGCTATTATAAATGTACCATGAGGATTTTTCAAAATATCTAGTTTTCCAAATTACCAGAAATTAATTTCTGAGGTTTTGAATTTTTTTCATAGATTTGGCTACAAATATGTTTTGTCTGTTTGAATACACCAATTTAAAAATCCATTTTCTAACTAATTATCCCTTTTATAATTGTGACTGGTATGTCCTAGACCTCAGCCCATGAGATATTTCTACTGATGCTCAAAATTAAAATGGTCTTCTGTTCCCATGATGCTTTACTGCAGGAAGTCCAGGGTTTATCTGGTTGTGTTCCTCCCTGCAAGCACCTCCGAGACTCAAGCAGAGATGATTAGATGTTGTACAGATCTTTCCTGGATACCGATTGCTGTGGGCTTGTGTCTCATTCCAGTCAGCTGATGTACAACAATCCTTCACCAGGACACTGTTCATAGGCTGGTGATTTCCCCAAATCTGTTCCTGCTCTTGCCTGAACTATCTTTTGCCAAGTGTGAGCATACAGTCATCCCTTAATTCATTGGAGTGATGGCTAGGCCCAGAGCTAAAGTTTCAGATATTGTAGGGGGTGCTGGATAGGGTAGACAATGTAGAAAGTTGTGGACAACTGCCCCCAACGATGGCCCAGGCTCAGATTTATGCCTCTGTGTGACAGAGGCACCTTATTTCCACGACAGTTCTACTCTTGAACCTTTCAGTTCAAACCAACTCTCACAAGGCCCAGAGAGAGGAATGAGTTCTTGAATCTTTTTGCTCTAAGATTTGCCTCCCTATTACTCATTTCCTACCCCAAGATGATTGAAAATGGAAAATTCTGCTCACTTTAGGGAAAAACCTTTTCTCCTACCAGAGGGTGTGGTCGTCTTCGGTGGGCCCTAAGCAGACGGTCATGTCAGAACATAATGACACAGTGTAGGTATATGAGGTCTGTTCAGAAGATATCCAGCCATGTAATATTAAAAATAGAGACATTTATTGAAGAAGATACAAGATTCAAGAAACATTGCACATAGGACAATGATACTTCAGTCCCCTTCAAAGTAAACACCTTGGGACCTCACACAGTTCTCCCAATCACCATCAGCTACCCCATCGTCTTTTCCTGGTCTGAAATCTCTTCCCTTTCAAAGGTGATTTTAGTTTTGGAAAAAGCCAGAAGTTCCAGGACACCAAATCTGGGCTATAGCGGGGCTGAGTCACCTGGGTGATTTGATGTTTTGCGAAAAAACTCTGCATGAGACGTGATGCATGAGTGGGTGCATTGTCATGATGAAGTTGCCCATCACCAGTTGCCCATAGCTGTGGCCTTCTGAATCATCCAAATAGTTTCTGTGGAGGAATGTTCAAGCTTAACACAAAATTCGATGCAGATTCATTGCTCTATTCGCTCAGTCATTTTGAATGTGATTGACATACAGTACACATACTCACTCAATGGCATCTACCACCCCCACTGACTAGTACAGTGAAGTCATCTTTGTTCACATGCGTGCATTTGAGTCCACTCTCTTTGACTGTCAGGTTACAATGATGTCCTGCAAACTGTCCTTGTTATATTAACAATGGCTGGACTTTTTCCAGACAGACCTTGCATTCAGGGCTATTCTGTCTTAAATAATTCTGCATCAATATGATGGGTGTCATGGGGCATCCTGAAGACAGGCTCACTCGGCAGTTTCAACCTGTTCCCTAGGAGTTTATACTGTTTCATTTTCCTGACCCTTAAAACGGTTGACTCTAGGCACAAGTATATCTGAAGGGAAGATGCTAAGATCCTGGGAAGAAGTGTTGCTGTGGTGGAGTCTAGAAACAGGGATGTAGCCATGCTAACTGTGCTTGGACCATCTGTAAGGGGATGACACTGAGGACTGGAGCTCATAGGCTGATCTCATCAGGTGTGCGTAGTGTCTACCACTGCTCCGGTGGTCATAGTGCGCAGGGCCAAAGCAGCCTACCATTGTCACAGTGCAGCCACGGCCTGATATGAAGGGCCACAGAACCAACTTTTAGAGACAGAGAGAGAGGGAGAATCTAAACTCCCTTCTGGGCAGAATGGGACTTCTCATGGTTGGGGCGCATACACAGGTAGGTAGAAGAATGGAGACAAGATGCCTAATGACAGTTTTCAGAGGTCAGGATGGAAAAGGTGAGACAGCCCAAGAGATCCTGCATTTTCCGGACGCTGCAAAGATAGTGTTGGTCATAAGCATCCTGGTACTCAGCATGGCCGATAGAGGGCTTTCCGGAGGTTGAATCCTTTACTTCCACAGCCCTGCTTTATTCTGGGTTACAGATGAGCTAAGGCAGAGGGTGGCAGCCAGGCCATGACCCGGCTCTAACTCCGAAGCCCTAGGTCTTAATCCCTGTTCTGTTCACTTCACTTGTTCAGACAAAAAAAAAAAAAGATTTGTAGTTATCATATTTGGCAAAATTTTTAAAAATGGGATTTACTATGAAAAAAGAAGCCTCAGAGAATCATGGGCTCAGGCCCTGTAGAGATCCTTGCATCCCACTCATGCTTTCAGTCAACAATTATGTTTCTGTGATTAAAAACATTTAAAGCTTCTGAAATTTACTCAAAAAAACAAAAAAAACAAAAACAAAAAACCCTGAAATGTGGACAAAGTATGACTACTTTATACAATAGCTTTTCCATTAATTCTTTTGGATATTCTAGCCACAAATAGGAATAAAATTTTTCTCTACTCCTTTCAAACAGTCACGCCCATTTCCAGCTCATGTTTATGGCATTGTTTCAGAACTTCCAGCTCCAAGGCACATGAGCATCATTGTTATCTGCATTCCTGCCTGCTTTTCCACCAACCTGCCTAGAACTTAATTCCTCCAGAATGGAGAAGGTGCTAATTTGACTAGTCAAAACCGAGGAAATCTGTCCAGGCCTCATATGTTAATGGGCAGGGTCACCGTCTATTAAAGGAGCAGGCAGCCATGCTCTGTCTCCTTCACTTAACGCACCAGCGTCTTAAGCTGCACCCTGCCCCACCCTCACTGAGGATTGGCCTGAGCATGCTGCTCATCACTTGGACTTCCAATGTGTGGAACCCACCGAAAGGAGAAGACCCCAAGGCCAAGACTCAGGCTTAGGGAGTACCTAAGCTGCCTGCTCCAGTCAAGCCTTGACTAAAAATGTCGGCTGTGAAGGTTATTAGGCTCTGGTCCAGCTCTCAAATGACACTTCAGTACCCACCTCCTCCCTCCTCTTTCTCCTTGTTTAACCAGCTCTTGGGAGCCTCATGGGGAGAAGTGATTGGTGTGATGGGATTTGGGCATCCCTTGGATATTCTGGCCAATACTATCAGTTTCCACTAAAACACCACTTTTTCTGCTCATTTTGGTCCTGTCTGCAGGATTGCACCTTCGTCCCGCATGGCAGGATCAGAGCAGAGTCAGAGTCCCCTTCTGCCTGCAGTCATCTCTTTAGCTTTCTTCTAAGTGGGCACCACGTGGCAAGGTGGCTCAACTGGAGCAACACCCCTTCTCTGCCCATCCTCTCTGGCTCTCCTCTCACAGTCAGTCCTGGAGCCACTGCCACGGCACAGGCTTCACCATGCCAGGGTGGCATCAGGCACTGGGGACAAACTAGATCTTTTTGGCTCTTGCCCTCCCTCCCTCCTTTCTCTATTTTGGCAGGAATGGCCTGGATTTTCCTACCTCTGTTGGGGGTACAGTGGGTTGGGAGGAGATGGCTGTGGATTAAGTCACAGAAAATCAACCAAAGGACCAGTCGCCCCAACCATCAGATGGTTCATGGCAGCTGGGCATGGTAATACCCCTCTGCCCACATGCTGAGTGGAAGGGGCAGGGAGAGGGACCTGGGTGGGATTCCTACCCAAAGAAGTCCTGTTCATTCCCTTCCCTGGGCTTTTTCTAGGGTCGTGGCTACAGCGGTGCCCTGGGCTGTGTTGCAAGAGCATCATCCAGGGTTTACAGGTGGTTGTGGATATCCATTCCAAGTGTCTCCCTTACCCAACCCCACCTCAAAGCAAAAAGGGGGGCAAAGCTAGGAGAAAAACCAAACCTTAGGGAGGAAATCCTCAGGGGCCATTTAGACAGTTCGATGCAGCACGAATCATTATAAACTTGTCTTCGAAAGAAAAATGTTTGGGGGACTGTAATGGCCCTGAGCGTGCAGGGAAGGCTGGCACCACGGCCTGCTCATTCCTGGCCCACCATCGCCAGCGGCTTGGAAGGAGTCAAGGCAACACTCGAAACTTCTGGAAATGTGAGTCATCTATCACTAGGCAAATTGATTTTTTGGCAAATTTAGCCTCCTTTGGGAAGCAGCTCAAGTCCCTAAAAATCTTAACGAACAGCTATTTTGTCCTGATTTTAGCAGGAATGTCCCAGAAGTTTTTCTATTATTTTTGCCATATTAAATAAGTTCCATATTGATATTTTAAAGCAGTTTAACTTAGTATTTTGATTTTTAACAGTATTTCTAGTTAAAGTTTCAATTCTCCAAATCTATTAAAAGAAATTACTCTAGCATAAGGGTTTTCTTTCCCTATTATCAGAGCTTTGCAAGTGAGTCTCTTGGGAGAAGTGTAGGCATTTTGTACTTCACACACCACTTGCTTGCTATAAAAATGACATGACATGATCCGAAAGAAAATAGTTCTATTTCTGTTGTCTTTGGTACATTATCAGGGACCAGAAATCCTAATAAAGACAACAATTTTTTGACTCAGATTTAAATCTTAATTAGCCCTGATTTTTCAAGGGCACATTTTTATTAATTTCTGTTACCTAGGAAAATCAGATAATACTGTACATATCTGGAAGCTGCATAATTATAAGATTATCATTCTGACAAGTAACTCACTGAAATTTTCCATTAAGGAAAATTAAAATTAATGGCAATTTTTCCTTTCAGCAGATTATGATATAGAGTTGAAAAATCCATTTTAATTGCTCATAGCAACAAAAGCAAATCAAAATTGCCCTGAAGTTCTAGAAGGAAGAGTTTTTCAATATTTGTCCCTTTTCCTTGTTTGTTTTAATGTTTTCTATCTTGGAAATACTTCCAACTTCCTTTGTTCTCAGTGGCAGATTATACCCTCTATTCCAAGCATACATCTGTGCGCCATCATCCTGTGTTGTGTTCTTGACAATAATGGCTACACCTCCTTCTCTTTCCTGTCATCTGTTACTAAGCATCACACAATGCCTACTGCCAAGAGGACCTTCCCTCCTTCCATGAAACCCCAACAGAAGCCCCCGGGATCGCCGGAGCCTTTGAACCAGAATTAGATATCCTAGAGTAGCGTTATGTGTGAGCACAATAGCTGGGCGCCCCCATGGAGCCATGGGGCCCAATAGTCCACCAATGTGTTTTATTTCTTTGGGAAGTTTCGTTCTCTTGGTCTTCTTTTTAAGACGCGTGGGCTCCTCTGTACAACATATCATCCTTTGAAGCTTAGTATGAATTCTAAAGCCCAACTTGGCATATCTCGAATCTGACTGTTTCCTCTATGTTCTCTTCTCTAAGGGTTGCTAGGATTCCAGGAATGCCGCTCCCCCCAAGACTCTTGCCCAGGACTTTCCCGTCATTCTTGCCCAAAAGTTAGGCAGTCAGTACAATATTCCCTGCCCCCCACTCCCTATTATCCATGGGGGATACATTCCAAGACCCCCAGTGGAACATGCCTTCACCCTATGCAATACTGTAGCCTTCCCTTGAGCAGCCACTGCTCCGCGGCACGCTGTCTTCCCCTCCAGCGTGCCTAATTCTACTTACGGTTCCCCTTGTCAATGGAATTCATAATTGCAATTGGTCTTGATGGTTTGAAAAGGATTTGTGATGTTGACGTTGGAAACAAGTGATCTTATTTAAAAATATAAACAAGCATTTAGAGACCACCTAATGTCATAGATTATAAAAACTTTGATCGTGGACACAAGGAACAGACAGCTGTCAAAGGAGAGAAGGTTGGGAGCTAGGCGAGAAAAGTGAAGGGACTAAACAAAAAAGAGAAAAAAGAAACACTTATAGACACAGACAATAGTATGGTGATTGCCAGAAGAAAGTGCGGTGAGGGAGGTAGAGAGGGTAAAGGAGGGCTGAATGGTGATGGAAGGAGGCTTGACTTGGGGTGGTGAACACACGATGCAATATACAGATGATATGTTGTAGAATTGTACACCTGGAACCTATATAATTTTACGACCAATGCCACCCTGATGAATTCAATTAAAAACAACTTTGACCAATTCACCTTACTTCTTTTACCTTAGAAACAAGTGTGCAAAGTGATTGATTTTTATAGAAGCATAAAATAAAGTTCCAAACCTGCCCACGTTCTCTTGGATGATCAGGAACAAGGATTTGTGCTTCAAAGCCCATGTTCTTTCCCTCACCAAGCTGGGAAAGGCTAGGCAGGTGGATATAAGGCAAAAATAGTCAAAATATCACAGAATCAAGCAGACTGCTTTGAAGTAAAACCCAGAAAACTACAGACAGTTATAATGATGTGAATTCTTGCAAATAATAATAATAATTGTAAAAAAATAATGAAATTTATTATGTGCCATGCCTTGTCCTAAGTATGGAATTATGTCATTACCATAAGGCGGGTCCCATTGTTTTTATAAATGACACTGAGAATAGGCAGGTTTAGATGCCTCATTCATGGTCTCTAGTCTGGGTCTGTCTTTCTACCTGCAGAGCTTAGCACTCCCCACCACTCTGCTTTCTGGTGTGTGGCTGTATTGGAGACACTGCTAGGAACACCATGTGTGACCAGCTGTGCCTGAAACTGCTGATTTGCAGGTGGGATTACATAGAGAGCAAAATTGTCAGGGCTGGAATTTAAAGGGTTATTTAAATAACAGGACCGCTCCGGTTTTTACTGTGATATGTCTTTCTTTCCATCTGACACCACCACTAATCCCTCTTTCATGTCAAAGAAACAAGGTGAGAATTTCTGAAAAACAAGATTTATTCAGCCCAGGTGTGTTTTCAGTTAAAAAACAGATAGGACTTCCATTTTGGATAAGAGAAAATCAGTGTAATTCAAACCAACACTTTCACTGAGGACTAGAAAAATTGGGTAAGGCTTTAATACATGAGTTTGTTAATGATACTTCAACAAAACATAAGAAACCCTCATTGATCATGTTTTGGAAGATGCTAGGGAATCAACTCATTTCCTTTCCTTTACAAAGTAACCAAACGGTTTACAAGAAGTTTCTCTTTATAGAACTATTCCAGCTAATAAGTGAAGAAGGCATGGGAATTAGAATATCACCATAAATCTCCAAGGAATTAATGGATCTGGACAATAACTATGAATGGCTGCTAACATCACAAAAAGAGGCAGAATCAGGGTAAGTTTAAATGTCACAGAGCTTACCATTCTTATTGAAATTCAGCTCATTTTTCTTGCATGGATTCACCCAGAGTTCCCAAAAACCCTTGATTTATTTCCAGAGTTTTAAAAATGTTCATTCTAATAATTTTTGCTTTTTTATTGTCATTTTTATGGAAGGGTAAATTTTCTGATGTCCTTATTCACTTGGTTTCACTGATGTCACTCACATTTGTTTATTTTTAAAATATTTTTTGTCTAGATATTTCACAGCAAAGGAAACATGAAGTCCTCTCAAACATATGAAGAGATATTCAGACTCAGTTATGAAATGTTGTCAAACACTTTTTATAAGCATTTACCATAAAACAATGATTGTAACTCATTATTAATATAATGTCTGATTTTAAAATTAATGAGATTAAGATACAGTCTCAAAAAAGAAAAAAAAGGATGAAGAAAAAGTGCCTATATCTCTTCAGCCTAAAGATAACTGCAATGAATACTCGTATATTAGTAAATTCCCTATCAGCAGTTTTCTTATGCAAATAGATGAATGGGCTGATAACTGACTGTGACAGAATATTAAGAGATAATAACTAAAAACTTTCCAAATTTAATGAAAAATGTAAATCTACACATTTGAAAAACTCAATGAGTTCCAAGTATAATAAATTCAAAGAGTTCTACAAGCAGGCACATCATAATTGAACTGTTAAAAGATTTTTCTTTTTTAATTGTTGAGGTTGGGCCTCATGTTAGGTGTTCTCGCCACAATAACAATTTTTAAATATTATTAATTTAGAATTAAAATATTTTTTAAAGGCAAAATTAACATCCTTGCCCTATAAGAAATACTAAAGAGAGTTCTTCAGGCTTAAAAAAAAAAGAAAGAAAGAAAAACTAAGTAGTAACTCAAATCAACATGAAGAAAATAGGATTACCAGTAAAAGTAACTATGTAAGTAAATATAAAGGACAGTAAAAATATATTTTTATCTGTAACTCTTTTTTCTTATTTACATTCATAAGACAATTGCATAAAGCAATACATTTAAATCTATACTGATAGACACAAAATGTATGAACATGTAATTTGAGACAATAACAGTATAAAGGAGATGTGGGAATGGAGTTCCATAGGAGCAAAAATTTTGTATGCTATTGAAATTAAATTGGTATTAATGAACTAGATTGTTATAAATTAAGATGCTAATTATAATTCCCAAGATAACCACTAAGAAAATACAAAAAAAATATTATAAAAGAAATGCCAAGGGAATTAAAATGTTACACTAAAAAATATCTGGCATGAAGGCAGTAATAAAGAAAATAGAACAAAAATAACCCAAGATATAAAGAAAAGAAATAATAAAATGACAGACATAAACTCTACTTTATTAGTAGTTACATTAAATGTAAAATGATTAACTCTCCAATTGAAAGACAGAGATTTAACTATATTTTCTCTAAAAGAGACTCATTTTAGATTCAAAGACACAAATGGGTTCAAAGTACAGGGATGGGAAAAGGTATGTCATGCGCACAATAACCAAAGACAGCCTGAGTGGTGATACTAATACCAGACAAAATAGACTTTAAGGCCAAAATTGTCATTAAAGACAAAGAAGGACATTTTATAGTGATGAAAGGATAACCCATCAAGAAGAAATAACACATTCACATATAAACCTAACCACAGAGCCCCAAAATATGTGAAGTAAAAATTAATGACATTGAAGGGAGAAACAGACAATTCAGTAATAATACATGGAAACTTCAAACTCCCACTTTTAATAATGGTGTGGTAATATAAGAAGTATATTTAGTTTTGTCTCAGTTTTGGCACAAAGCTAATAAAATCCTTGGAATTTCCTGGGTGATAGGAGTGTCTTTTCTTATTCATAAAGAGCCTCATTTAAGAACACCTGAATTTATGCTGATGAAGTAGCTTAGGGCGGGGTCCCTACATAGCCTCCCTCAGGAAGGCATTGGCCATCGAAAAGACCAAGTTATTATAGGGTTGGAATTTTCACCCTACTCACCAACCTCAGATAAGGGGGTAAATCCTAGAGATTAAAGTCTTTAAAAACTCTTAAGCAACAAGATTTAGTAAGCTTCTGAGTTGGTGAATGCATCCACATGCCAGGAAAGTGGCAAACCCCAGATCTATGGAGAATGAAGCTTCTGCACTTGGTGCCCTTCTATTCCTTTCCCTATGTACCTGTTCATCCAGTTCATTTACATTCTTTTGGGTTTTGTTTTGTGTTTTTTTTGTTTGTTTGTCTTTTAGTTTTATTTTTAGACAGAGAGGAAGGGAGGGAGAAAGAGAGGGAGAGAAACATCAATGCGTGGTTGCCTCTCACGCGCCCCCTACTGGGGACCTGGCATGCAACCCAGGCACGTGTCCTGACTGGGGAACCAAACCAGTGATGCTTTCGTTCGCAGACCAACACTCAATCCACTGAGCTACCAGCTGGGGAACATTCTTTATAATAAATGCTAAGTGTAAGTAAATGTTTCTCTGAGTTCTCTGAGCCACTCTAGCAAGTTAATCGAACCCAACGGGGAGGGTATGGGAACTTCTAATTTATAGCTGGTTGGTCAGAAGCACAGGTAACAATCTGGACTTCTGATTGGCATCTGAAGTGGGAACTGTCTTGTGGGACTGAGCCCTTAACCTGTGGAATCTGACACTATCTTCAGAGAGTGTCAGAATTGAGTTAAATTTGTGAGACACCCAGTCAGTGTCCACTGAGAGTTGAAGAATTGCCTGGTGGTGTTAGACAATATTCCGGAAATGGATAGAACAACCAGATAGGAGATCATCAAGGACACAGAAGGCTTGAACAATACTATTGACTGACTAGACCTAATAGACACCCGTAGAACACACCACCCAACAACAGCAGAATATAAATTCTTCCCAAATGTACATGGGACATTCTCTAGGATGCACCATGTGTCAGGCCATAAAAACCTTAATAAATTTAAAAGGATTAAAATCATACAAAGTATATTCTTCGACCATAATGGAGCTAAATTAGAAATCAATAACAGAAGGCAACTTGTCCACAAGGTCTTAGAATCCTCTTGCTCCCCAGCTGCATCTGCTACTGAGGTTCACTCTACCTCTCTGTCCAAGGGCAGGGCCTCTCTGGGTGTGCTGATCCTTTTGCACACCTGCATCACACTAGGGGCATGTGCCTCTGTGAAACTGTCTTCAGTTCCACCACCAAGACGCCTCACTCAGCCATGAACACAGCACTTTGCTGGTATCATGTTGGAGGTAAGTCTTCCAACCTCCCAGGCTACACCTGGAAGTGCAAGGCCCCAGCTTTCCCAGAAAGAGAGAGACAGCTATTCAGGGCAGGATGTAGAAAGATTCTGTGAAGAGTCTGAAGACATGGGGATATGGAGAGGTGATTTACAGTGGATCTATCGATATATACCAAGGGCTTATTCCCATTATTGGAAAGGGTTGGGAAGGACACCATCCATGGAGGGTAGGACAAAGGAAGAAGTCAGAGTGGTGTGGGAGGGACAGGTATGGAAGTTTTCATTGGCAGAGGAGACTAGGCTATGGCAGGGTCAAGGCTGATATAGGAGCATCGAGGCTATAGATAGGCCCCCAGTAGCAGAGGTCTGCCAAGGCACATGGGCCATGGGCCTGGTCAACAACATGAGGTCCGTGCTTAGGGTTACAAACAGTTTGCAGGGGATGGTCGATCTGGTGTCCCAAAGAGATATACTTGGAGACTATGTTTCAAGGGGACCAGCGCCAGACCCCGGGGATTGGGAAACGACACTCGGTAGCTTCAAAGAGGTTCACTTCCTGAGACAATAAGCAACATTTCTGAAGAAAAACTTCAACATTTCAACACATCACCCACTCATGTCATTAATAGAAACTGGTATTAGACCTCCATCTTTCAACTGTGGCTGGAACATCAAGCCACATGAAAAGCCAGCAAGGGCTTTCTTGTGTGCCAGGCAGTTGTGCGGCTTAATTAAAAGGAGTTCTATTGAGCAAAGATGTCTCAAGCACTTCCTTATTCTCAGCATGATTCTATCACTGTAGATTAAGCCAAGATGACTCATAAATGTGAATCCTTCCTTAAAATCATTGATTCAATATACAAATAAATGGGTTTAATTGTTATTCCTTTTACTTGTACACATTTATAAATTAGAAAAAGGCCTTGATCAGACCATGTGTCCTGACTTTTGACTCAGAAAAAGCCAATATTTCAACACCCTGCTATATAAATGATGTGTAAGGACTGAGGCCCTGTCTCCAGGATTTTACCCAAGTCAGGGCAAGAACAAGAGTTAAAATGGAGTGTTATCAGCAGTGAGCACCTGAGTTCAAAGTCAGTGAGCTGCACCTGGTCTAAAAACCAATAAAAGTTAAACACATGCCTCCCACCCCCTAGGCTACTGAGCAAATACCCACTTGCCCTCTGAGGTCATTTGGTCTCGAGCTCCAAAATTTTATAATGTCTAAATAGGCACTCTGAGCAAAAGGAAACACAAAGCACATTACTTTATGGATCTCTTTGGATATAATGGGAAGAGTATTAACAGGTTTCCATGTCACAAAGCCTAGATTCTTATCCCAACCCCACCACTGGGATTTGTGGGGCCACCACTAAGCTACTTAACCCACCTGACTCCCACTTTCCTGTCTGTAAAAGGAGAATGTTCGGACCTGCTTCACAGGTGTTGGGAAGATTTGGGGAGGCCTATTCAAGAATGTGTCTATGACACATTCTTAAATGAATGCTATTCTTGTTCATTCTTTAGTGGAAAGAGGAGATGATCCTAGCCAATTTAGGACCAATAGAGGACCCTTCACACTGCTTGGGGACACACAGACCACCCTGGGCTCCTCTTACCGAATTTATTTGGATGACCAGTATCAGGGCTTCATCTAAGTAGACTGCAGTTGCGCAATGGAGCCTTCAGCTAGAAAATGTACAGTTTGCTTCCCTCTCCCTCTGCCATCTCCACCTTTCTCAGCAACCTCCTGAATAATGCATGAACTCCTCAGAAGGCTGTCTCCACTGCTCCTCCAGCCCGAGCCCTGCTCCAGCAGAAAGCAGTCATATATCTTCTCTCGTTAGAAACTGTCATGTCCTGGAACACAGCCTGCCTTTTCTGGGTCTGGGCCTTTCACCTCCCAGGCTGACGTCAGTCTTGCTCTCTTTGGGACTCTGCACAGGCTGAATAGGGGTTCTGCAGTGAGCCTCCACCCTGGGGTTTCCAATGGCCATCGCGTGGGGAGCAAGACAGCGGATGTGTCCATGGCACCAGCGGTCTCTGATTATGTGGTCTGAGAACCCTTGGGTCACCAAGCCATGTGCTGAGTTGGCAGGAGTTCCTATAATCACAGAGTCCAGACCCACATGGCATAAAGAGGAGCATTGTCTCGGCAGCAGAAGAGATGATTGGATGAATAAGGCTGGTATTGGCACTGCTTATTATTACCTGACCTCAGTTGATTCTGTGCCCAAACAGTGAAATATAGGCAATTCATGGGATTCTTTCTTTCTTCCTCTCCCCCTTTCTCTTTCTTCCCTTCTTTCTTTCCTTCATTTTTTTCTTTTTCTTCCTTTCTTTCTCCTTCCTTCCTTCCTTCCTTCCTTCCTTCCTTCCTCTCTCTCTCTTTCTTCCTTCCTCTCTCTCTCTCTCTCTTCCTTTCTTCCTTTCTTCCTTTCTTCCTTCCTTTCTTCCTTTCTTCCTTCCTTCCTTCCTTCCTTTCTTTCTTTCTTTCTTTCTTTCTTTCTTTCTTTCTTTCTTTCTTTCTTTCTTTCTTTCTTTCTTTCTTTCTTTCTTTCTTTTCTTTCTTCTTTCCCAATAATTAACAACACCAGCTATACAACCCTGCTTGCTACCACTGGCACTTACAAATGGATGTCTTACCGACCGAGTTTTATATTAACATTTTTTTCTGTGTTGAAAGACCAATGCTAAATGTCTTAACCATTTCTTTCTTTCACCAGAAATTTGAATCTGTCCTGGCCCACAAGTAACAAATTAAAATATGGCAGAGACTGGTTTGTGAGTTCAGTTGGAAATCACCTTAGCTCTTCACGGCAGGGTTGCCACTGAAGGTTCCGTGTGTCCAACCTGAACTGAGTCCTTAGAACAACTGATGACCTTTTGCCCCATCCATGATTAGCACCTTCTCTCTTTCCAAGGCTTCAGCACTGTCTCCAAGCTCCCTATTCAATCAGCCCCCTAGGTGTTATGCCAGTAGAGGACCTACCACCCACTTTATCAAGATAATTGAGGTAGACACCTATAAATTACTTCTCTTCCCTGTTTCCTACCTGTGAATTTATTCACATATGTCCCCATCTTTACCTCCATCCCACCAGACACAGAGAACCAGGTGTCTGGATTTGGGCTCAAAGCCAACACTTCCTCTACATTCTTCTTTGGTTGTTTTCCTCTTGCATCTGGGAGCTTAGTCCGCTAATACACTCCTCTCTCTCCTGTACATTCCAACTCCCCCTCCCTACTGGCTCTTTCCTTTCATCTCACGAGAATGCTGAAGTCTCTCCTGCCTTAAAAGAAGTAAGTACAACATCCCACCCTAGAGCTGCTTTCCCAGCTTCCTCCTTCCCTGTGAAGCCAAGCTTTGAGAAGCAAGCCTGCATCTGTTCCTTCCATTCTCTCCCTTCCCGCTTACTTCTCTGTATTCAAGCTCCTACCTAGACACTGTGCTGCAACTGCTCTGGTAAAGGTTACCAGGCTTCTGGAAGGAGAATCAAGAAGCTATATAGACCTCATCTCACTATGGCCTTTTCTGCAGAATTTGACATACCAGTCACTTCTGTCTTAAAAATTTCCTTCTTGTTGTTACCAAGACAACCTTCCTCGCCTCCTGCCTCTAATTAATTGCTCCTTTTCAGGGTTCCCTTTTTGGTACACTGCTCTTCCCCCTCTGTTCTCACCCATGTTATCTCCTCCTTTCATGATTTTACTGCAATGTGTGCTTAGGCCATTCAAACAAACAGAACCAGCCCTGGCCTCCCCCTGTACTTCTTTACCCTAGTGTGTACAAGGGTTGATAGGCACCTCCACCTGGATGATTGTAGGCATCTCAAACACAGTGTATCTAAAACCAATCTTCCTTCTCCCCTTTCACAGACCTGCTCTTCCTCCTATGTCCCCAGTCTCATAATATACTCACCGTGTTAGAAACCTACGACCATAAATCTGACAGTCTAGATTTTTTTCTTTCCTTCATTCACCACATTCAGATAATCACATAGTCTTGTCAATTTTATCTCTTTAACTATCCCTAGAATTTTTCCTTTCTCTCCAACTATCCTACCACTATGTGCCTTCATCTCTGCCAGAAACTTTTTAATTTATTCTATTCCATTTTGGTCATGTTCATATCCACATGCACTCCTAGGACAGTTTGCATTTAAAAAAAATTTATTGTTTGGCCTCCATGT
Source organism: Mormoops blainvillei (assembly GCA_004026545.1). Lineage (NCBI taxonomy): Eukaryota > Metazoa > Chordata > Mammalia > Chiroptera > Mormoopidae > Mormoops > Mormoops blainvillei. The sequence goes on from PVJD01002272.1 coordinate 19,055, forward strand.
ATGACAAGAACAAAACCTTTTTTGACAAAAAAATGCTGTAAAAGTTGGACATAATAAGCAAAATCTTTAAATGAACCCCTATATAAGTTTCATATCTTACACAAAAATTAACTCAAAATTGGATCATGGACTTAAATATAAAATATACAACTTTCACCAAAACACACACACACACACACACACACGAGAAAATCTTTGAGATCTAGGCCCAGGCAAAGAGTTCTTAGGCTTTATCCAAAAGCACAATTCATAAAAGAAAAAATTGATAAATTTGACTTTATCAAAATTAAAAATGTTTGCTCTGTAAAAGACCCTGTTAAATGGATGAAAAGCTGTAGTCTAGAAGAAAACATCTTCAAATCACATATCTGACAAATGACTAGTACCTAGAATATATAAAGAACTCTCAAAACTCAACAGTAAAAAAGCAAATAATCTAATTAGAAAATGCTCAAAAACAACAGTATATTCATTACCAGAAGGGAAAAGGGGTTGAGGGAAGCAAAAGGTGTCAAATCTATGATGACAGAAGGGTGTTAAGCACACAATGCGATATGCAGATGATATTGCAGGATCAAACGCTTGAAACTTATATAAAGCTTTTAACTGATGTCACCCCAATACATTTAATAAAAAAAAGAAAAAGGTCAAAAGACTTGGAGCAACATTTTATTAAAGAGGATATACAGATGGCAGATAAGCACATGAGTTGTTCAATATCACCAGCCCTTAGAGAATGCAAATCAAAACCATTATGAGGTGTCACTATACACTTATCGGAATGGCTAGAATTTAAAAAAAAATAGTAACACCACAAAATGCTGACAAGGATGCAGAGAAACCGAATACATTGCCCATGGGAATAGAAAATGGTATAGCTACTCTGGGAAAATGTTTGGCAGTTTCTTTAAAAATTAAATGTGCAACTATCATCTGACTCAGCAATTATACTCATGAGTATTTGTCCCAGAGAACTGGTGACTTATGTTCACACAAAAACTTGTACGTAAATATTTATAGCTGTTTAATTTGCAATAGCCAAAAACTGGAAACAACCCAGTTGTCTTTCAAAGGGTGAATGGTTAAACGAACTGTGGTACATCCTTACCATGGAATACTGCTGCTGCTGTTTGAACATTTGGGCTCCCCCAAAATTTGTTAAAATCCTAACTCCCAGAGGTTATAGGAATTAGTAGGTGGAGCCTTCAGAAGATGCTGAAATAATGAGAGTGAAGCCCCGTAAATGAGATTAGTAGCTGTAAAAAAACCAAGAGGCCCCAGAGAGATCCCTGGCCCTAGCCCCTTCCACCATATGAGCGCACAGGGAGAAGGTACTGGTGTGAAAGAGGAAGTGGAGCTTCATAGGAACACAGCCATTCTGGCATCCTGGCCTTGGACTTCCAGCCTCCAGGACTGTGAGAAATAAATTTCTGTTGTTTATAAGCTATGCAGTCTGTGGTATTTTGTTAAAGCAACACAAATGAACTAAGACAGTTACTGAACAATATAAAAGGAATTATTAATACAGATGCATGCACCAAACTGGATGAATTTTCAGAGTATTATGCTAAATGGAAAAAACCAATACAAAAAAGTTATATAATGTAGGAGTCCATTTATTTAACAGCCTTGAAATGGCACGGTCACAGAAATGGAGAACAGATTAGTGGCTGACAGAGGCTAATGGGGGTGCTATGAAAGGGGAACACGAAGGATCCTTGTGACAATGGAAATGTTCTGTATCTAGACTGTGTCAATGAACAATATCATGGCCGTGAAATTGTGCTACGGTTCGGCATGATGTTACATTTGGGGGAAGTGGGTAAAGGGGATCTTTCTGCATTGTTTCTTAAAACTGGATGGGAATCTATAATTATTTCTAAATAAAAGGGTTAATTGAAAAAACAATTGCTGAAGAAATGATTTCTTCTGCTCTAAGTCACTACAGGGAAGATGGTTTTGATTTGTTGATCAGAGAAGTGGATGTGATGAAATGTAAGGAAATGTAATAAGAGAACAGAAGGAGGGAGGGAAAGAAAAAGAGGCAGAAAAAAGGCTAGAAAGGGATGGAGAGGTAGAGAAAAGGAAGAAAACCTGGAGATATTTAGATTTAGAGCACTTGCCATAAGGAATTGATGAGAAATCGAAGTTTGGGCACAAGAAGAATTGTGAGGAGAGGATTTTAGAGGTGTTTTCATATGATGTATTATGTAATCCTCTCTCTCTCAGTTCTAGACCAAAACTTAGTAAAGGCCCGCACTGCTTATCAATCTTTTGTGTGTGTGTGTGGGATTTGTATTTATTTGGGTGTGACATCATGACAATGGTATGCAAGGTGGCCTGGAATGTTCAAGTCATATTTGGTGGTTTGTCTGGGTTTTCACCCTTTAAGTAAATTACCTCTCTAGAACTGTGATGAAAATAAGCTTTCACAATGGCCATCCTGTTGTTATACTCACAGTGCAAGGGAGTGAAGGTTGGACCAAGGGGCTTTGTACTGTCCTTGGGAAGTCTCCTTCAAAAAGAAAGAAATGGGGGGGACTATTCTGAAACCAGAATCAGAGCCACAGAGGGGTATGGAATTTTAGGGCCCAGGTGTGTGAAATGGTAAACCACATTTATGTGGCTTTTTGTAAACTAGGCTGACAGAACCTAAGAAAGTCTATCAGAATGTACGGGCTTTGAAATTACTGTTAGCTCATATTGGGCATTAGTATTTACTATAAAAATACACAACTTATGCAGATATTGGGATATTTCATGGATGAGGAGGTCAATGGCAGACATGACTGGACATGTTCAGAAGCCCTGTCTGGCTGCCGGGGAGCAGAAGGTCATGGAGGGATCAGTGATCGAACAAACCACCTGCTATCCCCCACGTGTTCAACTGTGGTCAGACACTCCTCCAAACACGGCAGGGGTGGCGAACCTGGAGGCTGGAAGTAGAGGAGGTTAAGAGGGTGTGCAAGGCCCAGCCCTAATAATTAGCTATGGGTACAAAGCCACAGAGACCAACACTGTGGCAGAGTGCCCACCAGCCCTAGAAATGTTCTACAGCAGAGTGGAGACGTGCTGGAATTCAGAGCTCATGGTTGCCTGTCAAGGGGAAGGGCAGCTGGGAACAGGGTACGCGGTCAGCACCTAAGGACTTCTGCTGCAGTTCATTCCAGGGCACAGCTGAGCGCCGTTTGGAAAGGCAGGGACAGCTGGCTCAGACAAGGGAGGAACAATGAATGGTCAAGTTGAAGAGCTCATTTAAATTTCCCCAGAGAGCCTGATTTCTGCTGTTGTGGAATCTAATTCAGAAGGTGGAAGAAAAGGCAGCTCCCCTCGGGGAACCTGGAGGGAGTTAACCACGGGGTTGGAGCCGGAAGCGGAAGTGGGATGCGGACCTGAGCCCAGCGGATGATGCACAGTGATGCACGTGTGACTCAGCCTGCTGAGGTCAAGTCCTGACAAGACAGGTTTGGTGGGTGGGGATGGCAGTGGTAGATTGCTTTAATAAGAAAACAGGGAGGAAAAAGATTTAGGGGGCAGTGGAAGAGAGCCGGGCATTTGAGCAGTTGCTGGGAAGAGAAAGAGATTCTAAGGAGAATTTTTAGGAAGTATTGCAGTGTTCCATGCTATGTAACGAACATCCCCCTTCCTGTTCTCAATTAGCCGCCGGCAGGTGCTTATCAAATTAATTTATTGAGAAGGCACAGCTCACTGGGGTATAGACCTGAGGGCTTTATTTTTTCCAATAACTGCTCTCCAGCTGTGTCGCACTCCCCTTTCCGCAGCTTGTCAAGCCTCCAGAACTTTTTAAAATTCACTTTAAATCACTGACACAGTCTTACTTCAGTACTGAAAATTCCGCGTCAGGCTAAAGTCGTGGCCCCAGCAGCCTGGAGTTGGGAAGTGAGCTGGGAGGGCTGGGGGATGGAGCCTGCCTCACAAGTGCCTCCCAACCCTTCACACTCTGAGCCCGAGCCCTGAGGGGAGACGGCGAAGAGGTCCCTCTTGGGTTCCCTCTGTGGGTGTTGCTGCTTTTCTAGGTAATACTGATGGGAGGGTCAGGCACCCAAATGCTGTCCTCTCTTGTGCCACTAAGGGCTCCCCCATGCAAGTTCCCTCACCCAGATAGTTCTCTCCTAAGAAATGCACAGGGGGTCCCCTCCCCCACGAGACTGCTCAAGCCCAGCACCTTCTTTGGTGTCTACTGCCCTGCAGGAGATTGTTCTAAGACAAACGGCAGGCGTGCAGCTGTCCTGTGGACACCCATCGAGCAGTTCTGCCACCTCTCTGTTGCCCCTTTCTCTTTCTCCAGGCTCCAGTAGGGTTAGAATCTCTGTGGGTCCAAAGACACAGCAGATCTCAGAGAGAGAGTCGCCAGTCCACACCTTGGTGGAGGTGGGGATAATCCACGCTCTCTCAGGTCACCCTCCTCTCTTGAGAGGTGATCTGGAGGCTTGCCAGCCTCGATTGCCCTGGCTCTGCCCTGCAGTTCATGCCCTGCTAACAGCAAAGGGCTTCGATTTCCTACGCACTGTGGGGTGCCACATTCCTGGGTCTACGTGGCTTCTCTCCCCTGGACGTGTGGAAAATGCTCCTCTTTTAAAATCAGGTCAGTCCTCAGTCCTCTGCCTCTTAGATAGACTAACTATCTATTTCCTCTGCTCCAATCCACTCTGGAAACATACGTGTTTGTAGCATGTGTCTCATGATAGTAAAACACCACCTTTAAGTATCTAACTCTCCCACACTAGGCTATACATTCCTTGAAGACAGAAACTGGCTTTTTGATTTTCATATGTCGTGCCTACACTAGCTTCTGATTTGTGAAGACTGTCTGTAGTGCTTATTGATCGGGCTAAGGAAAGGAGGGAGAGGAACTAGACCTCTCTCCTTTCACAATGAGGGGCATGTGCAATAGATGCTTCAGTTTGGGATGCCAGCCTCTGACACCTTCCTGGGTTCAGCGGGTGGGAGGCGAGGCCACCCCTAGTCCACTGAAGTAAAAAAAAAGCCAAGTACTATCCTGCCAGAGCCCTGGCGAGGAGCGCCCAGGTGGGTGGTCTAAGTTTAGCCACAAGGAAGACCTACGCAGGATTTAAGCTAGAGTAAGGGAAGGTAAGATGGGGAGGCCTGTGCCCTGGGGCTTGGTGGCAGCAGCAGGACACTAAACGGGCTGGTCCTGGGTGTGATCTGGGCCTTGGTTCCTCGTCTCCTGGCCCCTTCCCCAGCCTCACTCACCGGGCCTCCCACCAGTTCTATAATCTACCAAATATCCTTCCAAAAATTTTTGCAGAGGGCTTCTCTCTTCTGCCAACAAGAGCTCTGACTAGTACTCTTGTCAATAGATGCTAATTTATGCTTGATTTTGAAAAAGATAAAGGTATGTGCATGTAGACATGTATAAATATATATATTTAACTTAAAATTATATATAACCTAAATATATATTCCTTTATGTAGATTTAATTTAAAGATAATAATAGAATAAAATGGGATCTAAAACTTAACAAGCTACAAAAGAAAAAAAGAGCAAATAAAAGTTGATCAGTGTACCAAAAGATCAGAAAAGGAGGGCAGAACGACAAATTAGCATAGAATTAAAAAGTTAGAGCAACACTATCTGTTATCATAATAAATGTGCCTGGAATGTACTCCCCATTTGAAACAGAAGGGCTCTCAGGATTCAAAAGGATAAACCCAGCCCTGTTAGTGTGTGGTCAGTTCTTGGACTGGCTCTCCTAACTTCCATTCCATCCTCCTTCAATTTGGAGAGTTTGCAAAGCTAAAAATTACCTATTTCAAAGACCTTCAAAAGTGAGGGTGCTGGGTGTCAATTAGGTTGAGCCAATAAGATGTGCTTGAGGAAGACGCACTCGAGGAAGATGACCGCTTTGGTAGGAGGAGGCAAGGTGGAGGCCACTTTCCTGCCGCCCGTTGATGGGAAACAAGTTTGAACAGACAGGACTATTGGCAGCAGCTGGAGCTGTGTTCCTGTGCCCGGTCACTAACCTGGAAAGGTGAGAGGTGGCTCTGCAGGCAGCAGGAGCACTAGCTTCCTGATCCCCATGCAGTAACTTGGAATCAATAATCCAGTGAAGGACCCCAGTCTCCACTCCTCCAAGCCGCCCGAACACATCACTAAGCACCAAATTCCCTGCATTAAATCTCTTTCCACTTCAAACACATAAGGTGATTTCTATTTCCTCCACAAAAATCTGAGTAACGTACACTGTTTATGAAAGGCGGGCCTAAAATAAAGTGACCCATAGAGCTCATTTTCAAAAGGATGACAGAGACATAGTACATTAATGAAAGCAAGCAAAAACTAAAGTAGGGATGGCAATGTTAATATCAAACAAAGAATTCAAGAACAGAAACATTATATAGAATGTTATTTTAACACAAGACGAAAATCACAAAGAAGATATAAGCTCACGAATGTTTATATTCTGCATAAAATATCACCTAAATGTTAAAAATAAAAATCTTAGAAATCAAAAAGTAATTGAGAGAATTGTAATCTTATTGATAAACTTTACCATCTCTTTCATGCACTTTGATGAATCAAGTAGACAAAGGAATTAAATAATATAATTAATAAGCTTTTCAAAATTTGTAGTCCACAAGTACCTAATTAATATTCCTTTAAAATAGCCATAGGGCATTTATAAATTAAGTTAATGTATTAGATCATAAAAGAAATGTCCATACATTCTTAGATGTAACTCTCTTTAACCATAATCCAGCAAAACAAAGAATTAGTAAGAAACACATTAAATAGTAAAATCCAAAATCCAGGAAATTAAGCAGTATTCTTCTAAACAAGTCCTGGATAAGAGAGGAAATAAAACATGTAATTAAATAGTGTTTTGAATGTAACGATAACAATACCAGGTTTCGAAACTCCTGGCATGTGATGAAGCTACACCCAGAAAAAAAGATCATATTCTAAAATGAGATTTTTGTTATTTTTATAAAGAGATAATGAAAATAAATGAATTAACTATTCATCTTAAGAAGGAAAGTCTCAAAAAAATTGTTTGTTTGTTTACTGTGTAATTAGAGAAGGTGGTTTCACCTCTTTATTCACCTGCTTCTGTCCAACAGCCTTCATGGTTTGTATATTCTTTCTTCCAACTTTACTGAGGTATAATTGACAAATAAAAATTTTATATATTTCAGTTGTAAACCTGATGTTTGGATATATGTATACATTGTAAAATGATCACCATGATCAAGATAATGAACATATCCATCAGCTTACATAGTTACCATTTTCTCTGTGTGTGTGGTGGAGGTGAGAACACTTAAGACCTACTCTCTTAATACATTTCAAGTATACAATGTGGTATTATTCATTATAGTCACCATGTTGTACATTAAATCTCCAGAACTCATTCATCCTCCATAACTGAAACTTTATACCCTTTCACCATTCCCTCCCAATCTCCTGCCACCCAGCTCCTAGTAACCACTATTCTATTCTCTGCTACTATGAATTTGACTATTTTAGTCTCTGAAGAAATGTGGGGTGTTTTTAATGTAAAATTAATATAAAGTAAAGCTGTTAAAGTTATTAATATAATGAAAGCAGAAATTAATTTATTGAAAAACACAAATGTGTTATTAGTAATTCAATCTTATTTGGTTCCTGTAAAACAAACAATAATAAATTAACGAACATTCTAAAAGTGAAGTAAAAAAAAGAGAGAGAGAGAGAGAGAGAAAACAATGCAGGCTATTTGAGGATCCTGAAAAGGGATTTTTAAAGTTCCCAAAAAGAACTCAATAGAAGGAAGAACACCTGATTACGCTACTAATCCTTACAGAAATTTTACAAGTGTAGAAGAAAAATCACAGCATTGGGTGGCGTATCAGACTCTTCTTGGGCATCACATGGAATCCCGCGGCCTCGGGTCTTCCCTCAGTGTGGGGTGTCAGTGGGACCCTGCCTGCTCAACCAGGGTAAGCAATAGCTCATGTCCTTCGGGGCAAGTCTCACCGAGAGTAGTGAGGAGCCAAGGGATATAGATGCTTCCCTACCTCCCAGCCCCCTAGGAGCAAGGCCCTGAGCTGCACCTTGTAGACTTCTCAGATTATCCATTGGGATTAAGCACACTGTAGTGATTAGTCAACTGGATAACACATCCTTGTTTGGGCTCTCCTTTCCTGTCCTTCCCTCATTCCCATCCCAGCTCCTAGAGCTACACTCTCAAACAAACAATTGTACACGAGCCTTGGTCTTAGGCACTCCTTTTTCTTTTTTCCCAGTTGGCTTTTGACTTTATTTTCAATCTGAAAATCTTAGTTTTTACATTGGAATATTTAATTCATTTAGGTTTAATGCAATTACTAATATATTTGGAATTATATCACTTTAATATTTGTCTCACTTTTTTATTTTGGGGGTTTTTAATAATTAATTTTTTAAAGAATAGTTTTAGATTCATAGCAAAATTGAGGGGAAGGTACAGAGATTTCCCATATACCCCTTGCATACCTGGGTTAAATCCCACCTGGTCATGGTTATAGTTCTTTAATGCATTGTTGGATTCAGTTTGCTAATACTTTGCTGAGGCTTTTTACATCTATTTCCATGAGAGATATTGCTCTGTAATTTCCTTTCCTTATCATGTCTTTGTCTGGTTTTAGCATTATGGTACTGCTAACCTCAGAGAATGATTTAGGAAGTATTCCCCATGCTTTTCTCTTCAGAGAGATTATAGAGAATTGGTATTATTTCTTCTTTAAATATTTGGTATAATTCATCAAAGAATCCATCTGGGCCTCATGCTTTCTGTTTTGGGAGGTTATTAATTATTGCTTCAATTTACTTACTAGATATAGAGCTATTCATATCCTCTATTTCCTCTTGTGTGAGTTGTGGAAGATTGCTATCTTTCGAGGAATCGGTTCATTTCATCTAGATTATCAATTTGTTGGCATGGAGTTGTTCATAGTATTTCTTTATTATCTTTCTAAATCCATGGGGTCTGTAGTGATGTTCCCCTTTTTTATTTCTGATATTAGTAATTTATGTCCTCCAAATTTTTTTTAGTTAATCTGGTTAGGATTTATTGATTATATTGATTTTTTTTTCAAAGAATCAGCTTTTGGTTTTATTGATTTTCTTTATTGATTTTCTGTTTTCAGTTTCGTTGATTTTTGTTCTAATCCTTATTTCTTTTCTTCTGCTTACTTTGGGTTTAATTTGCCCTTCTTTTTCTAGTTTCCTCAGCTATGAACTTAACTTATTGATTTTAGATCTTTCTTCTTTTCAAATATGTGCTTTCAATGATAAAAATTTCTTTGTAAGCACTACTTTTGCTGCACTCCACAAATTTTGATAAACTGTTTTCATTTTCATGCAATTCAAAATATTTTTTTAATTCCTCTTGAGATTTCTTCTTTGACCCATGTGTTATTTAGAAGTGTGTTGTTTAATCTCCTCATATTTTAGGACTTTCCAGTTATCTTTCTGTTATTGATTTCTAGTTTAATTCGATTGTGATCTTAGAGCAGACATGGTATGATTTCCATACTTTTAAATTTATTCAGATGTGTTTTATAGCTCATAATGTGGTCTGTCTTGGTGCGTGATTCATGTGAGCTTGAGAAGAAAGTATATTCTTGTTGGATGAAGTAGTCTATAGATGTCAGTTATATCCTGTTGGTTTGAAGGTGTTGTTGAGTTCAATTATATCCTTACTGGTTGCCTGCCTGTTGGAGCTGTCCCTTTTTGATAGAGGAGTGTTAAAGTCTCCAACTATGATAATGGATTCATCTATTTCTCTTTTCAATTCTAGGTTCTGATTTTGAAGAACACAAGCTAAGACAGTTGGCACTAGGAATGGTCCTAGAAAGTGGATCCTTAGAGTGGGACTTATAAATGGACCATTCACAGGTCAGATGGCCATCAGGTCCCCAGAGTTGGTTGTAAGTAGGGTAGTGAAAACTTCTACCATGCATTGACATCACAATTCCTAAGACCCTTACCTGTGGCTGACTGGGATGAATACAGTGTTGGATTAGGAACAGGGGTGGAGCTTGAACAGGGGTGGAGGCTATTGTAATTGTAAATATTTTAAAGTGGTCTAGCTTTCGTTAACTGCATTGAAAGTCTTGAAAAAAGAAAATTATGGAAACAGGAAAACCATTTCTCAACATACAAAACATGCTCTGAAAGCCAGATTGCTTCTGTAGAGGCATTTAGTGAGATCCCCTCATTTCCAGCAGGCAAGGAGCACACTGTATCAAAAATCTGGCCAGAATCTAATTGTAAAGATAACGAAATAGGAAAGGAAACAGCATGTGTCCACAATAGGTGTCACATGTTGGAATCAGGGCCCTGGTACAGAAAGAATGAATCTGTGAGACATGGAATGGGGACATTTTGATGTATAACCCTAATAATTTTGAAACCCTAGAATTCCCCTGGATAGTCTGCACTAGGAGAAGCAGCCACCTCCTGGTTATCACAGAGAGCAATCCCCTCTTGCCTGAAGACCTGGAAAGACTTTACCTGAAGCCAATACCTTGTAATATGGACTCTATAGGTATCTGTAGGCTGACAACCGTGATCCTGTATCAGACAGACAGTGGATGGAAATGAGGCTCTTACCCCACGAGGAATTGCAGAACCTGACTCAGAGGTACTGGCAGGAACCAGGGAGTACATCTGGGAGTAGACTTTGAAGGTATCAGGCCTGGGGATGCAAAATCTAAGGATGGATACGGAGACCATTGGTATGGGGACTCACCAGTGACTTGGGATGTCATGCTCTGAAAGTATACAGTCAAACAATTTACTGGAGACTTATTTCAAGACTTTAAGAAAAAAATAATTAAGAAAAAATTTTAACTGCTCCAGAGAATGCAAACTGTAAAAGATTTCTGATTTATAAAATAAAACTCAATTTATAAAATAGAGTTAATATGCCCTTAAAGGCAACAATGATAATAAAAATTACAGACCAATTTATTTTATCAACACAAGGAGAAAACCCCTAAATAAAATATTAGCAAATATTTTTTAATAGTATTTTTTTAAATATACCATACCATGTCCAGATAAGGGTTTATTCCAGTCTCCAGTAGCAAAATCAGAGAAAAAAATATACATATATGTCCAGAGGGAAGATCTATCCCTGTGTGATGGAATAATACTAAGCTCTGCCTTGAGAATTAATCTGTCATTTTCTGGAATAATTTTTCTACTCTCTATGACAAGGATACTTGAACTAATAAGAGGGTAGTTAGTTGTGATGTTCTAGAACATATATTTAAAAGTCCAGGGTTTCACTATATATAAGCGATAACTAGTTTGAAATATCTGATGGGAAAAGGTTCCTAATGATAGAGTTACAGAAACTGTGACATGTCTAAGAATAAACTTCATAGGAAATAAGCAGCTATTTGCCCAATTAGACAAAATCAGTTAAATAAAGGATACAATTTTCAATAATTGGTCAAGTGGCTCACAATTTGGGGGGAAAAGTTTACTTTGCACAATAAATCAACATCATCACAAGATAGACTAAAGATGTGAATGTAAAAAGTGAAATTATAAAAACCCATAAGGAAAATAAAAGAAATAGTCTATATGTATGAGTATTTATTTTGAATAGGGAAGTACTTTTCTAAGAATGACACCAAACACAGAAAGTATAGAAGAACTAGATCATTAAATATTGACAATATAAAAATGTATCTTATAAAATAAGATTAACAGGCAAGCAACAGTTTGGGGGGAAATATTTGCAACTTGTAAAGGAAGCAAAGATTTGACATTGTTAATATATGTATTATATATATACATTCTTATGAATCAATAGGAAAAAGATGAACAATCCAACAGAAAAATGAGCATGAGCTTACAATTCACAAAAGAAATACAAACAAATACTGATGCTGAAAAAATGGTCAAGGTCCATAATTACCAGCAAAATACAAATTTTTAAAAAATGAGATGCTATTGTGTACTTATCAATTTGATCAATACAGTTTAATAATGATAATAATAACTAGAATTAAAGAACATATGGGGAAATGAGTATGCTCATGACCTCTTGGTTTGAGTATAATAGGCACAAACTCTTTGAAGAACAATTTGGGAATATATATCAAAAACCTGAATAATGTTTATACATTTTTGAACCAGAAATTCTATATCTAGAGCCCATGTCTAGGGCATTTATATTTAAAAAATATACTTTAACTTCAAAAAAAAAAAAGATTTGACCTCAAAAGTTATATTGTCAATGCAAAAACAATTAGAAGCAATCTAAAAGCACAACAATAGGGAATGGATTAAATATATTAATATATACTGTATGATACAACCCTATGCAACCATTGAAAGTAATGTTTTAGAAGCATACTTAGTAACTTAAAAGACTTATTATATTGTTAAATAGAAACTAGTTTAGTAAACAATATGTACTGCATTTTTAGTTTTGTAAAACAATATAACAAGATATATGTTAATAGTGGTTACCACTGGCTTGTGGAATTCCCATTTAATTTATATTATCTTTCATTGCCTTTTCTAATTTCTTACAGGCAACATAGCTACTTTTATAATCTAAAAAATCCCATAAAAGCTAAAAACAAACATACATAAAACACTAGTTCACATTCAGAAGTGGTGAAAATACTCTATGTTGGGTTTGTGTGCTGCCCAGGACAAAAGTGGCAATAGGAAATTGAAATGAAGTTATTATTCTTGCATTAATTACTATTATTATGGAGGCGCAATTGCAGTCTGTCAGTTGCCCAGTTCCTGTTATTATGTGAGTGTAAGTCTTCAGGGAGTCTTTGTGCCCCTCTGGCCTCTTTCATCAGCAAATCTCTGAGCAGCAGACAAACATCCCCTTCCGGGTGGATTAGAAATGGGGCAAAGACCATCTGGCTTTCAGATGGACAAACACAGTTTTGGAGAGAAAGGGGGATTTCCCATCCGGACAGTGGAGTCCCTGGAGCTCAGGGCTGGAAATCATCTCAGGAAGCATCTGTCACCCAGCACAGTGATGAGCCCCTGGTACCCTGCCCTGGTACAGTGCTATGCTCTACCTTTTATCAAGCCTTTCTAACAGTCAGCAGTCCCCTCCTGATGTCAAGGCAAAATCTGCCTCCCTGGAATTCCACTCACTGACCTTAGTAAGAGGAACAGGATTTTTTGAGTTGTTCCGATGCAGCTCTGGTTCTTCCGGAGCCACCAGTAGTTGTCCATCCCACCAGACAAATAGGAGCTATCAATCACCCTTTGCATCTATAATAGTTCTCTGTGATCTACCTTTTTATCTTTGTTTTTTTTTTTTAATTTAACAGCTTTATTGTGGTAAAATTCACATACCATAAGTGCGTAATTCAATGATTTCTAGTAAATTTACAAAGCTGCACAACCATTACCACGATCTAATTTTAGAACATTCCTATCACCGCCCCCTGAAAAAACTGTGTACACATTTACAGTCACTCCCTACCCCTCCACTCTCCCCTCCCTACCTGCCCCCCTAGGTTTCCATTTTATACAGGGGTCTACAGCTAGAATGTCTCTTGATCATCTTTGAGGCTAACATCCCTCCATACTTTTCTTTTAAAAAAAAAAAAACAATTTACAACATTGTTTCTGGTTCCCTCCAGCCCATTTCTAAGGAATCCAGGCTAACCAAGGTTTAGAGTTTGCAGAGTTGAAGGTCAAGGAGATAACATTCCCTCGCTATGCCTGAGGGCTACTGAGCAAGGTCAGTCTGCACACACCCGCTTGCAAGCATCTTTTAACTAAGGTGGCCAATGTGCTCCTGAATGAGCATTTGACATGATTTAGCTCAGTTTACCACGGATCATCAACGCCTAGGAGAGAGCGGGACCCATGATTTACCTTTGAACACTGCAGATAGTTGGGTTTTTGGTTTTGTTTTTTTTTAAAGAAGCCCTTGCTGCTCACTCACCTTGCTATGATTCTAAAATAATGTCAGCCCCACATCGCACTGAACCCTGAGGGGTGCTAGGTGTGGCAACTGAAGGCCAACAAAAGCCTCCCCAAGTCCATGTCCAGGGCATTTGGGGACGTGGTGGAGGCTGGGAGAATTTTATAAAGATTCAATTTGGGTAGGTCCTAAAATGGAGATATGTGACATAGCCAGTGCTTGCTTTTCCCCTTACAGTAATGAGGCTTGTATCCTGTTTGCTGAATGCATAAAGTGAAACAGGCGCCACCAAAGGAAGGACTCAGGCCTGAGGAGTTACTCGCTCCCTAACTCTCTAACCAGGGACAGAAGTCTTAAACTGTGCAAATACTTCTGTAGTATACTACACTGGCCATATCGTTCTAATTAATTCTGCTACACCATCCCCCAACTTTCATGTAAATATCATCAAACTAATCCCTTAATCAGCTACCCACTTTAGCCCGCCCCCACAAATGATTTTTGGTTTTGTTTTTTAATTCTTATTCCACAAATAAGCCTGAAGCCATTATATTTAAAGTAAACCAAGACATTTAAGGCCTCTTACCCTCCTAACTTGTTGAAAGATCTTACCCCAAATTACCATTACCCAACCTATTTCTCAGAAAATGCTTCACCCCTCTCCAAATCTGAAATTACTATTTCTGGGAGTGGAGTGGAGATGAGTGACGAGGAAAGACTCCAAAATGTAGAAATAAAGCCCAAGAACAGGTTTAAAATTCCTCTGAGGTTTACTAATCTGAACCAAGTGTCACCAGCCTCAAACCTCAACCCACCTTCCCTTCCTGTCTCCCTCTTCTTCGTCCCTCCCCTCCCCTTCCCTCTGCCTCCTTCTCTCCCTCCCTCTCCCTCCCTCCTTCCCTCTCTCTCTCTCTCTCTCTCTCTCCCCTCCCTCCTTCCTTCCCTTCCCTCTTAGCTGCTTGATGACTTTTTTCTTTTTCCAAAACTAAAATAAAGAGGCTTCTAAAAGAATGGAAAAATAGGAAATGATAGATTTAAACTCTCAGGAAAACGTGTAACACCAAACCCGAAGCTTATTTCCAAACAAAGTGTGACCGCTCAGCCCCGCCTGCTCTGCTCCCTGCGCCGGCCCTCCACCCCGCCCCTCCCACCGCTGGGCACCCCTCACAGCTGTCGCTATTTCCCAAGAGGCGAGAACACCACTGCGCACTCCTAACGTGAAACCACAGATTCTGATTTTTTTAAGAATGCTCAGAAAAGTAAAAATTAAGACAATTTGACTAGTCCCCTGAGGGATTTTTGAACCACTAGACTCTTACTTCAAGTTCTTAGCCAGTAGGGTCATTGCTATTAGGTGCCAGGCCACGCCCGCTTTCCTGGTGCGCATGCAACACATATACATGTGCATGCGACAGCACCACCATCATGCGGGTTTATGAGAATGAAGCTTGGGGACTTTCAGTTTTCGGTTGTGCATGTAGGTAGCTTGGAAGTAGCAGCTGCATCCTGACAAGTAAAAAGCTGAACAGATGGGAAAATCAACAACTCTTCTTGGATCTGTGAGAGAGGGGAGGACACAGGGCAACCTGCTGCCTTCAAAATTGGAGAGACAGGCGATACAGGAGCCCCCGCTTCCTGTGCAGACCCCCAAGCAGAAACCGCCACAAGAACTAGTGCCGGAGGAGCCTGAACTGTTGTTGACAAATTGCCGGAGGCTCAAGGTAGACAATTCTGAGAGCTAAAAACTCCAAGAAGGCCCAGTCATGGAAGGGGCACACAATTATGGAGATCGACCTCCTCCAGGAGCTCAACCATGTTCCCAGAGTAAATATTCATGAAAAACACCCTCGTGTTTCTGGCAGGGGAACATTTTGGAAACAGCCAGAGCACGCCGTTCTTCTTAGCGAGACCTGCCATCAGGGGAAACAAGCTCACTGGAGGGCTATAAGCAGAGCCTAACTAACCTGGGGGGAGGGAAGCACTCGACTCTAGTCAGCTCGAGACATCCTCTCGCACCTAAAGTTCGGAAAGAAAATTTAAAGCACTTGTGAAGTTCACAGTCCAGAGGGACAGGCTCACGAAAACACTGAGACCTAATCATGGGACTACAGAATGCCTCCTCTCTCCCCACACCTCACCACCATGTTATTAAAGGCCTGTTTAGAGCGGCTCCCTTTACCTGATACATCATGTCCAGCTATCAAAAAAAAAAAAAGTACAACGCATAGTAAAAGGAAAAGCACAATTCAAAAGGGCAGAGCAAGCATCAAAACCAGACATGGCAGGGATGTTGGAATTATCAGACTAAGAATTTAAAATGACTGAAGGGAACCAACGTTTTGCCATCCTGAAGCTGTCTTTAAGCTGTTTATTAAGAAACAAAAGACTCAGAATGAACCTTTGACCTTCCCCCCTTTCCTGCCCAAAAGATTCAGACAGAGAAACCTGGTTCATTGACATGCCCCATTCTCTACATGACATCATAGCCGACTTAAAAACATAAAACCACTTATATTATCCCAGGATTTCCAATGTCGGGCTTGGGGCTACTCTTTCCAAAGAATATCTAGAGATGCACATAAACTCAGGAAGTTCTTACAAAGCTCTCACTGTCTGCCTTCCAGCTTGGGATTTTCAGATTCTCCTGTTCACTGAGAACTCTACACCCAGCATTGCCGAATCAGCTTGATCATAGCAAGGGGAAATTATGAGTTTTATGCTTCCCATTGGACTCCTGTGCTCAGGTGATGTTTGGAGATAAAACTACTTGCAAATTTTAAACATTTGCTTAAAGTTTGGCAGAAGACAATTTTATTATTTGTACTTACACAAGCATATATTACAGTAAGCATGTATACATGTTTACAAATATATATAGACATATATGTACTTTCTTCATTGGCAAAGAAAGGAGATGAATAGTAGGAGAGTTGTTTTCAGGCTGCACATTAGGATATAGATCAACTTTATGCAGCTGAATTAAGTCTCATTATTTGTGAAACAACAGAATGAGGGAGCAGGGGGATATGGAAGAGAATTTAGCACCGGACTTACTGGACTGAAGGGGTTCCATGGGCCCCACTGGTGTCTATCAGGGCATCTCTAAGCATCAGCTCCCAAAATGAAAAGTGACTTTATGAATTTTAAGTGTCGACTACTTTTTTTCCTCTCAACACCAGTTAGTCAGATTGACAGTTTAATGTGGAACTATTCTCCACATTAGAGATTCTAATACTTCACTCTTTCTGCCATGGTGTTCAAAGCAGGATTTTGTTGTTGTTATTCAGTTGCACCTACGTACTAGCAAGCACACTACCGCTGACCTTTTAGAGAACTTACAAAGAATGCTACATTTATCTATGAACTCATTTATGGCATTACCTAAGTTGTGGCATCAGGGCACCCGCAGCTGAAATGGTTTTATTTTAGCAGTCACCAAGGCAACAGTATCTATAAGCCCAGCAGGACTGTGTGGACTGTGTGATGATGGAGACCAGATTATTTTTACAACTATCCCAACTGAACAAAGACAGCCACAGCTCTAAAAGAGCTTGTGGGGTTTGTGATAGCTTGCTATTAGCTGTCTGGGAAATACTTAAGCTAGGCTGACAGCAAGGGTGTGAATGGTCTGTTTAAAATAGCTTTTTATTTCCCCCAGAAATCCTGAGTGTGGTAGCAATGATAACCTCCAGAGCCCTAGTAGCCACTTCTTCATCATCCAGCCCACATTTACCATCCAAATTCACAGAAGATGTAAGAAGGTGAACAGACAGTGAGTTAGGTGCCTGACTTCAGGCATTCACTTTTGAAGGCTGCGTAAAATTCTAAATGCCAAAAAGTTGATAAGGATAAATAGTATTGGGCCGATACATCTTGTCATGAGGCCATACAGAGGAGGCTAAGACCACAGATATTATACAAACCCAACAGATGGAGCCAATGCATCAACAATGGAGGAGATTGAAAAAGCCTTCCTCATGTACTCCAGTTGGCCATTCAGGAGGAGAGGGTTGACAAGTTAGCCTGTTTAAAACATCAGGACGCCAGAAATGAAACAAAAGAGAGTACTAAGGTGTATTCATAGACCAGTTAGAGCAGGACAGAACACACTGAAGCTCTTACAAAGTAGACACATTCAATTCATGCTCTACTAGAAATAAAACCAATAGACTATTAAGAATTTTGGTCAAAAATGACAGGATATAAAGAAGAAATAAGAACAGCCAATAAATATATTGAAGAAATGATTAACTTCACCAGTAAACAAAAAAAAAAGCAAATTAAAAGTTGACAAAGGTGAAAAAGAGTGAAAAGGTTGGTTGTTCATAAGTTTCAGGTGACAGTACAACCTTCGTGGCTGCCAAATTGTCATTTGGGTCACCCTTTATTACAAGCTGCAGTTGTGTTCAGGAAACCCTAGTATTGCCCTTGATACCCAAAACAGGCTTTGGAAGCCAGAGATGGGAAGACTGAGACTGGAAACACCCACAGGCGTGCCCATCATAACCACCACAGATTTCTGGAGGTCCTCTGACCTTGACATTGACCTTCATGTTTTTTCTTAAAAGGGAAAAAGTCTCAGAATGGCAGAGAAACAATTCTAGAATAGATTAATAATATTAACATTTTTTCAGTTTGTTTATCTGATGGTCCCAGTGCTCTCCCAGAGGTCTATAACATCTATGGTGAATTCCCAGAATGCATTGTTCTGGAGGATATTTTTCAGCTTCAGCTGCATTACTCTGACTCAACTCACTGATATCCCACTAGTTACAAGCTGGGTAACGATGTGTTTCTACATCACATTTCAATGTTGTACAGAGCAAGAGGGCAATTCCTATGGATACTGAGGTGGATACGGTTGTGGTCTAAACGCGGGTGGAGCCCCAGATGGGGGCGTCTTGTTATTTACAGCTGTGTGGTTGAAACTAAACCACCAGATCTAAAAACTTTAATTACAGCAGTGATAATTTATCTTTTCCTGTTTGTTTTCAGTATGAGTAGGACAAAAACCCAACTAATGAAGCAGACCTTCTTATTTCATGAAGGTTCAGTATTTATACCTCCAGTTTAGACTAGTATATTTAGCTGTCTGCATGACATCATAGCTTAGATATCTGTTCTTAAACTTACCTTGTTCAAAACAGACCTCTTCCCCACCCCACAAAAAAAACTTGTTCGAGTTCCTAAACAACTAGAACAATGCTTGGTGCATAACTGTCATTGTTTTCCCAGTGTCAGTAAATTGCCAAACTCCCAGTTTACTCAGGCCAAAAATCTTTCTCAGACACTCATCAGTTGATCCTTACCACCAAAATTTCTCCAAAATTCAAGCCCTTCTCACGATCTCCACAAAACCATCCTATTCCAAGTAACCATTTTCTCCTGCCAGTGCCATCGCAAGAGCTTTCTACCTGATCTCCCAGTGTATGCTTTTGCATCCTACATTTTGTTCACAAGACTGCAGCCAGAGTGAACCTTTTCAAATATAAATCAGGCTTGTCACTCCTCTGCCTAAAACCCTCAATGGCTCCCATCACCTCACTCAAATAATGGGCAAAGTCCTTACAATGTCCTATAGAGCCCTACACAGCCTCCTCCCTCCTCATTACATCTCTGCTACTTCCACTGCTTCCCTTTCCTCTTCTGCTGTTCCCCCATAGCAGGCATGCCCTTGCCTCAGGGCCTTTGCACTTGCTTTCCCTTAACCCGGACCAGTCATCCCCACATATCAGCAGGCCTTACTTCCTTACCTTCTTTAGATCTTTGTTCAAATGTCATCTCTTAGTGAAATATTTGCTGACCACCCTTTTAAAAATAGCTATTCACCTCCCTTCTTCCCCCTCTCCCTTCCTTGTTTTATCTTTCTCCATAGTACTTATCACCATCATATATTATACATTTTATTTGTTTCTTATCTACTTCCCCATTAGAATGTAAGCCACGTGAGGGCAGGAATTTTTGTCTATTTTTTCTTTTTCCCTGCTGTGGACTGAGCAACTAGAACAATGTCATGTATGTACCAGAATGAATGAATAAACTTTAATATTTTCTTCATAGTAGTACATCAAATTGAGTGTAATCACTCTGAGTGCTATCAGCATGTTTTCCAATAATCAGGGAGTTTTATCATGAATTTATGTCCAGTTTTATCAAGTTTCTGTCTTCATCTATTGAAATTTATTTCTCTATTTTGTTAATACATGAATTATATTGATTTTTACAATGTTAAACCAAACTTACATTCCTGGAATAAATCCCATTTGTCATGCTGTATAATCTTTTAATATATATTTTCTCGGTTCTATTTACTCATTTTATTTTAAAGTTTTAATCTATTTTTATGATAGACATTGACATAATTATCAAGAGTATCCCCTTTCACTCTAAATAGAATAAATTCAACAATCACCCTAATAAATACTATGTTTTCTGGCATTTCACTGAATTTTTAATCTTCCTAAAATTTCCTCCTGGTTCTATAATAGATTGAAAGAGTCTTCAAAATCATTTCCCCTTTTCCTTGTTCCTTGTTCTATACAGCATTTTACATATGCCCAGTTTTGAGGTATGAACAATAGGATTTTTTTTTCTTGTCTTCAACTAAGATGAAGTCTTTCCAGACTAGATGTTGCTCATCAGTCAGTGTAAGTTGCCCTTGGCCACACTCTCAGTCACTCGTCACTGTGTGACGAGCATCTTTTCAGATTCAGACTACAAGTTGATATGTATGCATAGTGTCCAGACAAATTTTCAGTTTCCAGCAGGCATGCACCTAACATGGCTCCATACAACTGAGGTAGCACATTCTCCCACCTGGTTCTCTATTCCTCTGAACCATATAGTCACCTACAAAACTGCAGTTGATAGTGCGTACTGCTTATTAGGTCTTCCTGTCCCCACCCTGCCTGTAGTGTTTACCTTGTAAATATGGCACCTCCCAGGATATAGTACAAAATTGCTGGTTCTCCTTCTTCCCACCCTTCCCCCTCATATACACACACTCCCTGACCACTTATTTCCTGGGAGGTGCTACTTTCACACAGATACAGTATTAGCATCCTCCAAAAGCAGCACTGCCTTAATAACACTGTATTGCATATTCAAAAGTTGCTAAGAGAGTAGATTTTAAAAGTTCTCATCCTAAGAAAAAAAATGTAACTATATAAGCTGACAATGTTAATCAAACTTGCTGTGTTGATCATTTTGCAAGGTATACAAATATCAAATCATTGTGTCTTACACCCAGAACTAACATAGTATTATATGTGAATTATACATCAATATATATTTTTTAATTTTTTAAAAAAGCTGCACTTCCATGGCATATGGGTCCCCTCCTAGCATTCTAGTTGTTACAGACCTTGCATCTCTTTATGTAACAAAAGATAAAGGCAACTGGCTTCCCATTGACTTCTATTACATGAAACATAATCTGCATAGGTTTGTGCAATTCAATGTGTCCCATTTTATAATTAATAAAAAATATATATTTGCCAATGACCTCAGACAAGGGTTTGATCTCCAAAATATATAAAGAACTCACACAACTCTACTCCAGGAAGACAAACAGTCCAATTAAAAAATGGGCAAAGAACCTGAACAGACACTTCTCCAAGGAGGACATACACTGGGCCCAGACACATATGAAAGGGTGCTTAGCATCACTAGCCATCAGAGAGATGCAAATTAAAACCACAATGAGCTACCACTTCACACCTGTCAAAATGACCATCATAACCAAATCAACAAACAACAAGTGCTGGTGAGGATGTGGAGAAAAGGGAACCCTGTTGGTGGGAATGCAGACTGGTGCAGCCACTGTGGAAAACAATTTGGAATTTCCTCAAAAAACTAAAAATGGAACTGCCATTTGACCCAGCAATTCCACTACAGGATTACACCCTACAAATCCTGAAACACCAATTCAAAAGAACCTATGCATCCCAATGTTCATAGCAGCATAATTTATAATAGCCAAGTGCTGGAAGCAACCTAACTGCCCATCAGTAAATGAGTGGATCAAAAAACTGTGGTACATTTACACAATGGAATACTACACAGCAGAATGAAAGAAGTACTTTCTATACTTCGTACGAACATAGATGGAACTGGAGAACAGTATGCTAAGCAAAAGAAGCCAAGTGGTAAAAGACAAATACCGTACGATCTCACCTATAAGTGGAACCTAATCAACAAAACAAACAAGCAAGAAAATATAACCAGCCACATTGAAATAAAGAACAAACTGACAGTAACCAGGGGGAAGGGAAAGGGGAATAACAGGGGGAAAGGAGGGGAAGGGTCATCAAGGAACATGTATAAGGGACCCATGGACAAAGCTAAAAGGGGTTTGGATTGAGGGTGGGGCAGGGGAAGAGTGGTAGGGGAAAATGGAGACAATTGTACTTGAACAACGATTAAAAAAAAAAAGCCTTCTAGAATCTGGCTAAGCCATTGATTGAGTCAAAGTTTCTAGCATCCTTTTGAGTTCTTGCTTTTTCCTGTTTTCATAAATGTCATGAGTTGGGAGAGTCTGCCTCATACACTTTGAGCCAAGTGGCATTTAAAGCCAGAAGTCATATCTTTGAAGCTACCTATTTTATATGTATGATTAGATCTGTCATTACAGAGAACGGCAAAATTCCAGAAATTTTTGAAATAGGACTGTGTGTTTTTGGTTGGGTATGATCGCATAAAGATACAGAATCCAGACCTCAGAGAATGCTATTATCTTGCCACTTGTAACGAGCTATTTATACAGAACATGTTACTGCATTGATTTCAGGCACAAAGAGACCCCCTTTCCTGTCTTTCCTCCCCTGGTCCCTCATGACATGTCTCCTTCTCTAACCACTGGGTCACTGCTCTTCCCATCAGTTGAAACCTCCCAGAATGCAGACCTCCACTGGCTGTGTTCTCTACAAAGTAAAAACTCCAGTCTTGGCTGCTTGTTTCTCAAGTCTCCTTCCTAGGTTTATTCTTTAAAAAACATTTGATCAGGTAGTTAAACCTGGAAAAAAAATCAAGAGAAAGGGTGGTTTGGTAGGACCCACCAGGTATAGAGGTGAGCATCTGCTAAGGTGCCTAATCTGTAGGGGCTAAGGCCCATTCCTGGGAGAGGTACCTTTATCCTTACCTTAAAACAAACGAACGAACAAACAAAAAAACCCTGTTTTTCAATAATTGAGATTTTAGGCTTGCAGGGCTGACATAGATTTTTCTAAAACACGTTGGGCAGTGGAAGTTTTATGATTTTGTTTTGGTAAAAGTTTCTGACAAGAGGGTTTGGTATTATTGAAGATTTAAGGAATTTTTCATAAATTAATTAATTCATCCATCAAATGAATATTTATTGGGAATCAACTACATTCTAGATTGTACTAGGTATGTAAGCTTCTGACGGGGACAGGTAGGCATAAAACCAACAATTTTGGAAGTTCTTATGTAATTATAAATGTGGTACAGTATAACAGTTATGAATTTAGATGAAAGAAAAGTCCTTTTACTTTTCCTAAGTCAAATTAATATTGCTTAAGAAGCCACTTGCCCAGGCTAATGAAGTTCTCCCTGGTGACGTCTGCTACCCTTGAGCTGCTATCACCCAGGAAAAGAGGGCAGAGCCCCATCCCTCGGGCTGGATACTTCCCACTTTGGCCGACCTTACTCTTGGTCCACCTTGCCCTGCAGTTGTAGCCCTTTATTCTGGAGGCTCCACTCTCTCTATCCAAGTTTGACCATTAGAGTTCCCACTGAAGGGCCCACATTTGTAGATAGTGTCCGAACTCCACAGGCACCAGAGCTGTTGTCTACTGGAGGCACTGCCACACTGGCGACGATGTCTCGTGGTCAGACTCACAGAATCAGCAACCCCCTCCTGTAGGCCCAATCCGTCATGGTCCCAATGCCCACCTTGACTCCCACTCGCACCCAGGAGGTACTGTCAGAGTCCATATCTCTGTGTGAGAAGAATCAGAGGAGGCTGCCTGGAGAAGAGATATCTTGGGTAAGCTGTGAAGGAGAGTAGGAGTTAACCAGGAAAGTTTTAGACTCGGTGGCTTGGAAGAGCGTGTGTGTGTGCGTGCGTGTGTGTGTGTGTGTGTGTGTGTGTGTGTGTGTGTGTGTGTGTTGAGACAAAGGTGGGAAGTTTATTAATAGAATTAGGAGAATGACATTTTAATTGTGAGCATAGCTTAGTGAGTAAGGCTACTTCATTCACATTTAGGTATTGCTTACTTTCTTGGGATTTTTGGAGACATTCCTAAGGGAACAGGTCTTGGTTTTTACTCTCCAGCTGAATTCTGCAAGAGCCAGAAAATTCGGAGATGTCTCCCAAATTTTAGGTTGTTTAGAATGTTCCACAGAAGCAAATCATAAACATGTTCCAGACTCTCCTTTATTCTGACTTTGATTTCTTTAAAACCATTTACCACCAGCACACCTGTGAGGACATGTTTGGTGTGTGAAGATCTGCACAGGTAGAACCCCTCCCAGAGGGAGGACATACTTGTCATTCCTCATCCTCTTAGTCACTAGGTTCTCTAGCTCCTTTGTAGCTTCTTTTGGCTGTCATGGTTTCAAACTGTTTTTGTTTTTTTTTTATTGTCCCTTTCTCTCTCTCTTTTTCTTTCATTTTTTTACAAGTTTTTCAAAATAAGAAATGGGCAAAGCCAGCTTTCTTTTCAGAATTAAAATGTAGAACAAATGGGAAAATTATGGTGCTTAACCTTCCCAAGCTTGAGCCCCCGCAAGTAATGCACCCAAGTGTGACATTTTCAACAACCCTTCTGCATACGCTCCATCTTCTCCAACTTCGTTCCAAGTTTTTCTTCATTCCCAATTATGCCAATTCCATTGAATTTAAAAAGAAAAGGACTTCATGGTTATTGTCAGAAACTGCTCTTTAGCTTACCAATCCCACTAGCTAGCAAACTACAGAGAGGGTGGAGTAGACCAGGAGCAGTGTGATGCAATTCATGAGAAGCACTTAGTCCTTACAGGAATCTGGCTGCTAACATTTCTATCTTCTGTGACAATGACTCCTGACTTTTACTTCCTGTGAGAAATGGGGGGATTCCTTTCTTTTTCATACAAGTAGTACATAAAACAGTAGTCTCATCAGCTGAACCAGCAGGGAGACTCCAAAGAGGCCAAGGAGCTCTCAGAGCTGAATAATTAAGAACACAGCAGGACCATGTTTTTAATGAGTCTTTGCCAAGGGTTCTGGTGGTGTCCTCTCTTGGGAAGATGGCCCTGCAAGAGAGAAGCAATGTCTCCTTTTTCACTTGTGGCAGATGCAACGGCCCCTGATTGGAGTTCAGAACACCAGAGACACTTCCTACTTCTGTGGCCCTAGACGAATCATTTAGTCTCTCTGACTCTCAGTTTACTCACCTGTAAAATGGCGATACACTAATAGCTTCACCACATGTAATGTAAGGATCAAACAATATAATGATTCAGAAGCTCTTTGTGAGTGGTACCAGGAGAGGGAAATCTTAGTTATCTTATTCAATGTGATCCAACAGCAATACCACAGAACCTGTCTCACCTAAGAGGTTCAGTCCAGGGGAATTCCAAGGCTTGCCCAACTGGAGAAGCAGATAACTTGGCACATTCCTATGTGACACCAGTAGGGCTGTGATAGCAGGCAGGCCAGATTGCTAGTGATAATTAAGTCAAGGACACCATAGCAGGCACATTTGCTTTTAGATCTGGGGTGCAGTTTCAGGACACAGGTAAAGGCCGGGTCATGGGTAGACATGGGATTATGCTGTGCTGTTTTCTACTATATATGTATACATGCACCATAAGTTTATATGAATGCTCAACAAGAAAAAAATTTTAAAAACCAGAGGTTTAGTTATATGAGAGTAAAAAATACAATGATAGCATCAAGTATCTTTTAAACCAAAGGTCAAAGGATTTCTGTTGTTGTTATTAATTGAGAATGACATACATACTAAAAGGAAAAAATTAAATAAATTGTATCTGACCAAAGGCCAACAAAATTTACTTTTTTTAATTAAAAAAAGATAAGCCCTGGTTGGGTGGCTCGGTTGGTTGGAATGTCATCTCACACACCAAAAAGTTGCAGGTTCTGCCCCCAGTCAGAACATGTACAGGAGGCAACTGATCAATGTTTCACTCTCTCTTTCTCTCTCCCTTCCTCTCTCTCTAAAAATCAATAAATATATCCTCGGGTGAGGATTTATAAAAAGGAAAAGGAAATAAAATGTTAATATACTCTCTTAAAACTAAGGACAAAATATAAAACCTCGCTCATTAAAATTGAATTAAAAATTCATTCAAATGCTCAGTTCCTCATATTGCTGGGTAAACAGAGGGAGAAAGGGAGAGATGGGGAGAGAGTAAGGAAAAGAGGGAGGTGGGGGCACCTGTGGGGCAGCACAGAGAATGAGCTGAAACAGGGCGCAGGGAAAGAGGAATCGACAGGCGTTTCCAAAGTTAGCGCGGAGCCAAAGAAACTGCTCTTCATAAGCATGGACCTCCAAATAAGTTCTTGCTGTCTTTGGTTTTCTGATTATTTCTCAGAGTCGTCACTTCTGCTCCAGAAATAGCTCATCTACCTGTTTTAGGAATAAATGCTTCTTTCCTTTGGAACTGTGAAATTTTTTGACATAGGAAGGAATGGCCAAAGTTTTAAGAATTTTCTATGTGTGATCTTAGATATATCTTCAAATCCATTGGCTTACTTTTTTTTCTCTCTGTTCTTGCTGGTGACTAAAGAAAACTCAGTACTTAAAAAGAAGTGGGAATGTCCAGCCTCACCAGACTCAACTGCTTTGTGTTAAATCCTCAGAGATTCAACTCTAAATGGTATTCCTAGAAGGGAAGACTCAGGAATCCTTGGGTCCGAAATATGACAAGCAAGTGTCACTTCAGATATTCACCTCCGATTTTGTTAGTAACAGATAAGATTTGACAGGACAGAGGATGATAACATGGATACAGAGTAGTGGTCTCACCTTTCCCCTTTCCCTATCATTCATACATATACCACACCCCCAACGGGGGACATCTCTCATCACAGGTGGCCATTCTCAATCTTACCCTGCCAAAAGACTACATCAGACTCTGAGCGTAGGGTCAGATGTGGGGTGCAAAAACCCTCCCCAAAGCTTCTATGTCCACCCCTTTTTAGAGTTACTGATACTGTGGTAGTCACTCAAGAGCAAGCCAGCAACATGGAGACTATTATGCTAAGTGAAATAAACCAGGTGGCAAAAGAAATGCCATATGATCTCACCTACAGGGGGAACCTAATGAACAAAACAAACAAGCAAAACAGAACCAGAAGCATGGAAAGAAGGAACAGACTGACAGTGAGCGGAGGGGAGGGAGGAGAGGGGAGGGGGATAATGGGGGAAGGAAGGGAAGGGTCTAATCAAGGAACATGTATAAAGGACCCATGGACGTAGACAACAGGATGGGGACTGACTATGGGAGCAGGGGGTGGGGGAATGGGGTAGGGGAGAGCAGTGGGGAAAAATTGGGACAACTGTAATAGAACAACAATTTAAAAAAAAAAAAAGAACAAGCCAGCATCAGACAAAGTCACTGACCCTACAAGCTGTGCTTTCCAACCCTAAACATGCACCAGCTCGGCCCCACCTCCCCAAACTGGGCCAATGCTACAACTGCCTATTCCGTATGAGGCGACAACTGCTGCAAGTCACAGCAGTGACAGCCACCATGCATTGAGTGTTTTCCACTTACCAATCTCTGATTACACCCTTAACACACATTGTCTCATTTAATTTTCATTAGTGACTCTATGTGCTGAGCGTTGTGATCATCCCCATTTTGCAGGTAAGGATCTTGATAATCAGAAAGTTGTCCTTGAGTCATTGGTGCCAGAGCTAATTGAACCTAGAAGTCATGGAAGTCCAAACAATTTCACCATGCCACAATGGCCTTCAAGAGCCCATTCCCTATAATTTCCGGCACAGTTTTCCACTGTAGAACCACCTTGACTTTCATGATTTGAAGACCCCTATGTCTGATAAAACTCTTTGTAGGTCTAATTTCCTAATTTTGAATTTTGAATGAGCATCTGACAGGCAAAAAGTATTTCACTGTGTGGGAGGTTAAACAGAAGTGATGGGGGTAGATGGCATGGTCATAAGTATGTGGGTGCTTCCAGCCTATAATGAGCTTATTGCAAAAGGTCAAAGGTCACTTGTCCCAGCTGACCAAGGTACAGGGAATGCCCCATTTCCTGGGTAATGAATGGACAATTCAGGGGCCTAGTCAGTCACTGCTACTTCTTAACCTTTAAGCCATAAATCTTTAAAAAAAAAAAAAGTAATAATAAACAAGGGAAGTTCTTTAAGACTCCATCAGCAATCTAGTCTGATTGATTTTTATTCAGGGAAGATGCCAAAAAATCCCCAACTTGCTACAATTTGTTTTTTTGTGAGAAACTGAAAAGAGGGAAAATTCAAATGTTTTTGCTATCCTTCATTTGAACGTTTCTAATCCAAAGTAAACAGGGGGCCTCTGTCCTTTGTGTTGGACAGTGGCAGACACAGGGCCCTTGTTGGGGGAGCCTGGTATCGGCCCATCACAGGCCCCGGTGCACACTAAGGCCCCTGTGTCTGCGCGAGTGAGATGGGCCCAGGCAGCCTCTGACTCCTGCCCACACTGGTGTGGCAGCACAAACAGTTGATGTTCAAACCTCATCTCTCCCCAACCCCCATAATCATCTCTACCTCCACGAAAGAAGAGAAACCTTCTCATCTCATGCTCAGCAACTCTGAAACCCACCAAACTGTACTCCCTGCCTTTCTTTCTGAAAGAAACCCATTTGTTTCTTATTATAAAAATAAAATAAATTAATTGTAAATATTTAAGCAGGAGAAGTAAGGAGAAAAATAGACAAAGAATCACTCAAACCACCCAGATCTGTGTTAAGAATTTTGGTATATCTATAGCATTTTACTATTTCCCTATGCATATATATTATATTTATGGGAGAGGGACAACATTTGGATCATACTGTATATTTCTTAGGGATGTGTTCTAAATAATCACCAAATATTCATTTGGATTAAAGAATTAAATGTAAAAGATGGTAGAACAAATATAGATGATTATGGGGTAAGGAAAAGTAGGTTTCAGTTGTTCATATGAAAAAGAATACAAGATTAATAAATAATAATACAAGAATAAAATCTGTTTGTAAACCTACTTTTGCCCACCCTTGTATTACTATCAGATGTTTTTAACCTAGCATCCATGCATAAGTTTTAGAGATTCTATAAATGCATATAATAATATGCACAATTTGGCATACTGATATATAGATACAGATAAAGATACAGATACAGATACAGATATAGGCAAAGCTATGTGGGGAGCGAGGGGAAGACAGTTCGTAGTTTCCATCAGATTCTCCAAGGCATATGTGACGTGAGAACGAATGATTTATATTAACTTGGCTGGGGGGAAAATAACCAATGTAGAAAACCGCCCACCACACAGCAAGTAGGAATGTTAAACTTCTCTGAAGGGCAGTTTGGACACTCTTGTGTGTTTGTGTGTGTATGCGAGTGAGAGAGGGACAGAGAGAGACAGATTTTAAATAACACTAAGATATTATGAAATTAAAATAGTGCAAAAAACCTGGGGTTAAACGGGGCCAAGAACATAAAAGATTTGTGATATGATAAAGGTATTATTTCAACTCTTTGGGGAAAAAATAGCTAAAAATAATGAGCATCAAAAACCTGACAATTCTTCACCATCAAATCAAACTTTATGAGAAGGTTACAGAACAGTGGTTAGATTAGCATTCTTGTCTGGTTCCAGCCTCCAATGGGAATGCTTCTAACATTCCCACTTGAAGATTTTACCAGACAATGGTGTGGTGAGTGTGGCGGGGAGGGGGTCGGGGAGGTGGAAAAGGGTATAGGGGAGAAAAATGGTAATGGAAAAAACACAGTAAATAAAATAAAATAATTTTGTTGATGCTGATTTGACATAGGTATTCCCTATGTTAATGAAGTAGCCTATTTTTATTAATTAACTAGGAACTTTTCTCACATCTATAGAGGTAATTTTTATCTTTGATTTTTTAAATGTTAAAAAATTTTGTTATTCTGTGTGGGATGAATGTTACCTAGATTTATTGCTATAATAATTTTGTAGTATATACAATAACTAATCATTATGTTGTATACTTGAAAGTAATACACTGTTATATCTGTCAATTATATTTTAATTCTTAAAATGTAATGATTTATGTTAATAAAATACTACCTGCACTAGCTGAAAAAACTCAACTTAGTCATAGAATATTACTTTTCATAACATTTTGGATTTGATTTCCTATCATTTTGTTTACTTTTTTCGTCTATTCTCTAAAGTTTGGTCTTTAGTTGGGTTTGACTTTCTGTTCATTTTTGCTACTTTTGCTAGTTTTGGATATCTGGGTTGCTTCAGTTTGAAAAAATGAATTGGGATACTTTTTATTCTTGTTTTATGTTCTGGAACATTTTAAAAAGCAAGAACATTAAATTCCTTAAGGACTAAAAGAAATATACTTTATAATTCATGGAACAGGCATCTTTTACAGAGTAGTTATTTAACAACTTTTCTATTTCTTCTCTGAATTATTAATCTTTTCAAGTTTCTACCTCTTCTGGAGTCAATTTGGCAAGTGCATTTTTCTAGAAAATTATTCATTTTAATGGGATTTTTCAAATTCTTTAACATTGAGTTATACATACTACTTTCTTATACAAAATCTTTTCTACATGTTCTGTCCCACTTCATATTGCCAACACTGTGCATTTTTAATTTTCTCTTCATTCTTCATGATTAGCCTTTACCATTTTTATTACATTTTCAAAGAAACTCTCACATTTATTCTGATTATTGCCTGTTCTACTATTTTTTTTGTTTTAACTGTGACTCCACATTTCTGCTTCTCTAAGATTTATTTTTTCTTTCTCTTTAAGTTAAATTGTCACTTCATGTAGTCTTATTATTTCTAAATAATGAAAGAAAATTTGTGGCTACAAGTTTTTCTTGGAGTACCTTTGGCTGAATCCCAAACATTTTGATTTGAAAGGAATGTATTTATATTTGTAGAGTAGAAAATATTGATTTGTGTATATTAAATTAATTAGATAAATTTTCAAATTCATCATAATTTTACTGAATATTTATTCTTTTGAGGTGCCACAGAAAAATGCTCAGGTCTCACAAAGTGTTACCTACTATCTATTGCTGCATAACAAAACACCCCAAATATTTAGTGGTTTAAAACAGTAACACTTTCTTATTCCTCATGATTGTGTGAGTTGAATGGATTCACTCTTACAGCCAAACTCAATTGGTGGATTGGAAGGGGGCTGGGTTCGGGAATGGTGGCTTATCTCTGCTTCATATGGCCTTTCTTCCTCTAGTACACTAGTTTGGGCTTCTGCCCAAGATGGCAGAAATGGTCCAAGAGGACAAGCCCTGAAGCACAACAGTTTTTAAGTCCCTGCTTGTATCCTTCGGTTTATTGAAGTCCTACGGAACTAAGCAAGGTACATGGCCAAACCCAGACTCAATGTGGAAGGTAACTACACAAGAGCATGGGGACCGTTAATGTGACAATCTGCCACACAATGGGATTATAATTCATCCTTGTAGTTTTCCTCATATTTCTAACAGTTTTGACCAAAATGATCCTGTTCATATATTAATTCTTTTTTGCTGCATATTTTGGGCTTCTCATAATTATACTACCTCACCAGATTTCTTTTGGTTTGCATTTACAGGGCAATTGTGTTTGCTTTTTATATCACTGACAGGTATGTTTCCTAAAAGCCTCTAGCTGGATTTTGTATTTTTAAAGGGTAGTTAAAACTATTCACATTTAATGGGAACATGGTTACATTTGTGCTTACTTCCACCATGTGATCATATATGCTTTTTGACTTTTACATTTCTTGAACTTTTTCTCATTCTCTCCTTTTTGCTATCATTATCTATCTAATCTCTGTCTCTATCTCCTCCCTTTCTTCTCCAAGAAATTTGGATGTTATATGTTCTATTTTTATTCTATTACAAGTTATCTTTAAAATTCTAAATAAATTTATATATCTATCAAAAAATTTTACAGTCGCTATTAACTCTCTTTAATGAAAGATGACAAAACAAGTACATTTTTTCTTTCCCTTCTCCTATACCACACTGTCCTCCCAGTTTCTACAACAGTAATCTAGGCCTTTAGATTTAGGTTATTATGATTTAATCCCAGCTCCTAATTCCTATATAAATGTTCTCTTTCAAGAATTATCTTCAATAGTTTTATTAAATATCCAACCATACCTTCTGCCTCACATATCAGACTACCTGACCAGCAGTGGCCCAGACATTAAGGACATTTAATTACACCATATAGAAAATCAGGTGAAAGGACGCAGGTACGTTGTTGGTTTAGCAGCTCTTCAATACACTTCCTCAGCGGGCATCTCTCACACTCCTTTGGCCTTCTCACAGTCACAAGATGGGTGCCACACTCCAGATATTTCACCCTTCGTCAGCCATCCTCAAGCAGGAAGAAAAGTCAGGCTACCTCGCTTTCTGTCCTTATCAAAAAGCAAACTTCTCCCCAAGAAGCCTAACGGGAGACTTTCCCTGATAATTCATTGGCCAGAACTTAGTCACATGCCCAGCCCTAGGCCAATCATCAACAGTGGGGTCAGGGCATGTTGTCAATCACACAAAATTGGAATTCTGTTGATAAGAAGGAAAGAAAAATTTCATCTATTGGCATCCAACCATGTCACAATATATAAAAAGTCAAGAGTAAGGCTCAACGTTAAGTTTCACTGCTTTCATCAGTTCACTGATATTTCCTTTATACAGTTTCCTTTACGTAACTGAATTTATTTGCTTGAGTGGAATATTTTCTCTGGAGTCTTTTTTTCAGCCATGGTGGTACATGAATTATTTGCTTTTTAATAGATGCCTGTCTAAAATATCTTAATATGAAACAGGATTTTAAATCATAATCATTTCCCCTCAAAATCTCAAGGATGTTGCTTTGTTTCTTTGGCATTTATGTGACAAATGTCAATATCATTTTTTTTCTTTCAGAGCTAAGCTGATACTTCTGCCTAAATGGCTCCAGGAAGCAGAGAACGCTTGTGCATTGTCAAATCCCTGGGCCCAACCCAGTGCCTGGAAAGCAACAGCTTATCATGAGCCAGTTGTCTGTGGAGGCTCCCAAAAGAGCAGAGTTTTGCCTTCATATTAAGTAGTTTTTCCCCTGCCTGCTATAACCACGTAAAGCTAGCTGGGAGCTGGCGTGGCTGCCCTGACCATCAAAGTCCCCTTGGCATGTTCTGTCTATGCCAGACATCCAAGGTGAGCTTCCCATGGGATCCCTTCCCTGTGTGCGCCCAATACCTGAGCACTTCCAGGATGTTTCAAGAAGATGGGCATTTGCCCCTCCTGACTTTCTTGTGATTAATTTTTGCCTATAGCCCTTGTCACAACCAGCCTTGGGAGCATTACTGGATCTGGTGTGGGAAGGTCTTTCCCTCAAGAGACCTTTTTTTTTTTGTCCTGCGAGGTAAATTGAAGGTTGTCTAATCTTCTCTCCAACTGGTCTCATCTGCTTTGAGTCGTACAGAAATTACTTTAAATGTCTGGTATGTGGGTGGAATCCTTTTTTTTTTTTTTTTTAATGTTTTGAACAGTGACAGATTTTCCCTGTTGTTATTTATTTTTATTTTTTATTTTTGGCTGTTTCAATGGGACTTTGAAAGAGAGGCAGGATGGGAAGTTCAATATGGTGGTCTGAATGTCTGTCACAGAATGGAAGTTTTCCTCGCACTTTTCATAGTCTCTTTAGACAAAGTCCCTTTCCCCTTATAGACCTATAAAATGTACAATCCCTCCTGTCGTCACTAATCCCTCCTGTTTGGAGAACAAGAACATTTTCTCCTCTCTCAGCTCTATGCTTTTTTCTGGGCTCCCCATTAAAAATATTTTGGATATTCTGATTTTGTCTTTCTCTGTCTCAAAGCTTCTCTCTCATAAATTTTTTTCCTTTTCCTGTGAGCTTGGGGGAAATTTTTTGAGTTTATTCAGACAGACTGACTCATCACTGAAAAAATAAATTATTAACCCCCTTGCAGCTCTCAATCTCTCTTTGCTTTCTCCTTCCTCAGTTCTTTACATTTTCCTTTCCCTGTCTGTCCTTTGCTTCACTCTATCATCACTACCCTCCCCGTTTCCATCAGCATCATTCATTTTACTGGCCAAGGGATTTCTAGGCACTTGATTTACGACTCTCACCAAGACACCCCTGAGGATTCTGGTGGGCGATCTTCCCGGTCTTCAGAATGCTGTGACTGTATGGTTGAGGCCGCTGGGAGGGCAGCAGCAAAGATGCAAGGACAGAATTGAATGCACAGCTCTTTTCCTCCAAATGTGCTTAAAGGAACGGTTTGATGTGAGCTGTGCTGAATCTTTTGCATACCTCTAATGCACCCAGCCATCTAGGCAGTTCACAAGCTACGTGACAAGATAATGCCTTTAGACACAGCAGCCATGTGGTAACTCCAAGTCTTAGAGGTTCAGCCTAGGGCCTTGATGCCCTGGAGTTGCTTGGACCACCCATGGGACCGTCAACCTCCGGACTTCAATATTGAGCATTAGAGCCATCTTGTGCTATCACTTGAGAAGAAAGGGTTCAAACTTCATATACAACTTCAATGTATATTGCAAAGGCAGACTTGAGAGCTGAGGAGATGGGAGATGTTAAGCAGGTCATACCAGTCTTTGGACAACAATGGCCAGGAATATCATGCCAGTAGCTGAGGACAAAACAAATGCTTCTTACAGCTTCTTACCCCACCCATTATGCTGCTGATGAAAACTGTAAAAACAGACTGAGCATAAGGTTTCCTATTTTCCTTTCAGCTAGAGATAAGGAATACACTGATAGCTAAGTCTTCACAGGGAGCTGATACTTGGAAATACCTTACTTTGGATTAGGTTTCTTTTCCTAAATCCCTTAATATATTAAAATCTCATTCTGTCTAAATACAGTTTTCTGGAGTCCTTTAAAATCTCTCTCTCTCTCTCTCTCTCTCTCTCTCTCTCTTTCATACACAGATGACATCTGACTTTCGCTCTCCTACTGTGCCAGGAACCCTTTTCTGTTTTCCCTCTGAGCTCTGCCGTCTACTGCAGCCACCCAGAAAGGCCCTGCAGCCCCTGAAGCCATCTCTGGTCATTGCTCCCTGAGGCGTGACTGTAATTCCTGCAATTGCTCTCTGAGGCTTGTCTGCAATTCCCTCGGTGCTGTGGCCCATGGCTGCCCTTCCTTCCTCAGAGTATAGAGGCTGTTTACTCACTAAGGTCTAGGGTAATTGCCGGCCTGAACGGTGGCCGGCCTGAATCACTCAGGGAAGACTCCCGTGCTGGTTGCCCACAGTCATGTCTACAGATGAATCAGGACGGAGGGGGAGGCTGATTACAGTAAAGAAGGGGACTCTTTAAACACACCTCTGTAATAAGAATGTAAAAGAAAGGAAAGGGAAAACTGACAGTGGGATTTTACTGGCCTGAGCAGAACGTAACATAGTTCTCTCTTTTGCACAGGGAGGAGAAGCTGCGATTGGCTCGTTACAGCAGGGGCTTTCCTTGAGCTCAGGGCCAGCTAAAGCAAGTGTGTGCAAAGGCAACCCAGGCAGATTCCTAGTGAAAAGTCTACCCATTCATTAGGTTCCATGTCCACACAGAAACAGGACCTTCAGTGGCCAAGCAAGACAGCTACAGTGTCTTGTAGCTGAAGGAATGCACCCACGTGTCTACATAGCTTCCAGGACTATGACCGGAATTTCACTCAGCTCAGAGAGCAAGTATTCCATACTGCTAAAATGCAAAAGCATCACACCACCCTTTAAGAAAAAAATGATTTCTCCCTCTAAATTGCATTCTGTAGTTTTTTTCCCCCCACTTCTCTTACACCACGGACTGAGAAACAAATCCATAGCTCCTGACTTACCTGTGAAACTATGTTCTGCAGGAAGGTGTGCTTGTGTGCACTCAGACATTTATGCACCAGTAAAGTTCTGATAGGAAATGATAAAATAAAGATAATGGTAGGAAATTGAGAGAAGGGAAAAGTATAGCCACTGAGGGAGTTTTCTTTAAACCATAGCTAGATTTGTTGATATCAAATGCTGTGCTAAGCATGCAAAAAAGTTCTTGCAGTTAGTTCTCAGAGCAAGCCAGTGAGTTTAGTATTATCCTTATTAAAATGTGGAAACTGAGGCATCATAGCATAAAAGCCAACACAGGCCTTAGAGCTCATTTCGCTTTCAAAATTGGGCTCTGCCATTTGCTGGCTTTGTAACTCTGGGTAAGCTACTAAATTCTCTAGTTCTCAATTGTTTTTATATTAAAGAGAGATGGAATTTATCTTATAAGTTTGTGTGTAAATTAAATGAGATACACAAGGTGCCAAAGGCAGAGTGTTAACATTTTGGAGTATTTGGTGTCCTCCTAGTTCTAAAAATAAATGTTCAAAATTATTTCAGTTCAGTTTACAACAAATGCTGTAGACATTTTTAAAAAACCCAACCCTTGATTATCTGTTTGACTTGAATAAATTAGAAGGTTTATAAAACTACAGATGTGGACTGGCTCTTGAAAATGTTGGGGGGAATCCACAATTTCCAAACATTAGAATGTACTTTGGTTTGGATACTCTTTAGTTTACAAGATGGCAGATTATATCTTGATTTTCCAGTCCTGACAGGGACATGCTCCCTGGCTTGATTCTGCTGCCACTTTCCCCACCTCTGACCTCATATGTAGGCAGAGAAGGAGAAACTGCTGCACCCGACTCTCACCAGTCTGGACAGCAAGACCTCAGCCACAGTGAATTTGATGTGTGTGTCCCAGCAGGAAACAAGGTGAGAGGTCCACTCGCCTGTCCCCGTGGAGATTCTGGAGAGCAGGAGAGCCTGAAAAATTCTTGATTTCTTCCCTCTTGTAGCCACAGCATGCTAGTCTAGGAATGAGACAGATGAGCCATCAGAACAGGTCAAGGTCAGCCTGAAGGAGATGGACATAGAGGCTTGACGGAGACAGGGATCACTTACTAAAGAAAGTGTACCCTGTACATGCATGGGTGTGGACATACGTACCCCCAGCACTTACCATGAAAACTCTCACCGTGGGTCATTAAGGGTTGAGTATCATTAAGGGTCAGTATCCTCTGACATATGTAGTGAAAGGAATGGCTTCTCAAAGTAAATTTACACTGTTTTCAAAACCCCTTTCCACCCTGATGTTTTCTGCTCCAATGTTGAGGCCAATGGCCTGGTGCTTCCTTTTAAAAACTAGGCCTCTCAGCCTGTATGAAACAATCTTAGCAAAAGCAACCCTGAGAGTCTGATCCTTGGGTCAGGAAACAGCAGATCTCCTCCTGTCCCCCCACCAAGGAAAAGGGGTCTACCCAGTGCAGCTAGGCTGGGTGGGTGGGGGACTAGGAAAAGAGGATTAATCCCTGAGCTCAGGACATCTTCAGAATAGCACTAGTCACTGCCTCTCGGGGGCATACTGTCCCCAATGGAGAGTCCCCAAGGAACCAATGGACAGTCCCCAAGGAACCTACGGTTTTTCCATTCTCTGTCTAGGAAAGCTCTCCTCCGTCCCCTCCACTTGCCTCAATTTTAGCACCAAGGGCCAGCTCAAGGCCACAAATCTGCAAGGGCCAGACAGGTAGCTCCAGCACACTTGCCCCTCTCAGGGAGCACTTGTCAGCATGCTACCCCACTCCTGGCCTCAGCGGTCTATATCAGGGTGGGCTGGGGGTAGTGGTAGGTAATCAGGTGCCCCTTAAACAGAGACCCACCATCATTATCAATCCCAGGCCAACATGTATGAACACCCACTGATCTTAATGTGCCTGCCTGGGATTGTAGGGTGGCTGTGCTCTGGCGGCAAGTGTCCCCAGAATCAAGTTATTCACCGAGATAGGAGTGCAGGCAAGCAACATGGTTTAACACATTCTTCGCTTGATTCTAGGAAGCACGTTCCCTAGACCAAGTCTTAGCAGACAGCCGGAGAAGCTCACAGGTCAGGTCGGTTCAGGGCTGCGTCCCAGGTCCCTTGCTTGGGTGACCCCCTGCAGAGGTAGTGGGCACAGGTGATCCCCGCTGGGCGGCTCTGCTCCGCCGCCTAGAGCCTAGAAGCTGGCACTGCGCCTGGGGGCGCTCTGGGGACGCTCTGGCTCCGCAGCAGGCACCGACCCCTGGGGCAGAGGACGGGGTCGCACTGCCCTACTAGTCTGAGGGCGGTGTCTGAAGTCAGGAGCTTCCTGCCTTTTCCGTGACCTGGGTGCCACGCTCCTGCGCTGGGCTCGGAGAGTCCCTGATCGCCCCGCCCCACCGCCCGCGCCCTGCCTGGTGCGTGTAGCGTCCCCGCCTCCAGCCCCAACCCCCCTACCTCCTATGCCCTTAGAGGGGCACCCCCACTGGGGCTGGATGGTGGTCCGCAGTGTCCTGTCCCCTGTCCCCGAGTGGCGGAGAGGTGACGGTAACCGCCTTCCCATTTCCGCCTAGCAGACGGAGCAATAGCCAAAGCGCTTGGGCCAGCTGAGCTCTTGGTCCTCCCTCCTCCCGCCCGCGCGGGGGCTGGCCTTGCCTCTCCGGCGCCTTTTTCCCCCCTGCACCGCAGCGCCGCTTCGCCATTCGGGCACCGCAGGTAGGGCAGGAGGCTGGAGCGCCTGCTGCCCGCTGCCCGTAAAATGGTCACCTCGGCTGGACAGCTCGCCCTGTTCGCGCTAGGTACGTACACTGCCGGCTCCGTGTCCCCTGTCTTGGGCGACACTTCGCTTTCGCCTGTCCTCTTCATTTCTCTTTCCCGGGGGTTTTCTGTGCCCTCCTAGAAGAGTGGAGCAAGGTTAATGCTTTTTGAGGGTTGGAGGCTGAGAGGCAAGGGGAGTGGATCGGGCTTACCAGCGATTTGGGAAGCCCATTCCAAAGAGGGCGACCGTTAAACACCCAGGCTTAGCCCACGAAGTGGCCACCTGGGCCGTGTATGAGAACACCCGCCCGGGAAGGGGAAGCGGCGTGTGTTCAGGCTTGAACTTTAATCTGCCGCGTCTTTGTGTGTTCGTACACTTGCCCACACCTACCTGCCTACCTGGCTGTCTCCAAGCCCGTCTTCTCCTGCGTCAGTAGCTTGTCGACTCGCAGAGGGTGACCAGTGTCCGGACCCTTCAGCCAGACTTAGCCCGCTTTTTTTTGGTACCTCCTGTTTATCTCTGAGCCCTAGTAGATGTTCACGGTCAGGAGAGGTACCCTCAATCTTCTAACTTCTAGAGCTCTTGGGCTTTGGGGTTGATTTTGGATTTTTGTGCGGATTAATTGTTCTTTTAATTAACTTCTCTTGGAGAAGTAGTTTAAGAGTTAGCCGAGGGCAGGAGTGAAACCCTAGACGGAGAATTGCCAATTTCCTTTGAATTTGTTCTTGGACTGGAACAAGGGATGGGGAAGGGAGGGTAAGTTAAACCCACGCACCCGGGTCAGGTCTGCGGAGCAGGTGAGTCTTTAGCGGTGAAGTTCTCAGGTCGGTCTGTAAGTAATGAGGGGCGCTGTGCGGTGCATCGCCCGGCCGGCACCAAACTCTCCGGAGCCAGGTCTGTCCAGCGTGAAGATAGCAGATGAACAGCCCAGGTAGTCTGGTTATTGCCACAGCTTCTGTGAGATAAATTGTGCCGTGGATATTCCCTGAGTTTAACCCTGTAAAGCAAGTTGCTAATACATCTGAGTCTGAGAAAAGCTATGGAACCTCTCACCTCAATTGCCCGTAGCCACAGCCTTGCTCAGTTTTGTGTACATCAGGGGGTTCACAGACCTGCCTGTAATCCTGCCCATGAACAGCTGTTTAAGAACTGCCGCGGAGGGGCAGGCACCATCTAAGGGAGGTAGGGAGCAGTGTGGAACGGATGCTCCGGCTGTATCCTAACCTGAAACTCACCAACAGGTGGCATGACTATGGATGGTTGTTCTGATTTTAGGTGTTTTTAAAGCAATAAAACATTACCAACACAATAGAAGCCCTCTATGTGCCATTTCCCTGTTGTAATTTTCTTTTCAAATTCTAATTGTAAAAATAGTATCTCGAACATTTTACTCTATGTCAGGCACTGTGCTAAGTGCTTGACATATATTAACTCATTTACTTTTCACACCAACCTGATGAAGGAGGAATTATCACCCCCATTTCATACAGGAGGAAAGTGAAGCTCATAGGGCCCACAGTGAGTACATGGTAGGGCCGGATTGTTAAAGTGTGGAAGGAATGTGGCTAGGAAAGCCCACTTAACTGTGGGCTCTGTAGTCCTATCTCCCAGACTTGGGACTTTGCCTTGAGGAGAGATTATGTTGGATACTCTGAAACTTGGTGTTAAATTCTGTTGAATTCCTAGGACTTAAAGGTGTTCTCAAGTTATTCAGTGAAAATTAGAGGCAGGAAATGATGAAGGTA
Source organism: Mormoops blainvillei (assembly GCA_004026545.1). Taxonomy (NCBI): domain Eukaryota; kingdom Metazoa; phylum Chordata; class Mammalia; order Chiroptera; family Mormoopidae; genus Mormoops; species Mormoops blainvillei. The sequence continues at coordinate 59,521 of PVJD01002272.1, forward strand.
AACAGATTTGCAGAAGCCTTTTGAAAGTTATCTCCCCCCCGCCCCCCCGCTCCCCATCACAGTATAATTGCCCATGAAGACTGCATTCTTTCATCATCTACTTTTTCTTTTTTATCTAAAGTGCAACTTGATCTTTGTTTCCTTCTTTAAGAAAAAGATGTATAAACTTAAAAAACTGATTAATATGTAAAAACTGACTCATGATTCCAAAATGTGGGCAGTTGGGGAAAAAAAGGTCAAGGAAAAAGAAGGCAAAAGTAATTTATACCAGTGAGGATTTCTTTTTATTTATATTTCCTTTAAAAAAAAAAAAAGCATTTACTAGAACTTCTGCCTCCCATCTCACTTTATGCTAGTTTGCTAAAATACTCATTAATGCCACATGCCTTTTAATTTGCACATTTCCTTCAGAGCTCCTTTCCTCTCTAATTTTCTTAAAGTAGCTGAAGGCAGTTCCAGGCAAATCAGCCAGTGTTCTGTCGCTAACCGAGATCTAGAAAACCAGGATCTCTCCCCTTCTGCCCCGTTTTCATGGGGACACTCTGAGAAGGAACCGCTTAATGCTCCTGGTAACTTAGAACCTGAGCTCTGATTGATGTTTTGGCAGGGAGAACATGGAGACTGTTGATTAAATGGCAACATTGGAAAAGCAGTCTGGGTTCCTGTGGTGGCTGCCCTCCCATGTCAGGTTTCCATGGCAGAGCAAACCTCACAGGGGCTTGGCACCTCTAGTCCCACATCCTCCTTTGTGTCCAGAGAGTAAGAGGTACAATCTTGAACAAGTTACTTAGCTTCTCTGTGCTTTGCTTTTCTTATCTCTAAAATGGTGATAGCATTGTTGGACGTATTTAATGAGCATAGAATGGTGCCTGGCATGTAGTAAAAGTTTAATTAATCTTAGCGCCATCAGGTTATCACTGTTGTTACGTGAACCCCATAGGATTTCGTTGCAGGTTATGTCAATTCTGTAACTGGGAGAGTGTCTGTCTTACTTATCTCATCTCCGTGCTCCCCATCCTTCTTAAACCAGAAAAATATCACCCAACTTAAAAACCAGATGACTTCGGTAAATATCATTTGGCAGATGACAAATGCAGGCAAGTTTGAGGGTTCTTTTGGACATTGTGAATTCTTTAATTTTTTGATGCAAAATATTTGTACTTCCTTCATAACAATGAATGGTCCGTCGTTTACTGAATTCAGCACTAAGTTCCAGTTTTCTCATCTGTAAAGTGGGAATAAAACTGTACCCATCTCATAGGTTGTTAGGAGACTCAAATGAGATGGAAATATAGAAGCTATTTATAAACAATAAAAATAAAGAGTTACACACAAATGAAACTGATTTTATAATACAGAAATATGTTTTATAATCCAGAAACAAACATTATTATTTTTCCGGCAGCTCTCAGAAATAGGACTGGATGTAGACCTAAAGAAGGACATCTTAGGACACGAAGTGTCCCTGAGAATGTGTAGAGATGAAACAGGTCAGCTTCCCTGTGGATTTGGGACTGAAACCAGTAGGGGGCATGAAGTAAGATGTTTCTCCAGCACATGGAAATTATGTCTTTCAGCACAGACAGCGGAGGTTGGCCCAGGACACAGGTTTTCCTCATTGGGCAGCATAATTAGGGAAAGTTCAGTTAGAACAGGGGTTTCCAACCTCTCTCCTCCCTGTCCCTGGACGCAGCTCACATTACTTACTGCCTGAGCTCTGCCTACTGTCTCTCCCCCTGCCACCACCCCAGTCTGTGAAAAAATTTTCTTCCATGAAACTAGTACCTGGTGCCAAAAAGATTGGGGACCGCTGATAGAACATGGGCTGTAAAAGTGTATATGGAAGTCTTAGAGTATGAATTTCCCATATTTGCTTTTCCAAATATTGATTTTCTGGGTCTCTTTCTGTAATACTCAGTGTCCCCTGCAAAGGGGACCTTTCTTGTAGGCATAAATGATGTTTCATGTTACTGTGGTAACATACAAAAAATAGGTGACTTTTTCCATTAACCCTATCTCTAAGGGCCTTTTGAAAGTGTGTTAGAACAGGGAAAGAGTACTTTGGACTGCCCACTAAAAGGGATGGGCAATGGGGAGTTGAGGTTGGGTCATCCAAAATGAAAATAGCCTGAAACACTGAATTGGGCATTTTGTGCTGGTTTCACATGCGGACCTCTCTAGTATCTTCCACAGCAGTGCCCTCAAATCTCAACCTCCTAGAGGGCCTAGTATGCCAGATTGCCAGGCAGGAAGTGGGAGAAGTTCCCAGGTTTGGCTTGTGCTGCTGGTGGGGAGGACAGGGGAGGGACACTTGGGGAACCACCACTGTTCACTCAGTTGCTGTTAGGGAAGTTTCTGGCTTAACCAATTGCATTTTGTCTAAAAGTACATTCTGACATTTTTAAATGCCACTGTGGATTTATAAGCCATTAATAAAGGTGCTTTTACGCCCTGTCTTGTTGACCAGGGCAGAGTGAGAACTCTTGCTGAGATCTCTGAACTGTTCTAAGTGTTCTTATACTTTATTCAGGGGAAGTGTGATGATCCCATGTTATTAGACTTAAACTGACCAATGCTAATCATGTCATGCTTTTGGGGGGGGGGGGGTGGAATTGCCAAAACTAACTGTTGTTTTGCTGCCATTTCAAATACTTTTAATCACCTCATTTTTAAAGTATTGGATTGGCCAAAAAGTCCATTACTTTTTTTTTTCATAAAATATAAGACACATTTTTTATTTTCACCAATAACTATTGATTTGAATATTTTGAGTATGTCAGCTATGTTCCACTATTGGCTTCTAGTGGGCAGAGGCCAGGGGTGCTGCTAAACATCTTCCAATGCCTAAGACAGCCCCACAGCAAACGATTATTTAGCCAAAATGTCAATAGTACCAAGAAACTTCACAAACCACTTTTGATCAGTCACAGTACCTTCTCCATACACTGCACAAATCATTTTTTGTGTTTCAGTTGCATTACCTTTCTTGAAATAATAAAGCATAATAGGCCGAAAATGTTGCATATTTTCCTTCATCTTCAATAATAAAATGGCTGCACAAAAATTCACCAATTTTGGTAAGTTTTTAAAATGCTTGCTGATACCACAGCAGTCTCAATACAATCTAACAAAATTGTTTCAAATGAAGTTAAAGACAACTAAGCACTACCAGAGCCATAGTATGGAAAAAAACATAACAGACTTTTTGGCCAACCCAATATAAACTTAATTTTACGCTAAAGGCTAATATGTTTAAAATTGCATCTAGATCGAGAATTGGGGCACTTTTACAGTGACTTTTGCTTTTGTTCTGCTTTTATCCCTCCCCTGTGAAATGTCAAGTATAAAAATCTTTCAGAGAAAAGGCTGAAATCTAGACTACCAGAACCATCTCTTAAGAACTCTTCCTTTCATGCACAAGGCATATGTCCTTTAGACCAGCTCTGAGAACCCGGGTAAATTCTTTTGAAACCCTGTGAGTTGGCTGTATTGCACATGACTTAAATAGCCACCTGGGCTTACAACAAGTTGGAAGTTTATTGAAATGGAATTTGATGTATTTGCTAATGCTTTTTTTTTAAGTCATAGGAAACAATTTTCTTTTGTATAGTCTCTCCCCTTGTCAATTGAATTCTGTGCTCAGTCCCTTTGCCTTTAATTTGTCATTGTCCCCTTACCTTGAGAAGCTTTCAGTCTTCTTCTCCTCCTTTTCCTTTCTTATACTTCTCAGGTACTTCTAGGTGGGTAGGGCTTTCTTAAGAAGGGATGTACATATAACTCCTTTGCGTAACAAGCTTGTACCTAAAACTTTGTGGAACTCCAGCCTGCTATTGCCTTGCTTTTTTCTTTCCTTTTCTTTTCTTTTTTTTTTTTTTTTAATCTTTGAATATGTTTACATTCTGTCTGGGAGCCTCAGCAGCAAAATTCTGGCCCGTTCATGTCCTGCCTTGAATTAACATTGGTTGGTGCTTGCCCTCTATTTTCTACTTGTTTGAGGGCTGCTTGAAGGCAGAGATCCTTGGTCTTCGTCTTTGCCTTTGGGCCTCTGAGCACAGGTGGAGCCTCAGAAGCAACCACTAAGCACCTAATGACACATTTGGGTGCCCAGTGCTGGATATGCCAAGTGTACATACACTCAGTTGGAAAACCCTGGCCACACAGTTACCATTAATCCTGAAAAATTCTTTATTATGATAAGAGTGGTGGTAGCATATAAATTCTCACAACACCAATACAACTAGTCTTTAGAATAGGGTTTGTTGTTATTTTAAAAGATAGACTATGATTTAATGTTTTTAATGATTTTTTTCCTTCTAGATGATTTGGAAAGTCTAGAAAGCATGAGAGAGAAAATGTTTTAATGATGTGTAATTCTACCACCCAAAGATAACCACAATTAACTTTTTGTTGTACAGGCTATGGATAAACACATAGCTAGATAGGCATGTATGAATTCCAGTGAATTAATTTGTTTTTGTAACTTAACCTTTCATAATAAACATTATTATGTCATTAAACATTCATCCATAACATCATTCTTCATTGCTGGGAAATAACCCCCTGACTGCATTTTCTATAATCTAACTAATTTTGAAGAAGCCCTTCTGACCATACAGATTTTTCCTATTTCTCACTATTATGAATAATCTACACACTGTTGTCGGGAATATGAACTGATAGGATTCTTTAAAAAATCCATGTGGCAACAGCTATCAATTTTAAGTGAGCATAATTTGAGTCGCTCCATATGCAACAAAAAATGTAAAGGATGGTGATCGCCGACTTGCTTGTGATAGTGACAAGGAGCCGGTACCACCCAGTGACTTAAGTAATTCCCTAAACAGCTTCTTTTTGTGTGATAATACAATGATTGACTATGTATTATTTAAAAGAATAAAGGCTTTTCTAATATATTAAATTTTAAAAGGCATAGAACCATGTTTTTAGATAGTACCTTGGTTTGAATTGGTTAATTTTTCATAAGAATATTTTAAATTTATAATGCCTAAATTCAAGAAAGATAAATGATACAATGGATATTCTTGTACGTAAATGTTTGCTACATCTTTGATTATTTAGGATAAAGTCCTAGAAATTGGCCTTTTCTCCCACCAGAAGTATATGCCCATTTTCTCGAATCTTCCATAACACTAGAAATTGGTTTTAACATTCTCCAAGTAGATTGGAGAAAAAAGGTCTCAGCCCAGTTTTCGTATTTAGTATTTGTTAGAGTGAGTAAATTTGTTGGCCATTGTCATCCTATTATTTGCATCTTAACCTTTAAAATTTTTTTTCTTATTGATTGATCATGTTTTTTCTTAGAGCTTTATACAACACTTTATATAAAAATAATATTAATACTTTGCAAGTATTTCCCCCATTTATTGTTTGTCTTTCACCATTTCGTTTATGGTATTTAACATATCTAAGGCTTTTATTTTTAAGTAGCAGAAACTATAAATCTTTCCCCTTAAGTTTGCTACCTTTGCCTGTAGATTTAGGAAAGCCTTTCCTATGCTAAGATAAGGCAAATATTTACTTATTTTTTTCTTCTAAATCTTTAGTGGTCTCATATATTCTATTGAACTCTTCTACCTATAATATATTCTAGTGTATAGTATGAGGTACAACTCATATTTCACTTTTTAAAATAGCCAGCCGGTTAATAGTCTCAGTGCTATGTGTGGAATAATCTATCCTACCTATTATGCTTTGAAATTCCATTTTTATCAGATGCTAAATTCTTATAACTACTTAAATCTCTTTATGGAATTTCAGTTTGGTTCTATTATATTATGTTTTTGCCCTTATTGCAAATTTGTTCATTCATGTATTCTGCAAATATTTATTGAGCACCTGTTCTGTGGCGGGACTGCTTATAGATGTTAGGAAATCAGCCAAGAATAAGACACAGTTCTGTCATGGAGCTCATGTTCCAGTGGGTTGGACCTTCTTTCTGCCTTCTATTCTCATTGGTTGTTGCTGGTATTTAAAAGCCTTTCTAAAGAATATTTATTTTGTAATGGGTTTGATAATTCTAATAGTCCTTCAATTGATTCTCTTAGGTTTCACAGTTACATGATCATGTAATCTTGAATAGTAATAACTTTGCCTCCTCCCTTTTAATATTTTTATTTTTTATTACTTTTTCTTATAGTGCTGGCTGAATATTTTTATCTCTTGTTACTTCAAGAACAGCAGTGTTGAAAAGGCAGTAGATATCCTTGTATTTTTCTTGACTTACTTATCCTGTTTTAAGTATTTAATAGTTAAGTATTAGGATGACTTTGTAGTTATATATGTATGTGAGTTTGTATTTATATATATGTATTTATATGTGTGTATATATGCATATAAACTTTATTATGTTAATGAAATATACTTCTCTTCAAAACTTACTAAAAAATTTGGCAATTTTACTTTGTGCTATTTTTTAACACAGGGGAGAGAATATGAGTTGTCTTTTTCTTCTCCAAACCTTTTGATAACTTACACTGACTCAGTTATATTAAAGCCATTCTTAAATTCCTGGAATTAACCCTTTGTAGCTAGGTGATATTATTCTCTGTATATACTGCTAGATCTAATGTGTTCTAAAGTGTTTGGGGCCTCGTTCTCTTTTTTTAGGTTTTGATGTCAGCGTATGTCAACTTTATAAAATAAATGTTAAAAACATTTCATCTGTTTTATGCTCTGGGATAATTGAAATATCATAGAAATCAATGGTTCTGTGAAGGCTTGAAAGAAATTGCTTCTGAGCCTGGTCCCTTTTTAGTGGTCAGTTCAAGTTTTCTACCCCTTGAGTCATTTTTGCTCATTATTTTCCTCACAATCTATTCAATTCATATTTCTAAGTATTTAGCTCAGATTTACAAATGACCTTCTATTAATTTAAAGCTTTTTTTTTTTTTTTGCATCCGTGGCCTCAGTTAATGAGACTTTACCAAATATGAAACAAAGTAAGAACCTAGGTCCCCAAAATAAAATGTACTTTTAAGTCTATTTCTCTTGGCAGTGATTTTTTAGGGGAAAAAACCTTTTTAATCATTAAAGCAAATTTAAGTGAGAGCCTTATATTTAATAGTGCTCCCAGAAGCCAGGGTAAATAACTAGTTTATTTGCATAATTGCATGTGCCAAAGTTGTTATAGTAATGCCATTTCTGCTTTGAATGATGCATGACATTGTAATTTCCAGCAGAAATTACAGTGCTAAGTATCTTCCTGTTGGTTCCTTAAGCATTAAAATGTGTTAAAACCTCCAAATGCGCAGTTGTGTCCATTAGATGCTACTATAGCATGTGGAGTAAGAGGACCCAGATTGTGTGGGAGATTCTTGTTGTTTGCTCATTCGCTTTGTTTATTTTTTGTTTTTGAGATTAATACTTCTAGGTCAACATATTGGATTGTTACAAAGAGGCCATATCTTCAGCTTGAGTTCCTTGGAGCCTGTGATGAGTTTGAATGAGGTCAGTCAGTAAACAATTCTCCTGGGCACTTAGAGGATAGATGGACCTTGCCTACTCTTTTGTCACCTTTTGCCAGGTCTGAGGCATTCTTTGTGTAATTCATGTACTTCTAAGGGGTCCAGGAGATTAACTGGCTAAATGGTACCCCTAATGTGGTGACACAAAAGCAGCCAAAGCTGATAAATGAGAGGTTTGCAATTACACACTCTGCTCCCTCCCTCTGCAGGCCTTGGCAGCAACTAACTGGGGAAACACAAACTTAGGATACTTTTCTTGGTTGAAAGAAACAGCTCAAGGAGGGTGGGTGGAGGTAGAAGAGAGTCAAGGGGAAATAAATGGTGATGGAAGGAGACTTGACTTGGGGCGGTGAACACACAATATAATATATAGATGATGTATTATAAAATTGTACACCTGAAACCTATATGACTTTATTAACAAATGTCACCTTAATAAATTTATAAATAAGTAAAAACATATATACGCACATACATACATACATACATACATACATAAAATTTAAAACTAAGAAGCAGCAGCTAAAGACCTGTAACTTTTACCATGGCAGTGGCTCTTAGGAACCGGCATATGAACTATGGACAGACACGAACTGTTCACCTTATTTGGCACCGAGCTCAGATGGAAACTCCAGGCTTGGGCACATCTCACCTTGGGACAGCTCCCGGGTTATTATTTTCTCATTAGAGGAGCACCTCCTTGGGCCAGTGCACGCTATCCACACCCCCTGCCAGCCAACTGAAACAATGACAGATGTTTTCTGCACATAGCAGACCTTGGGTGTTATAATTAAGGTTGCAAGGGATGAATCATAGGTCCCTGAACAAGAATGAAGAAAGCAAGCCCGGGGCCTGTGCATTTTTTAGGAAGGTGACGTAAACTCAGACATCACCCAGGTGGGGAATCCTTCTGGATCTGGACTATCTCTGAACCTCATTAACCATTCCCCTGTCCCCACCGAAACACAAAACAAGCACACTTGTCATGCCAGCCCCAGTGCAGGCCACTTATTGCTCACAGAACACGCACACACCCTCTGGTTGCCACCTCCCCGTGCAGGCCATTCGGAATGCACTCCTTCTCTGCTATCCTCAGTCACAACTTATTTGGTCTTTTTCCAAAAGGAAATAGAAATCAGAATCTACAAACAAAAGAATCTAAAAAAACCCCAAATTAGACTCACCCGAGTCACCCTCTTACTAGGTTTAACCAGCAGGTAGGTATCCTACCAGATATCGTTCTGTATATGGATACCAGTATTTGTGTATTCACTTTTTTCCTTCAAAAATGACACTTGGTAGATTATGTTTTCAAATCTTCCTTTCACTTACAGTATATAGGGGGAACATTTCTGTGGCAAAAATATAAATCTCTCTTATCAACCTATGTTAATAACTATGACACATTCCATTATATAACTATTGTTTTTTATTTATTGATCTCTCATTGAGATGTAGGTTGTTTCAAACTTTTAAATATTCAAGCCTGAAATTAAAATTCTCCCAGCTAAATTATTGCTAGCATCTTTCAATTATCTCCTATGGGCTATCCCCAGAAATAGATTACTAGGTCAAATGTACACACTTTTTCTCCTTTTAACATGTTTTGACAATGTGCCCTCCCAGAACAGCTGAATAGGTTGGTACTTCTACCACCCATGTGTGAATGCCTTTTATCAGCAAACTTGCCTATTTTCTAAACTTTTCTAATTATGTTGGCAAATGATATCTCATTGTTTTAATATGTATTTCTTTGGATAAGACCAAAGTTTGGTGCAATTTAATGATTTTTCATGTTTGAGTATTTGAATTGATTTGCTGTGAACTACCTATTTCTGTCTTTAGACCATATTTTGGGTAGGTTATTTTCTTATTGATTTGCAAGCAGTTTTTAAAAAGATATATTGAAAATATTTTCTTTATTTTGCCTTTTAAATTTGTATGTGTCGTGTTTGGGTTTACAGAAGTATGGGGTTTTGTTTGTTTGTTTGTTTTTACTTTTAAGGGCTTAAAGTCTGTTCATTACTCCTTTATAATTTCTACTTTTGCATAATTCTTAGTCTTGGGGTAGGAAGGCATTTCAATAACTGATCTCTCATTTTCTCTTGTACTTTTATGTCGTTACTTTTTGGGTTTAAATTTCAGTTCCTTGGGAATATATTTTAGTGTAAGGTGTGAGATAAGAATCTAACTTGCCTATTGTTAAATAATGATCCAGTTACTCTAACACCATTTGTTGAATTATTTATTCTCTACTCACTGATTTCAAATCCCACTTTTGTCACTTGATACATTCTTACGAGTACTGGGTCTGTTTGTGGAATTTCTGTTCTGTTCCATTAATAGGAGGCTCACCCTGTAACGAACCATTCTTTTGGGTTGGGAACGCAGCACTGCCCCAGGAACCTGGGGCAGAAAATATTGAGAGCTAGGAAACCAGTGTATTACAGTGAGTATAATTCGCTTCTCCCTCTCATGGCAAGACTTCATTTCCCCTCCACCTAGGGCATGTGGGAGAAAGAAACACTTGTGGTGATGGAGGAAATGAACATTTATTGTGATGGAAGAAAGGATTACTTACCACGTTTCAATTCCTGGGGAGAAAGGATGTCTTACCTGATCCTCAGCTTGGTCTAAGACTGATGGGCGTTGGGTCTCACTATGCTGAAAGGCATGGTGAGCCTGCTCTGCTCCCCTGTTCTTTCTGGAACTTTGTGCTTTGCAGGATGTGGGGGTCATGAGGCAGAGCAACCTGCCATGTCTCCTTCTCCGATGGGAGCACTGTGGAGTGTGCCATAGCATACTGGGAACCATAGGTCAAACCTAGCACATCTCCATGGACGAGGAATAATTAAGGAATCTAAGGAACTTAGCTGGCAGGTCAGAACATTGTTTGCTATATTAAAACATACTCAAGTATATCAGTGAACAGAATGGAAGTTTGAAATATCAAAATTAACTTTTAGGATGTAAGACCTCAAATAAATCAGGATGATTTTTTCCCTTCAGTTGTTTCAGACTGTGCCCCCAGACTCTAAAGGCCATGGATATGAGTTCCTCCTCTTTGCCATTCCAGGGACTTCAATGGGAAAGTTTGAGAAACACTTTTATCCCATGTGGATGACTAATTTTTAGAAATTTTAAGTAGAACAAGGCAGTAACTAAAACAAATATTATAACTTTATTATATTCTTCTAACTTTGAATTTAATTTGTTTTTCTTTTTCAAACGTTTTCTAAGGTAAAGACTTAAATTATTGATTTTAGTTCTTCTTTTCTAATATTTTCTTTATTTTGCTTTTCAAATTTGTACATGTTGTGTTTCGGTTTACAAAAATTATAAATTTGCTCCTAGGCACTGCTCTTGCAGCATCCCACACATCTGGGTGAGCTTTATTTCCCTTTTCATTTAGTTCAAAATATTTTTTGATTTCTGAGATTTCTTCCTCAACCCATGTGTTATTTAGAAGTGCGTTGCCTAATCTTCACTATTTAGCTCCTTTGTGGCCCGAGAGCAGACATTGAATGATTTCTAGTCTTTTAAATTTGTTAGGGTATTTTTTATAGCCCAAAATGTGACGTGTTTTGATGAATGTTTTATGTGAGCTTGAGAAGAATGTCTATTCTGTTGTTGTTGGATGAAGCAGCCCATAGACGTCAGTTATATCAAGTCGGTTGAGGTTGTTGAGTTCAGTTATACGCTTGCTGATTTTCTGACCGCTGAATCTGCCCACTTCTGGTGGAGGGGTGTTGAAGTCTCCAGCTATGACCATGATTATACCTGCTTCGTGCAATTCGATCAATACCTGCCTCATGGATTTCAACATTCTGTTGTTAGGTGCATACACGTTAAGGATTGTTATGTAACGTTATCATTCTTTAATGATTCAGAAGCTATTTCAGGGTCTCTCAGTGCCTGAAGACCATCACTAGTAAACTCTCATCTGCACATGGTACCTGTAGTTATTGCAGAACTTCCATTACTACCTGTGAATGAGAAGTTCCAGTGAGTAGTTTTCTTCCTGACTTTGTTAAGAAGAACTCTGCTCTATTTTAACTTTCCTCGTGGAGAATAAAAAAATATATATATGAAAAGAATTACTCCAAGTTCCTGGGCTACTGCTCTATTAGGACCAAGAGATGAGGCCCCCTGACTGAGGCCATCATTTCAAGTAAGTCCTTATCTTGAACTTTCTGTAGGTTGTAGAAGGTTTTGGTGAATGAACTGGTTATGCCCCCAATGAGTAACTTAAAAGTTAGAGATTTACACTTCGGAAAACAACTTCAATGTAATGTGAGCTTATTTTCTTGTGAAGTGCTTCTCTCCCTACTGTGGAAGAGAGGGAAAAATAAATAAAACAGGCCTTTCAACTAAACTGGATATTTCTGATTTCAAGTAAAAGGCAGGACATTTTTCTCTTAACAGTAATAACAGAGGCAGTTGAAGGATCTCCACTGTCATCCCATATAGACTATATCCAAGGGATCAAAGGGTAGCTGTGATTTTTGTGAACTGGGCCTGATGTAACTTGGTTCTTAATCCTCCTTAAGGAGCTACTTTATTCACTTAATGCTGTATTTTATAGAGCCAAATGGATGAAAAACGAAAATAAGGGTGATCAGCTCAAAGCGAGGGGTGCTATTTATTTGTTTGTTGAGGTTATATTTTTAATATACGGATTGTTTGGATTCCATGCTGAGTTTGGTGATATTCACGCAGAGGGCCATAACCTAGTTCTTGCCCCTACCTCTGAATTTTTTATAGATTGTAGCAGAAGCAGACACACAGTTTTTATTTTAACAACATGGCGAGATATACAGTGAGCACTTTGGGCTCAAGGGGAGGATTCTCGGCGTGACGGGGCGAGGCAGTCTTTGAGGAGATAGTGGCCACCACTTAGGACAGTGCCTGGACATGGTAATTTCTTTAAGTGCTTTATATGTTTCCAAATTCCTTTAACCCAAATCTTATGAGATGTGATTATTCCCGTTTTGCAGATGAAGAAACTGAGGCACAAAAGTGTAAAGTAACTCACCCAAGGCCCCACAGTCAGCAAGTGGAAGGATAAAAATTTAAAGCCAAGTTCCTTGTCTGCTGACCTAGCCATCCCATTATTCTGCTCCTCTGTGTCAATCATGGAAGGTTCTGGATGGTGAGGTGTCTGGAGTCACTCATGTGTGACAGTGCCATTTAGTAGCAGACATCAGGTTAAATGTACTCAGGTTTTCAGACAGCCACTCCCCTAAGTATTTACCATATTGAGAGCGGTTGCCATACAGGTGTCATGCTGGCTAAAAAGGAATTTTATTACTTCCCAATGCTGTGAAGTATCATAAAGAAATAAGTGTGGTAGAGTTCTTTTTCCTCTCCTGTAGTCAAGAGTTCAGATGTTCAGAACTCTTAATCACATGAGTTGTGTTACCTGACATTTTCTGTTGTGACCAGAGAACCTCTAATAATAAATTCATTAATGGAGGCCTGTTTGCATTTCTACCATAAATTTTTTAAAGGTGTCTTTTTTTTTTTTTTTGGTAAGGTGTCGTTTTAAAGGATGATCTCTTCTGTTCATGCCTGAAAGCCACAGCACTTGGGCACTCCAGTCTCTAACGCCCTCTGCTAAGGTGCTATCTTCACCTTCTCCTCACCCCATCCCTGCACCTCCCCAGTCAATGTTTAGCGGAAGATGGTAGAGTCTTTAACACTTTTACTTTAACACCATTAGTTCTTCAAAGTCCAGCTAAAGATAGAATCTGTGTTAGCACTTTCGCTAACAGTTGGCTTACTTTCAGGCTCTTCAACCCCAACTTTAGCAATGACGTATGCCCACCAAAAAGCATAGGCATTTCCCTTGACTTCATAGAATAGCTGATCAGAATAAAAACAGCATTATTGTTTCACCTACAGGTGGGAACTTCCTTCCTTCAGCAGGCAGCAGTTTTCATGGCCTTTGCACCTTCGACTAGATAGTTTAATATCTGGATCCTCAGGTGCGAGAGCAGTGCCACGGTGTGGATTCTACCCATGTGTATTAAAGGCGATTTTTCCCCTCAGGTAAAGGTAAAGGAGTTGTACGCATTGGCAAACTGTGTTACTAACACAAGAAACAGCCAGTGGGATGGACCTCTTTTGCAATGAATGAGGGACTGTAAAAAAATATGGATTTTAAAACTCGATGTATTAATTAAAGGACCATATTTGATAATCCTTTTTAGAACATTCTCTCCTTCATTTGTTTGCCCCCTGCAAACAAGTCATTCACATCTCTGGTTTGCTTAAAGTAGGTGCCCTCCACTGCAGGGTACCCCCCGACCCCCCCAAAGTTGACTACTTGGTGATTATATAAAAAACCATCCTGCTGGCCCTTAGGGGAGGAAACACTGATGTTTTAGGGAGCCAGGAAACCAAACTATCTCCTGAAATTTAAACAAACACACGGATAGTATCTCCATGTAAAAATTCCGTTGTTCTCAGAGCAGAGGGCCTGTTTGCCTGTCTTTTCCACGGGCTTCTCCACGTCGCCCCACAGGCTTCCTTGATCTTCACTTGCGCCGCCTAATCTCCGGGGACTCAGTATCAGACGTTTCTTCCTCTGATTGATGCTCTTTAGTTGTAACATTCAGCAGGAGGAAAAAAGTAGAAGGGTTTAGCCTTTGGGAACAGAACAGTCCCTTTGGGTCAACATTTCTTCATGTTTTCAGCTTGCACCTCAGAACCCAAGGCACCAAAATTGCAAGGAGCTGGCGAGCGATTGCAAAGAAAAGACTTTGGTGAAATGAGCCTCCTCTTTCCCAGTAGCAGAGAAAATAAATGTGCTTAAATCACTCATAGATGGGCTTCACCTACTAATCAGGGACTGGCGCTTTCCGGCTGTCTTCCCTTCTCCACGGAGAGGAACCACTGGAAGCGGGGACAGGGTTCTGTTCACAGGCCAAAGATGGAGACAGTCTGTCTGAGAGGCTGCCCCCTCTGCAGAGAGCTCCCACAAGCCTGCCCTGCAGATGGACAGTTTATCTGAGCTCCCAGCCTTGAGAACTGAACCCCGGGGACGTGGGTATGTTTGTTATGCCAGAAAATGGGGAATATACCATTAAGCAAGGCAGGTACCAGCTGCCTTTGTGATTGGGGTCTTTGTGATTGGGGTCAGGTAGCAAAGTGCAGCCCTTCCTATGTGTGTCTTCACCCCTGAGGATTCTGCAGCCCCAGTCTGGTTCTGGCTCAGCCAAGAATGCCCTCTGGGGTCTATGATGTCATCTGACTCCACTGCAGAGCAGAGCAAAAGTGGGCGAATGACCTCACTATTTGGCCTTGAAGATAAAGTCATTTACTTTTGTGAAAAAGCATGTTTAGGCTCCCAATGGAAAGCGTTAAAAAAGTCTGTGTTGTTCTAAACTACCTACCTCTGTGCTGTTCTTGGTTTTCTCCACTCTAACTTCTTTCATAAATAGTTCAGTCATTGTTTTCACCTGGGCTGTTTATCACCTGATGAGCTAGTGGTTACACAGGCAGAAATTTTCTGAAAATCTAGGGCCTTGTTTATATAAAAACCTTTTGCTATGAGGAGGCAGAGAAATCGGTAGGAAGAGCTGTTGATATCCTTACGTTCTACCTCCCCTCTGCTGGGGGAAAAAAGAATCAATCCACTTTGATTTTGTAGTCATACTAAAAGTGTTCCTAGGTGACCTCTTGCTCCACTGACAACAATTGTGTGTGAGAATGTGTGTGTGTTTCAGCGAGAGGCTTCATTCTCTACTTCATGGGCTTTTTTCTTTTTCTTGCTCCTGTTCTCAACGTTTGCAGTGCCTTGCACAATACCTAACATTTAATAGTTGGCAAATACATTTTTTATTGATTTATCGGCAAATAATTTACCCCCAGAGTCTCTCTTCACTTCTCTCTTCTCTTCCTCCTCCTCCCCGCCCCCACTCTCATCTCAAATCATCCTTGACATAGCAACAGATATTTTATGAGCAGAAATGGGAAATAGCTCCACTTTCTAGGCCAACTGTGATCACTCGGAAGTGACCGTTTAGAAGATTTAAGGCTGCATCTGTGTCAGTGGGAATAGTGCTGTGATCAATTAGTAATGTCTGCTGCGGGCTCAGTGTGGAGGTGGTGATACATGTGCAATATTTGATGGTAGGACAGTTTTTCTTAACAATGAGAAAAAGATGTGTTTTCAAGGAATTAGTTGAAGATGGTCCCACTTACATTACTTACATTCCATGCCCTTTTTAATACACTGCTCGGGTGTTTAAAAGGTGTTCCATAAACCTGATACCATAGTCATAGAAGTACCACGGAGTCCTGTTAGGCAAGATTAACATCCCAGCAAGACAAGGAGCCTGTGAGGGTGTGGACTCGTTTGTCCTGTCATCATTCAGGACACGGGTATTTTCCTCCCTTCAGAGTAAGAAGCAGAAAACCGCAGCTCATGCTGGGTGACGAAGCTCCGTGGTGACGTTGTTGAGTTACTAGCATGAGTGTCTGGCTTCCTCCTGGTCAGAAGGGACACTGCCTTCTACCTGTCTTAGAGGAAAGGGCCCATTTCCCGAGAGGATGGATGGCATGTTGAGTGCTCCAGCTGAGTAGCTGTCTTGGTGTCAGTACACTCACGTCAGAGGGTGCCACTGTCTGCTCGGTTCACTCCCCCAGGCACCAAGGGGGATATGAAGAAAAGTAGAGCTGGGCTGTGCTCACAGGGGGCATAAGGGGTTACTGCAGAGGAAGGACATTTAGGGCAGAGAAACCCAGAGTCGAGAATAGCCTCTGGGTCTGTGTGTTCGCAACTTGCACGGGTTCTGACCACAAGTCAGCACGGAGTCTGTTCGCTTTGCTCCTTGCTGGTCCTCTCCTGGCCCTTCGCTTCTGAGCCTGGACATGTTAGCCCAGCCACAGGCAGTAGCCGAGGCGCGCAGAAAGCCAGGAGCACAGCCATCACCATCTGGAGGCTATCTTACCCTGGAGGTCAGACATGTGCCTCACAGGTAAGCCTGGGGCTACCTTACACTGAGACTCTTCGGACCTCCCTGGAGATGACCCAGGGCTGGACCTTCGTCTTAGCTTGTAGCATCCAGATGACCTCAGAGATAGTGGGCAAACCCTGGACAGGATTTTATTAAAAGCTCTTTAGAAAAGTTTGAGAACCTTAGGACCAAGATAAATTGACTTGTGCGGATTTGACTCTTGTGGGCATTCAGTATGCTAATGGGTTTCCCTAGGCCTGTGTTCCTGTGTGTTTATTCATTTGTTTGCTTTTTAATTTTTTCAGAGAGATGGGAGGTCAGGAAAGGTTTTTTAAGACACTGATGTTTGAACTGGCCTTGGGAGTTGAGGAAGGCCTAGGTGAAGGGAAGGCAGCGGAACAGTGGAGATAAAGACAGGGTAAACAGAAGAGGTCCCGGAAGGAACAGGACCAGAGTGTACGTCCCATATTCAGTCATCCCACATTCACTGAGTCTTAAGAGTTCTGACTATATTCTACATCCAATCACTTTTCACGCCCTTCCCTGCTGCCCCGCACCTCTCACCTGCACTTCAGCAGTAGCCTCACCTTCACTCCTCCAGTTCCCCGTTGTGCCTCTGGTAAGGCCTCTGTTCTCACCCTGAGCGATCCCTTCTAACACACGCATCATATGCTGTTGCTCCTCTGCTCAAAACCCTCTGGTAGCTGCTCAGCTTAGAATAAAAGTCAGACCCCTAACGCTCGCCCTGAGAGATACCTGCCTTGGCATCTCTCCAGCCTCGTTTCCGACCGCTGTCCTGCTCCAGCCTCACGAGCCTTCTTGTTCGTCCTTGAACAGGCTAAGTTCGCTCCCACCACAGGACCTTTGCACTGGCTGTTTGTTTAGCTTTGGATGCCCTTCCTCCAGATATTTGCAGGACTGGACTCCTAATTTTATTCAGGTCTCTTGTTAGATGTCACCAGTTCAGAAGGAACATCCACAATGACTCTAATGATCTACACACACACACACACACACACACACACGGTGTCTGCATTATTTCTTGGAGAACTGTCATCGCGGACACATTTTCATGGTGTCTTATTCCAGAATGAAAGATTCCATGAAGTCCTTATAAAGTTTTTGCTTTGAAATAGGAGTTCAAATATTGTCTTCTTTGGTCCACACTCTCCGGACATCTTTGTGGAACTGTCTGGAAGGTTTGGCTTGAAAAGGAACTGAATTCATTTAGCAAATATTGTTGAGAGCTGTCTATGCCTCAGGCACTGTTTGGGCACCGAGAATACAGCAAACCAAAAAACGTCATCTATCCCCCACCCCCACTCGACCCCAAGAAGGCAGAAAATGAACAAACAAGTAAATGTACAATAACATGTCAGGTTGTGTCAGTGCTGGGGGCAGGGTGTGAGCTGTTCATTTCAGTACCTTGCTCACAGGTGTTCACAGAAAGATGATGTGGGATATTTAAAAGACCCCTCAGTGCTGTCTTATTCCTTTCCTGACTGAAGTATAAGGAAAGAGGGGAAGAGGGGTGTGGAAAAGTTCTCTGAAACTGTAGCTTCATTTTGTTATGATAAAGTCTGCCCTTGACACCTACTTGGGACCCCACTCTTAGATGCAGCTGGAAGGTCAAGACATTGGATGAAACCATCTTTCTAGCAACTCTTACATTCTGCTCCCTCAGTCTCACAGTTGACAGCTACTGGCACCAGACTGAAAACTGTATTCATAACTAGCCCTTAGCTGAGAAACAGCTCATCTGGGAAACGTCACCTCTTGTACATTAGGGACCACCGAAGCAAGGCCAGTTGCCCGGAAGCCGGGATACTGGATTTCCTTGGTTGTTTCAAAGGCTGCTCAGATTCCTGGCTCTGCCTGTCAGCTTTTCTGTTGGAAGACGTCTCTCGAAGACCCCTCACCCATTATTTCTCTCCTCCTCTCCTCCAGTCCCCTCCCCTGCCTTTTCTCTGGCCTGTGAGTCTCCTCTGCTTTCTCTCATCTGATGTGGTCCCCGTTTGAGAGGGAGGCGAAGGGTACGCAGCCAACGTTGGTCGTTGCTCCTCCTGGGAGCCACAGTCAATGTTCAGTGAGCGCAGCCGTACAACACATTTCACGACAGGGGAGAATACGTGTGCTTCTAGCCCTCTAAGTTTTCACCTGGCTCGGCTTCACAGTGACGGTAGAGGCTGGCCGGACAGTGAGCTCAGTTGCCTGTTTTTACACTCTGCCAAGCTGATAGGGCAGCGATGGTGCCCAGAGCCGTGGGACTCTGTGAAAAGCTGTGCAGTGTCTCCTCTGTATTTCCAGAGAAGTCCAACCCAAGGAGTTCATGTCAGCCTGGCCTTCCCAGGAGAAGGACTTTGTACTTGATCTTAGGGAAACAGTAAGACTAGACAATTCAGATATAGAGAAATTGTATGACTTCATAGTGTTGTAATTATTATCAGCTGGGTTTTTTTTTTAAAGATTTTTTTAGCAGTTTCAGGTTTATAGAAAAATTTTGAAAGTACAGAGTTCCCGTATAATTCCTTACCCACCCACCCCCACCCACCCAATTTGCCTTATTGGTAACATCTTGCCTTAGTGTAGTACATTTGCAATAATTGATGGGCCATTATTAGTGCATTATTATTGACTAAAGTTAATGTTTCTAAGCTAAAGTTAGTTGTAAACTAAAGCCCCCAGTTTGCATTAGGGTTTCTTCTTTGTATTGTACATTCTATGTGTTTTGACAAGTGTATAATGACTTGTGTCCATCATCGTAGTATCGTGCAGAATAGTTTCACTGCCCCGACAATCCCCTGCGCTTCCCCTATTTAATCCCCCTTCCCTCCCTTTTTCCAAACCCCTGGCAACCACTGATCTTTTTACTGTCTCCATAATTTTTTCCTTTTCCAAAATGTCATTTAATTGGAATCATACAGTCTCGGTCCATAGATTTTTCTGATTGGCTGCTTTCACTTGGTAATATGCATTTAAATTTCTCCATGTCTTTTTACATCTCGATAGCTCATTGCTGCTTAGTTCTCCGTTGCCTGGGTGGACCACAGCTTATCCATCGCCTTCTGAAGGATGCCTTGGTTGCTTCCAAGTTTGGGCAGTTATGAACAAAACTGCTATAAATATTTGCGTGCAGGTTTTTCTGTGGACATAAATTTTCAGTCATTTGGATGAAACCAAGGGGCTCGATCGCAGGACAATATGATATTTGTCTAGTTTTGAAAGAAATCACCAAATTGCCCTTCAAAGTGCTATACCATTTTATCAGCTGATTTTGTTTCCTACACCACTTTCACTGAGATGAGTCTCATTTTTCTAGACAATTCTTCAATAATACACTGAATATTAATAACCTAGGACGCTTTTCTCACTGCACTCCTACCTGGCACTTAATGTACAGGGCTTCCACCCACATCCTTCCATGTACCATCCTTCTATCCTTGCTAGACCGGAACCATCTTGGCAGAAAACTTCCTCTTTTTCCTGCTCTTCCCGTGCTTTCGCTTCTCCTCTCTACCCTGTGTCCCCACCCAAGTCAAAGAGGTGAGGAGGGGGGAGGGCAGCAGCAGGGTTGTTGGGGGAGATCCTATTCCCATTTTCCCCTGGAAGAGCCACTGTGTTTCCCTCAGGTTTTTGTCTTTCTTTAAAATGCCTTAAACCGATACCACTAAAAGGTATGTGATGCTCTCTGCCTCAAAACTGTGGGGACAGGCATGCCTCGCTCCTTACTGGTTTGTCTCATCAGTGAACGGGACTCTTCCCATACAACTAAGTGCTTTGGGGGCATTTATGAACAGCTCTGCTGTGTGTGGCCAGAACTTGCGTGGTCCCAAAGGAAGTACGTCAGGGGCCCTAAAATAGGGCAGTGGACCAAGAGAGTCAAACGCATCACCTCTCCTGTCAGTTCTCTCCCTATTGAGACTCCTGGAAGTCTCTCTGGAGCCCCATGACTATAAAACACGGGGAGTGGGTTTGTTTGTGGCTTGCCAGCCTCATCACTTTGTAGGTAAGCTTCATACTGTGCAACCCGAATACTTTTGGTTAATATAGAGACAGACAGATGAACGTGAGAAGAGAGGGAATTACTGAATGGCAAAGGGAGCACCGCAGTTCACTGAGGGCAGGCTGATCACCACGGTTACTCTGCAGGCTCCCCCGAGACCATCTGCAAAGCTCTAATGAGCAGCCCTGTCTGTTCATGTGACTGCCAGCTTGTTCCATTTCCCCTGAGTTTTTGGGTGCCCTGCCCATTCATTTGGAGGTTGAATGAGCTGTGGTTGAAGGGACTTTCCCTGTGTGGGTTCAGAATTTTTTGACAGAGTGCACTCTTAGCATTTCATGCAGGACAAAGTCCTATGCATGAATTTGGCATCCCAGCCCTCACCCACTGAGTACCAGGAGTACCTCCAACTCATTGTGACAATCAAAAACCATCCCCACTGGCTCCCAGATGCCTCCTAGGAGGCAGTGCCAGCAGTGGGAGCCCCCAGGCTACAGGTCTGGTCAGGGTCTCCTAGCGAAAGGAGCTGTCTGAGTGCCTCCTGCCCACTCCTCACTCCTAGGCCCTTTTCAGGAGCTGCTACCTGCACTTGTCCCTCAGGCCCTTTCTCACCTACTCTCCCCTCCTGCTGCTGCCCCTCACTTTCAGGGCCCGGGGAAAAGAACGTAGACGTTGTCCCAGTCTGCAGCGTGATGTGCGGTGAGAAATACGGGGTTATAAGAACTTCACAGTGCTTTCCCCCTTAACTCTGAAAATCTGCAGTTCTGGAAATTTGTCTTTCTTTGAACACTGCTTCTCAATCAGTGGCCCCTATCTGGTCAAATGAGTACCCCACAGGGGCATTCTATGGCCATCCCTGTAAACACAGGACACAGTGGAAGCCTGACGGTGGTGATTAGTATTGGTGCAACACTGTCCCCTCTGCCTGCCCCCCCCACAGGCTGATGCCACATTGACCTGAAATTCTGCCAAATCACACGGGTATTTATCTTGGCCCAAACCCCAACCTTCGCAGTGCCTTCTGCGGGGTGGTTCTGGAGCTGACCTGAGTGGAGTGGTGGAAAGAGGTGAGTTTGTCATCACCAAGCTATTCACATGGAGGAAGCAGGGCAGAGGTCAAGGAGTGCTTATTTTTTTGCCTCCTCCCTTCTCATAGCCTACTTCCAAGCTACTTGGAGGAAGTGATGTTTACATATGGCTTGACAGAGCTGAGGGATTGGCCTGGCTTGGTTGGTTCTGCTGAGAAGCTAACTCTGCTGGTGTGAGGTCCACACAGGCAAAGCCCATGCTGACCCTTGGCCAAAAAGATGGCACTTCTGGGGCCCACAAGGCCAGAGGCGTCTGAGATGGGGCCAGTGGGTCTCCATGTGGAGGGGGAGAGGGCTCGGAACATCCAGTGGACTCCCCCAGAGATGGCATTTGATTCCAAAATTTCCTGGCAGCGAGGTCTCCATTCAGCTGGTTCACGATGCTGAGGGGACTGGGCCCTGCAGATGGTGCCATAGTGTGTGGGTACCACTTTATCCTGGCCTTGTCTCAGTACACTTCTCATCCCTTCTTTCTCTGGGACCTGAGGAATGTCAAGCATAGCCCCTTTCACAGTGACCTTGATGCCTCAACTCTGTGTCAGTCAGCTTGGCACAGCTTCTTGCGACCTCAGAGCTCAGCCCTGGTAGAGCCTGTTGGTGACTCAGTGGCCAGGGAACTCCAGGTAAATTGGGGTTCGTGCCCTGTTTCTCTGCATCCCCTGGACTGGGGCCCTCAGCCGGCCAGTGCAGGAGCAGGTCTTGTGGAAGGAGAAGTGTGACTCGGGACCCAGCCATTGGTCCAGGTCTTTGATAAGGCTTATTTAACTCTGCTGAAGGTATGACTGCTGCCTCCTAACAAAAAAGGGTAGAGCCTAGATCTGGGTGAATGGGACCAGTCTCCAGGCCTTCCTCACCCAGAGGAGATGCTCGGTGCACCCTGGTTAGCTGATCGTTTGGCAGAGATATTTTGCCCCTGTATGCTATTTGCATTCATGGCAGGGGTCCTCACAGATGGCCAGATAAGTGGACAGCATTGTTCTGTAAGGCTTTGAAGTGGGTGGGGAGTCGGGGTGGGGGGTGAGTGGAGAGATGTGAGATGAATCATCTCCTGGTCCTTGGAAACAAAGGTATCTTAACGAGGCAACACCCTCCTCCTCCTGCAAGGGCCTCTGAGGCTTTTTTATTTGATTATTTATTTTTGCACACTTTCCTGGAAGTCAGTAAGAGCACATGTCATCTTCTTTTACAGCTGTGTTACTTCCCTGTTGCCTGTGCATGTGGTATCAACCCTGGGAATTAATTAGGCCCTTGACTCTAAAGAACCCAAAGCATTTTACGGATATTCTGATTTTCCCCATGACGTAGGAAGAGAAAACAGGAATCAGTTCTCCTGAATCAGAGATGGTGGGAAATTAGCTCTGGGCTGGGAGGGACAGGGGAGACCCATGGGAGTGACTAGAGTGGGCTATGCGCCTGCCCTGGTGCTGACAGGCGTCAGGAGATAAAAGATGAGACCTCTACCTGCTGGAGTGTCAGAAGGGTTGAGCTGGGCTTGGAAGGCTGGATAGAGGTGAGGTCAGGGCAGTAGGAGGATTTTCTAGGCAAGAAAGAATGAGAGTACTTAGGAGATGTGTGGTGCTCAGTGAACACTGGCTGGCCGGCCCAACTCCAGCTCCAAGCCATTCAATGAGCTCTACACCCCTTGTCTCGCCCTGTCTTCCCCTCCTTGGGGTCCCCAGGTGTAGATCTTCCTGTTTACTCATGAAGCTTTCAGAAGGCCTACAGAATGAGTTAAGTATCTGAAAACAAAACAGCTCCGGACCATCTTGGCAGTCTGGTTCAGCAGACGCACACACTCCAGGCGCAGAAGGATGACACTTGCCCACATGTTCATGGGCCTCTCTGCATTCTAGTGAAACTAGTTAGTTAGTTAGTTAGTTAACATCATTGTTTAAATTGAAGACACATTTTAACTCACCAGCCATTGGAATGTTGGTGTAGCCAGATGTTTATAATGGAGTTCAGTGTAAATGGTTTCCAAGAATTGGAAGGATTCTTTCCTGTGGGACAAGAATGTTGCAGACAATGGGAGAGAAGGAACTTTTAGTCCTTCACTGTCTTGGCAGCACCTAGAACTGCGTCTGCCATGTAGTGGGTGCTCAGTAAGTACCTGTTGAATGAATGAATGCAAGGTTGCAGGCGTTTTGTTCTGAAATTAGAATAAGAACCAAGACTCAGAACTTATAGCTGAGAGGGTCTAGGATAGACGTGAGGAAGGAATTCCCGAGGATCAGCTGGTTTGTCCACCCCCGTGTGCACACAGTCAGTACCCCTCCCCCTCCAACCCTGTGATCCCTTAGAAAGATTCAGTTCAATGTATCAAAAACCTAACTAGGTGCAAGGCATTATGCCAGGTGGGAGGGGAGATATGAGCAAGGCACGGTTCCTGACCACACTAGAGGGGAAGACAGATAAGACGTGAAAACTTTCAAACTACAAAGCAGAATTGAATAAGAACTGCTCTGAAGAAATGATTATTTCTGACTTTTACGTGAAGCTTTGAGCGGCAAATTTGACTTCCATCGGTAGAGAAATGGGCCTGCCAACTTGAGAGATCAGCATAATGCAGGGGTGGACAAAGTAGGTTTACAGTTGTTCAGATGTAAGAAGACAAATAATACAAGTAACGATACAATAGTTAATAAATAAGTAATAACGCAAGAATAAACTGCAAACTTACTTTTGCCCACCCCTGTATTTATGGTGACCCTCTATAATATCAGCTACCATTTACATGCCACGCGACATACAGCATGTTTCTCATGCGTCCCCTCATTTCACCTTTACAATAACCCCATACAGGAGATGGAGGTCTTTGTCTCGTTTTACAGTGAAGGAAACCAAGGCTCAGGCCGCGAAGCAAAGATCACACAGCTGCAAGGATCTGAGTCAGGTCCCAAGTGGTGTGAGCCCAAGGCACCGAGCTCTGAGTGAGGGCAAGACATCTGCAGGGAAAGGGGGACGGTGCCTGATGGGAGTGGGTGGGAAGAGCAGGTGGAAATGGGGTGTAGGACCAGCTCCTGCACCGTAAATCTCCGCTCGGGACTTTGCACTGGGTTCTGTGAGCGGGGGAGCCCATGGGGACTTTAGGGGAAAGGAGTGCTGTGGTCCAGCAAGTGCTTCAGGAAGGTCCCTCTAGCAGCAGGAGCAAAGGTTAAAAAGCTGTTGGCAGGAAAACCAGTTAGGCAGGCAACTATTGTGAGAGCCCCGGAGAGATGAAGGGGCCTGAACTGGGACGGCGGCAGCGGGGATGCAGGGGGATGAATGAGGCGGACAGTGTGGGGGCGGGGTGTGTAGGAGGCCTTGGCTTGGAGGCCAGGTAAAGGAGAGGGAGGGGTGGACAATGGCTGTGGTGCCTTCAGCCCCACCCAGAAGGGAAGAGGAGGAGGTGGAACAGGTCAGGAGCCGAGACCAGATGAAGTCACTTTTGAACACATGGTTTGCGGCCCAGGCCCCTGGAGAGTGGTCACGGTTGGGGATGGTGCTTGGGGCCCGGAAGCAGAGGCGGTGGCGGGAATGTGCAATCCAGGGGCCGCCCTGGGCACCCCATACTCACCTGCCTTTGCTGAGGTCTGGAAGATTCCATTTTTCCCTCATTTGTGTACTCTGCTTATTTCCCCTAATCCTCGCAGTAGCTACGTGAGGATGTGTCATCCTTATTTATGGATGTGGCCACCTAGGTGAGTAAGATTAGATAACATAAACCAAGGTCTCACAAGTAAGAAGTGGCTGAGTCAGGATTTGAACCCAGGACTGATTCCAAGGCTCCTCTCTGTTGTGCCGTAACAGATCCTGAATCAGAATCAGAAAACGATAGAGGCCGGTGGTGTGGGCACCATCTGTGTGCGTCCCCCACTCCCCTGACCCTAAGGGGTCAGCCCGAATGCTCTGATTTCGCCTAGCCACGGAGGGATTGAGATGGCTGTGGAAAATACCTACAAGTGGTCAGGTAGCACTGGCTTATTTTCCACGATGTCCTAATCATGAGGTATCGCCTTCGCCTCATCAAGGTGGACGTCGCTGCTTACGGCAGCCCCATTGGGAAGGGCGCTGACCCAAGTGCATTCCCTCATGGATGGTGAGCCACAATATCCCATCAAGCCAAAATCAAGACTGCGCTGTGCTCACTTAGGCAGCACATATACTAAAACTGGAAGACTGTGTAGAAAACAGAGATGGAACACTGGGCACTTTTAGGGTCAGGTCTAGGCTCTTGTCCACCTCCTGGTGTATTTGATGTAAATGGCACGCTAAACCGAAAGACAAAATTACCACACACCGAGCACACTCACTGAGACAAACACACACAGCCTTCCTATTGACTGATCCTTGTTCAAGGCAAGGGGTTCACCTAAAAGTGTCAGAAGGAGGCCAGTGTTCCTTGATGGTTCTCCATGTGCTCGATGGCTAAGGAAGACAGACAGCACTGTATCTTCACAGATGCTTGGGATTGAGGGACTGGGCAGATCTTCTCACCCAATTCTGCCATTTAAAAATAAAGAACCGTAGCGTGAGAGAGATGAAGTGACTTGCTGAAGAGGACACCATTCGTGGATGACCCCAGTCTCTGGACTCCCTATTGGCTGTTTTCTCCATCTCACAAGACGTAGCTGGATTATATCCAGAAGAAAAGAGGAGTAGGTGGTCTTCTCCAGCACCTCTTTGTTCTTTGACTGTATTTCACAGGATGAGTGGAAACAAATTGAGGCAAACTGGGCCCTGTAAGGTGAACCTGAAAATGTCTGTCACTCCCAAGCTGGGTGACCTTGGGCCCGTTACCTCCTCTTCTGCACCTCCACTTGGTTACCTCGGAAATGGGAGCATAGCAGTGCCTATGTCCTAGGACTTGCTTTGAGTATTGAATGAGGCCGTGCAGGGCATGCAGTGAGTATCCAGCAAATGTTGCTGCTCATATTACTAATAGCGCCATCAGCCACAGCGACAATCCTGTGACTGAACAACATGAGGAGAGAGCCCAGAACACCAGTCAGGCTCCGGTGGTCTTCCCTCCACCACCTACCACTGGCATAGAAATGTCTTCCCGGTTAACATGTCCCATGTCACAGATGTGTTTGGGTGCAGGGCTCAGGACCTCACGTGGGAGGGTTTGGAACTAAAAGCTGCTCCCTCCTCACATAGTTGTTTTCTCTGCTCCCTGAGTCAGGCCCTGCCACCTGAAACATGACACTAATCTTTTCTAGTAATGTCTTGATAAGACTCCTTGGGTAGCAGGGTCCGACCTGCGTTTTGAAAGCAGCGTTCCAGATGCCGGGATGGTGAAAGAAAGAGCCCTCTGTCCAATGAGCCCATCTGCCCAAGGTGACTCATTCCTGTGTCACGTGTTTCTAAACTCTCCCTGCCGTCCCCAGAGTTTTCCTAATCCCATCTGGCCAGTTCCTCTGCAGCTTTGCCTGACATCCTCTGAAGTGAGTGTCGCTAGAGTCCGTGAGCAGGAGTAAAGGTGAAATGTCTCCTCCTCCTTCAAGAGACACCATGGCCTCTCTGAGGGCTGGTCCCCCTGCACTGGGGCAATGGCGAGGGCCATGGCTGCTTTTGGCCACAGCACTTACGGATATTGTCACGGGGCAGGCTTGTGGCCTCCTGGTCCTCCCAGCCTCCCCGTGCCCCTACCTGAAGTGCGTTCCCTTTTTCTTTCTTCCTAATCAGTTCTTACTCTGCAACCAGCATCTCACCTGGCTGTCAAAACCTCTTGCATTTAAAAAATACTGATTTCTGGGGAGAAGGGGGTATAAGGAGACCAAATGGTAATGGAAATGAAGACAATAAAGATTAAATAAAAAAATAAAAATACTGATAGTCATACAATGTTGCAGTTTCTGCTACACAGTTAATATCCTGCCATGTTTGCAAATAAAATTTAATGTTGGGATATAATTCTTAAGGGAAGAGACCTTAGAACCTGTACCAGCAGGTCCTGGGTTCCATGTGGCCCATTTACACGCATATCTGTGCCCACAGGGCGGCTCCATGGGTGTCCCCTGTGAACCTCCTGCTGAGCTGTAGGGCTCTCATCTTCGGGGAACCACCCACCCCTTCCTGAGCTCCTTTCTCTGCCCCTCATGACCCCAAAGCATGGTAGGAGAGGAAGGGGGGATCCCGGCTACCCTCCAAACACCCACACTCCCCTCTCTTGCCTGACCCCTACATTACTTCTTTACCTCACCACCTTTCCTCACCACCTCCTCCTCTAAATCCAGGGCATCCTTCATCCAAAAAGACCTGCTGCAACCTGTCTCCATTCTCCATACATCTCCCTGACACCAAAACCTTACCCTTCACCCTCTAGGTAGAAAGCCTGGCTTAGGGACCCAAAAACAAATGAAGTGTGGAGCTCTTGACTTTCTGAGGGGACAGCTGATCAACACAGTGGCATAGGTAAGAGCCAGGAAGCAAACGCTGGCTGTGACAGAGGCCAGAGTCAGGCATGGTCCACTCTGCTGGGGTGACTGGGCACCAGAGCTGAGTGTCCACACAGGAGATAGCCACCAGGCTGATGAGAGGGAGAGGACAGAGTGTGTCCCTTGCTGAAGGCACAGCCCAGGTTCCAATCCCATGCTTGAGTGAGTGGCTGCACAGAGGGGCTTGGGGCTGGCAGCTGCGGGGGGCGGTATGGGGGGCTCTCAGCCCTGTGGTCCAGGGGACATGGGGGCCCAGTACCTCTCAACAGCATTTCCCATTGACACACCTGCGAATGGGTTTCACCGTGGCTCCATTATTGTGTACTCAAGAGATTAATAATCTAGCCTCTCTAACATTTTTTTTTTTTTTTTGCAGAAAATTCTTATTGCCTTTCTAACAGCTGAATTATAAGCACTTGCCACCCTTGTCCTTCCTTGACGGCAGGTCTGGGTTCCCATTCTGCTTGGAATGGGGGTTGGGGGTGATCAGCCTTTCATGTTTGTCCTGCCTTGTATGTGGTTTTCCCCTCACCAACTCCCACCTTTTTTTTTTTTGAAGTCCATAATCCAGGGATTCCCCTCTTTGGAACTTTTCAAACAGAAGTGGGATGCTGGCAGGAGCCACTTGAAAGGGATTCCTGCCCCAGAAGGAGGCTGTCTGGGTGGCCTGTGGCCGGCAAGGTCCAGCTTTGAAACTCAGGCAGGAGGAGCCTGTGGCTTCAGGCCACAAGCCTCCATCTCGACTGTGTATTGTCTCCCTGTAGTCGCTGGGTGTGGCAGCTGTCCCAGGGCTGTGCTGTCCCCACACAGGTGCTCCAGGGAAGGGTTTCCTGTGTTTCTTATGAGCCTCAGAGGTTGCCAAGGCCCCGTGTTTCTGGAGGGCCATCACAGGGTCCGCTTTCCTGGCACAATCGGGGCCGGCAGTGTGGACACCTGGGCTGACGTAGAGTGGCAGTCCGGGGTCTGGACGTGCACACCCTTGCCTCTCAGGAGACCTTGCTTATAGTGGGGGGTATCAGAGGCAGTGAAAATTCCTACAAGGTAATGGATGTGGCCCCCGGAAGAGAGGGACTGAGCTTCACTGCTAGAGCTACTGAATTTGCTGTTTGGACTCATTTTGCAGATTGTAATTGGTGATTACACACCTACCAATATATTGTGACAGGCTATGGTCGGAAGGACTATAGTGTAGTATGATAATAGGAGTTGGACAGACTTGAGTTTGAACTTGGCTGCAGGAGCTTGGGCACATTTCTTGATCTCTCTAAGCCTCAGTTTCCTCATCTGTAAAACCATGTGTTTCCACAGGCTGGACCAGAAGGCTGGAGGCTGAGGGGGTGGGTGGGGGGGGTGACTATATCACAGGTTATTCTGAGGACACCATAAGACAACACATGTAAAAGTGGTGGGCCAGGAACTGGTACATGCCCACTAAGCGGTACTCAGCCACCTTAAGAAGTCAAGGAAATGACCCCTAGTTTTTTGGCCTAGGACCCTCTTAGGGAGCTCACCACAGAGTGAAGGAGAAGCAGAGGCCTCACCGTCCATCACAGAGCCCCAACCGCAACTGTGCCTGAATCCAGATAGCAGAAGGAAACCCAGAGCTTTAAGAAGTTGTTTTCCGTGGGCGTGACAGAGAACAGAAAGGAACCCTTCTTCTCATATTTCTCAGATTATGAGTAAAAACCCAACGTCTTTCATGTGTGGAACATGGTGGTTTTGCAGACTTTGATTAGCTGCCAAAACACCTTTGTGATAGCTCACACAGGAGGAGCAGAGGGAGCGGCCCTTCCACATGCCTTGAAGAGGTAGTGATTGTGTCTGCTCTGTCCTGGCTGTGGTTGGACAAGATTTGCTCTCTTGCCTCGGTTTTGTTTAAGCAGAGATCAGCATGGAGCCCAGGAACTGTGCTTTCCCTGACTTAGGGGATTTGGGGCCAGGGAGGGAAGTGGCAGGATCATTCATTCATTCAAGGACAGTTCGGGACTAGCCAGTGGCACTTCGTGCAGAGAGGCATCCCCGTGTTGTTATGTCACTGCATGTCACTGACTGGCTTTGGCCCTGAGTGGTTTGTGGCGGTGCCAGGAAGGTCAGTGTGACAGGTCCCTAGCTGGCTGTGTGGAGCCACGAGACCTCTCCTGCCTTTGGCAAGAAAGCCTCGCTTTAACGCTTGGTGTGTGGATTAAAAACTCAGCCTTCTACGTATGTCCAGGGGAACCCTAAGAGCCGCGCTTCCAAAATTAATGTCTACTGAGCGGCAAGAAAGAATTGCACAGGGAAGACATGGTGATTTTACTGATTTTCTCTTCTTGCCCCCCACCCCCTGTTCCACCCCAAATATCTGGTCCAGGACCCTGTAGGAGCCTTTGGGAAATCCATGCCAGGCCTCCTGCAAACGTGGTCTAAAGTTTTTGTGATGCTTGTCATTTCAGAGGTCTAAAGAAAAGTTGCGAGCATGACTGCTTTATCTGTTCTAAATGTGTCTCTCCACTGAGAGTCAAGGGC
This sequence comes from Mormoops blainvillei, assembly GCA_004026545.1. Taxonomy (NCBI): domain Eukaryota; kingdom Metazoa; phylum Chordata; class Mammalia; order Chiroptera; family Mormoopidae; genus Mormoops; species Mormoops blainvillei. Next base: position 89,980 of record PVJD01002272.1, read on the forward strand.
TCCTTTGTCTGCACCCTGAGTGCAGGGGAAAGGGCCCTCTCAGCCTGCCTGGCAGGTGGGGTTTGCCCTGGCCCTGTGCAGTGGAGGGGTCGCAGCAAAGAATCGTGCTTGTTTTCCGTATGACTTGATCCATCTGCCTTCGGGCTAACCCCTAGGTGTTCCATCGTGGCATCTTTTGCATTTCAGTTTTAGGAAGTCCTCATAACTCAGTTCATGCTGTTTGCATAACTCGTAAGAAGTTCCTTTTTCATTGGAAATTTGTTTCAGTGTTTCCAGAACCCCCCACTACTGCAATGTCAGGGCACATAAGGTCATCTGTCGGCAGCGGCGACTTCAAGGGTGTGTGACTTGTGTAGCCACAAAGTCTCACACTCTGAGGGGCCCTAAGCATGGTGTTAATGCTGTCGTTGCAGTCTTGAAATTCTTAATAGTTTTATCTTTAAATTTGTATCTCGTAAGTGACGTGCAATGGGACAATGCAATGTGCACGGGGCACGTGATCCCGCCTACTATCACCACCTCCTGCCTCCCCTGGGTAGGACCTGGACACAAAAAAAGGTAGAGGTTAGGTGCATGTACCCCACAGCATCTGGGAACAGGGCTCGGTGGCAGCTGTCCGCGTGCTTGGATGACAGCACTACAGCATGTTCAGTGGGTGACTAGATAGGCGTGAGCCTGTCCCCTACCCCTGATTCAGGTACCTAGTACATCCTGGCGCATAGATTGTAATAGCAGCGTCTGGTTGGGGCACCTGGTCCCTGGGAAGAAGAAACACCTGACTAGACTTTCCTGCCTCCAGCTGGGTCACGGCATATCCATCCAGCTTCATTGCAGGGTGGGAACCAGCAGTCGGCGGTCCCATGCGCACTTGCACGCTTTGTCGCTGGGGCCTCCCGTGCCTATGAGGGACTCTACTTGCCTTGCAATTATCCTCATGCTTCAGAGAGAGCAGTGACATAAGTAGCAAGCACAGAACATCATGATATGCACAACCAGGTGAATGTACTTAGTGCCACTGAAATCTACACTTAAAATGGTGAAAACAGTAAATTTTACATATCGTTTACCACAATAAAAATATTTATACTGCATTTTAAAAAACAAACAAACGAGAAACAGCATGACAAGTGGAGAGAGACACCCTGGAAGAAAGGCAGGACTTTATATTTAGTACCTTTAATGGCACTGTTTTCCTGCTCTGTGAACAAGGGACCCCGCATTTTCATTTTTCACTGAGTGCCCCGCCCCCCGCCCCAGTTACGTAGCCAAGTCTGCCTACTGGCCATCTGGTAAAAGACGGGCTACCTGAAAGTCGGGTACTGCTGAACTGACTTTTACCTTTCTCTCTTCCTCCCTCCACAGGTCTTTTGTTGGCTGCGTGTCAAGCCCTGGAGAACACCACATCCGCCTTGGGTGGTGAGTCCTGTCCCCTCACCCCCTTGGTGTGGGATGGCACGTCGGGGATGGGCAGGCAGCGGACTTTGGCGGCTTCGTGGAGCCTGAGCTCTAAGCTTCCCTCTGGGGCTTCTCCCTGCTGAGCCTGCTCTCGGCTGTCCCCTGAGCGATCTCTGCCCTCCGTCCCAGTGGCCAAGATGGTGCTCCTGGAGGTCTTAACCGCAGGCCCAAGCGAGCCATTCCCCCCACTTCCACGCCCAGCCCCCTCCCCCTCACTGAGGGCTGGCCCCCTCCCATCTCTTTGTTTGGACAATCAGTGCGGGCAAGGGTGCTAGAGAACAGACTGCCCAACAACTCAAGAACTCGAAACTAGCTCATCTAATAACCCATCTAAAGAAGAGCCCAGATTCCTGAGCCCTTTTGTCTGCCTCGCCCGGTGGTGATCTTTGTTTAGTTATTTTCTGGTTTGTCTTTTGACATTTGAAACGTTTGGGAAGTGTAGGAGGCAAACCACTCATGGTGAGAGCACTACAGAAGTATCCCTGTTTACATCTGCACATTGTTTTTAGCCCTTGTCCATGCGCACTATTTTTATTCAATTAATCATGGCAAGAAAACTATTTTGATTCCTGCTTTTTAAACGCAAGGTTTAGAATTGTGTGTCTTTCCATGTTGCTAGAAAGTCTTCAATTTTATCCTTTTAAAATGTCATGATGTTCCATTAAAATAGACGTGTGTGATTGAATTAAACATTCCGCATTGGATATTTATGTTGCCGTCAGTTTAAGTGATGATGCTACGTCTTTATGCCTAGAAGCCTTCTCCTTATTTTGGATACTTTCCTTGGGTTATATCTCTAGGAGCAAGAATGAACATATTTATGATCCATGCCATAAATTACCAAATATAGCTTTCCGAGTGCATGTGAGCTGATTCTTACTCCAGCAATGCATGAGTCTGCCAGCTTCACCGTTCCCTCGTTAATATGGAGTAGGCTCCCATCTCTTGCTGCAGTGGCCCCCTGATCTGTCTTGGCCTTCCTAGTCACTTCAGGGCAGTGTCGGGGTGCGTGTGTGTGTAAGAGGATGTTACTTGCGTATTCATGAATTCTCTAACCAGCCACGCACTGTCCTGGTACTTTTCTTCTTCGCCAGACCTTTCCCTCCAAACATACTAGAGGTGACGCGCCACTCTCATTGGGTACCACTGCTTCTGCAACCCCACAGTCTCCACTTGGGGCTACTATCTTTGATGCGCTAGAACACTTGAGGTGTCCAAGCAACTTGGTGGTCTGTGATGACACAGAAGAAAATGCCTTTCTTCTCCCGTGTTGTGCTTTGTTGGGGCTAGGGGTGGAAGGGTATACCAGTGCTTCTGGGGTCCAGGATCTATTGGAGTTTTCATAAAGCAGTTCTTTCACTTTTTAATTACCTCCCACATCACAAACGGCTCAGATATGAATATATGGGGCAGGGAATAGCTTAGTAACACCCCTACGCTGTTCTCAGATTTGTCCCAACACCCTTCCTAGGATTCATTCCCCCCACCCCACCCCACCAGGTGCATCCTCAGCCCCTCCTGGTCCTCACTGTAGGAACTGGTAGGTTGCAGTGTCACTTGCAGGTGACAGATCGCAATGATGATAAATGCTGATGCTACCATCCATAGGGAAGGGGTGCGTCTGGTTACTTTATCTCTCCTCCAGTCGTCATCCATTCACATAGACAAGAAAGGCCTAGGGGTGTTTTACCTGAACCTATTCCCTCAAGCGTGTCTCCTGCCAAGGTCTTTTGGGGTTTCCCAGTCTTCCCTGGGCAGACCTGGGAAGGCCTGCTATCCAGAAATGACTGTCCCTGCTGCAGTGGTGTCAACCTCTGTCTCACCTTTCCTTCCTGGACTTGCTTTCGTGAGAATGTCTCTGACATGAACAAGCCCCTAAGGGCCACTGTCCTCACTAGGATATACGCTCGGGAAACAGCAGTTGCACCTGCTAAGTTGCACATCACCCTGTAACAGGCCCAGTACCACCCTGTGGCTCAACGTTGGGGGTGAGAGCAGGGGCAGTGCCACAGGGCCCTGGAGTTGTTGGTCTGTGGAGTAGGGAGGGAGCGAGGCCACCTGTCCGGCCTCTGCAATGACCTATGTTTGATGGGTTACTGAGCTGTGAGAATTATGCCCAGAAATGTTACTGGACTAGAGCTTTCCGTTTTTACTTACTCTCGGCCCTGCCTTCTTGGGTCCAGACATGAACCCAGAGACAGCTGGGCTAGGAGACAAGTCCAAGATGTGATGACCATGGCATAGCCACTTTGACACTGAATTGGGCGTGTATGCTTAACTGTCTCTTCCTTTAGGGTAACCATCCTGTCTGCTCGAAGACTCCGTAGGCCCTGGTAGGCCTTAACCACCACCACGCCTGTCCAGATAGGCTGAAATCCTGTGGTGGATGCCACTCAAACGGGGGACCACCTGTACCAACCATACTCCCTACCCCAGCACTGGAACCTGAGTGTAATTGGCTAATTCAATAAGCAAAACTATTTGAAAACATTTACTAAGGAAATCTTCATACACAGAAGACGAGAAATACTGAATAATAGCAAAATCAGTCCCCATCACCTAGCTTCAACAGTTAGTATCACTCCACCATTTTTCTTTCACCTATTCTCCCACCTTTTGGATTTTTCCCTCTGCTGGGATATTTTAAAGCAAAGCCCACTTGTGAATATTGCTTTTATCCAACAGATAAGGACTTTTAAGAACAACACCATGGTCCATGACACCACAAAAGCAACAATGATCCTTTGTGTTAGATCCTTAAATATGGAGGGTAGATGATGCTGCATACAGTTTTGTGACACTTCTTTTAATTTGTATTTCTTTTCATGTCTTCATATTTTGCTTTCTACTTATATTACTTTTCAGTTGAACACTGGTCTTATAAAATGTGCTCATTTATATTCTGTGTGACTGACTTTCACATCTGAGTCCGTCCCCCTAACCCCTTAGGCTCTGGATGTCAGTGGGCTCATTTATAGAACAATCCATATAGGTGTAAGGGTGGGCCGTTTCAGGACAAAAGCTACAAGGGCTTTACCCATGGTGTAAATATGCGGGACTCTTCGCTCTCGGAGTTGACAGGAATGAGAACAGCAGTGGCTATAAGAAGGGCTTGAACGGCAGCGCTGGAGCAAAAGAGCTGCAGGCTCACTCAGGATTAAACTCGAACATGTTGATGGAGCAGCATGGAGAGCAAACTGCAACCCCCCCGTGCCAATCGAGGGTGGTACCTGAGCATAAAAGAATGGGACTAATCCCATGTGGCTTTCTTATGCTTTTTGGCAAAAAAAAAAAAAAGTTCCATGTTCTTATTACTTGACAGTTAACCTTGGCATGTCTTATTGAGGTTTCACTGGTCTCTCCTAGTCTCCTCTCTCTTAGATCCCAAAACGCGGAGGGTAGATGATGCCAGAGGCATAGGAATCTGACATTATTGCCATCAGTAAACGTTTCTCAGACACCTCCTCTGGGTGGGACTTGGGGGCATGTGTGCCTTCGGCCGGAGATCAGGAAGCCTTGGTGTTGGGCCCAGCTGGTCTCGGCTTTACCAAGTCCCTGGGCAAGTTATTTTTCCGGTTCCTGTTCGGATCTTAAGTTGCCTCATCTGTTGGACTTGAATCAGGAATGGCCTGTAAGATTTGTCACAGGACCACTCTGACGAATTGGTGGAGGCTGCTTGGAAAGCTCTGTTGAGAAGGATTATCAGGCTACCTTCGGGCTGCTGGGAAATACAGTGGTGATCAGTGGGCAATGCCTACCATGGACCCGAGGTAGGGAAGGGGTAGTGTGACTGTCATGCACTCAATTCTCTTGGAGCCCGATGCTACTTTGCATTCAGTTCTAACATTCTAGTTGCTGACACTATACAAAGAAGCAGCTCTCTGTGCTTGTCCTCCAGGAGCCCACCATATGGATGGAAAAACAGCATGGGAACCCATGCGAGCCTCGTAATGACCTAAGACTACACAGGAGGGAATTCAATAGTCTGGGGGTTAGGACAAAAACAATTTTATCTGTTTGGTTGTCAGTTTGTAAAGCATGCAGAGAAACATTAGCTGGAGGCAGGGTGAGGGTGCGGGCGCCTACAGCTTAGAACACACCCTCCCAAGGAAGGACTTATGACCTCTCTTCAAAAGGTACCTTTTAATGTTCCTTAAAAGGGACAGAATGCACCCAGTTAAGTTGTTGGGTGGCTCCTTGCTTAACTCTCCTAAATGTTGCACAGTTCCCAGGCTGCCCATCTGGTTCTCTTGTTTTCATGAGACTCACTGTAATGACTGAGGGGTGTGGTGAGGGCTTTGCCCAGGCACCTGGGAGCCAGGCTCCGGGCTCCCCTCTGCTATCCGCCTTGCACGATCACAGTACTCAGGGTGGCTCTTCCGACTTCTGAGCCACTGCTCCTTCCTCTAGCCTGTGTTTAATGACACCCACATGGAATCAGGGAGCGTTTGAAGGCTTGGTTGATTTAGTGTGAGAGGCAGTGATAAGAGAAGGTGGAAAATTCACAAAGGTGCTATTCACGGGGAAGGTCCCCATCAGCAGCTTGAAGAGATGGTCGTCAGGTTTTGGTGGATACGCTGGGCTTCACTCTGCTGAGGGGGCGAGTTTGGGCCGGAAGTACACAGAGGGAGGGCAACGAAGATTATAGGAAAAAGTTTTGGAAGGCGTTACTTGTTTGGAAAACAGGTAGAACATGGGTCAGCCGGCAAGCCAGGGATCTGTGTATTGCTCATCGTGCCAAACAAAAGCCTCTCAGAATGCAAACTGCTTCCCCATTCCATTGTCTGGAGTTTTCCCATGTGGAGCTGCAGTCATTCTAAAATTAGAAGCCTCACGTGTTCTGCCCAGGTACGTGGCTCACTGTTCCAAATGTGTCTTTAGCACAAGAGACTTGGTGTGTCACAGTTTGGGGATAAAAGCACATATATCCGTGTGTGCCGGGACTTGCTTCCAAGCTTAGAGGAATGTGGAGCCTTTGCAAAGGAAACTGTGCCGGGTCAGAAAGAAGGTTACTCAGGGGAGCAGACAGGCCAGAGGATATGGAATCAGGGACCGTAGTTCTGACTCACTAGCTATGTGACCTTAAATCTCCCTGAACCTCAGTTCTCCCATCAATAAAATTAAGGAGTGGCATCAAGGCAGTGTCTTTTCAAACTGTGAGTCATGAAATCACTTTAGTGGGTCACAGCCAACATTTTTTTTTAATGAGATTGAATTACTTAGAATAGAGAATTTCAGAGGGTGTCACATGAAGGAAGGACAGGTGTTGTTTCATGATACTCTTGTCATTATTGATGGATTCGCATATTGACATTCTGCATCATTTTATTTGTAGAGGCTATACCCATATTGGACCCTTTATAATTTCCAGATTTGATTTCTTAAACACTTGCAGAGTGCCGTAAATCCTTCTAGACCTGGACAGTTCACCCTCCCCGACACATACACACACCCCTAGCCTCTTACAGTTCTTATTCGTTCCTAATTTGACAGAAGCTCTTTTCTTCTGCTCACCTTTATGAAGCAAGTCTTCCCAAACACTCAGCTTATAATAGAAACAAGAGCTCTTTCCTTATGCATAGACATTTCATTAGTTTACGTAACACATAATTAAATTACATAAATACAATGAGTGCAACTAGCATAAACAGGTTTAGGGACAAACACAGATGTCCTCTTGGTAAATATACAGCTTAATTGGTAAAAAACAGAAATGAACTGGCAAACTAGAGTAACCAACTAACCGAGCATTTGCATGCTGAGGATCTAGATGTTTTAGCAAAGCAAAGGAGAAGGTGGAGCGGGTGAAGCCAGGGCTTGGTTTCAGTCAGGCTCTGTGAAGAGAGTGTCCACCATCTTTGAAAGAACAGGCAAGTGACATAACTCATGGATATTTGTTTTAAAAATCTAGGCCTATGGAAGGCTCACTGTTCTCCCACTTTTTAGGTTTTGACATTTATTTAGCACATATTAATTAAGTATTAGCGCATGCCAGGCGTTGTGCTAGGCCCTGGAGATGCCCACGAGGACTGACCGTGAGACCTGCCATCACAGGGCTTAGGGACCAACAGGTAACCGTGGTGACTTTTACATGTCAAAGTAACTCATACACATAGACAAAGCTGTGGTCTACCAAAATGGATTTCTTTGAAGAAAACGCCTGCTTCTGCTATATTCAGACTTCCAATTTTTAATTGAAGTGCTGACCTGTATACTTTTAATTCTCTTTTCTACATTGCATCTTGTTCAGTTCGGCCCACGGTGCTGGGCTGGCTTTCCGTCTGACCACCACTCTTCCGGGCCGTGGTTGTCCATCTGTGACAAAGAGGGTATCTCCACCAGGAACCCTTTGTTGCAAGAGCAGAACCCATGCACACATCAGCCTCAGAGGGGGTTGATTTTAAGGAGTCGACCCTTGGAGAACCCATGGCAATGCTGAGCAGCTCGGCCACGGCGGGTGCAGGAGCCAGGGTGACCATTCAGATCTCGGCTGCAGCAGTTCGTGGCCGTTTACTCTGCACCTATCACAAAGACCATGCCAGCTCACTTCAGTTTTGTGCCTCTTAGCTCAGAGTCTCAAGAGGATCAGATTAGTCTGTCTTCCTCGGTTAAGTGATCACCTAGCAACTATGGCAGGGCTGGGAGAAGAAGGCTGCCGGGTTACGGGTGCCAAAGTGCAGTGTAGGCCTTGGGCAGGGCAGAGTCCCTTATTAGACCGGGAGGAGGCAAAGACCAGCATCCCTAATCCAGACTGGTTCTTTGAATCATTCATTCAATCACCTATTTACTGAGCACTTAGTGTATACCAGGCCCTGATCACAACAGACAAAGGCCATGAACTCAAGCACCTTCTATTCCCCTAGAAAAGATAGACACAATATTATATTTCAATATATCAAACTGGCATATTTTTGAGAATGTCAGTCCTGAGTGCTAGTGTGGATGAGGTGAGATGGCTACATATATTACTAATGGGTACGGGTATTGTTTCCTGGGAAAACAGACAAGCGCATAACCCAGAAGCCTGCACTCTTAGTCCTCAGCCACATGTTGCTAAGGCCCGATGGGAAGGAGTGGCGAAGTCCTCGTCCTCGTCGTAGGCCAGGTGCCTTGCCCTGAAGGTGGCAGCCCACCCCGCCCTGGGCTCTGGCTCCTCCTCAGCCGGCCAGTGCTGGGGCTGGGAGTCTGTGAAATGGTTGTGTTCCAGGACTGACTTCCTAGCACTCCCCCAGGAGCTTGGGAAAGAGAGTCACAAACCTCAGAACGTGGGCTGTCACCTGAAATCATCCTCTGCCCTGTAAGCCTTGTTGTGGCGAGTCGGTGGCTTTGGGGTAAGGCGCCAGCTTTGTTACCTGAGAGCCTGAGCCACGTTTGAGGCACAGCCTAGAGTGCCTGGTTACCTACTAATGAAGGGACGTTTAGCTTTTTCAACCCAGCCAGGCGCAGAGGTCCCTCTGAGCCGACTCACAACAGTTGATTTACAGATTTACTCTGAATCTCTCTTAGCTCTCTTATCTTAACAGTTATGGCCCAACTCCTTTATCAGAATGTGTGATAGAAGGTGATTTCACACAACTGGCCATTTTATTACCAGTTTGCCTTGACTGAAATGTTTCCTAAATTCCAAAACATGCTAGTGCTAAACAAGGGGTGGGGCGGGGGTGGGGGGCGGGCAGGAATGGTTAAGAAGAAGCGGACTGGAAGGCCTCAGTTCCGCTCCCACGTCCATGCCCTGCAGCCTGAGGTTCAGAAGAATACTCTTCCTCTCAGCCGTCACTTAGCAGCCTGGCTAGGAATCTTCTTTGTTTTTTCCCTAGGCCTCTTTTCATCCTGACTTTTGGGGGCTTGGAATATAGTGAGTATCTCTGCCTTACACAGCAGGTCTAGAATTTGGAACCTTGAAAGTGGAAGGTGTTAGATCTGTGAAATCTGCCACAAGTGAATCTTCCCGGTACTCCAAGGCACAACAAATGAAAATGTAATCATGAATCACAAAACAGTCCACGGAGCCTCTATAATATTCTGGGTCTAGCAGGCTTTCCAGTTGACATCCTATTAAATAAATGCGGCCCAGCACGGTGAAAGGCTCCAGAAACCTAGATGCACAGCGAAGCGAATGATAACCAGATTGTAGTTGTCATTGGAAACAGTCTCCTGAGAATTTAACCCTGCACCAGCACTTTCCAACCTTTTTCAGAATAAAGACCAAATTTAAACATCAACAGTGTTTGGAGGCTCACAGGTAGTCATTGTGCCTTTAGTATTAAATTAAATTAAATTAAATAAGTAAATTAATTAAATTAATATACAAAAGCTGCTGTGAGAACTCAGTGACACTCCAGAATAAATTTGTATTTAATTGATCGCAATAGAGACCATATAGAAATATATAAGCTAACATTTATAAAACTCTCACTTTATGCTGGGTTCTGTCCTAGGTAGTCTCATTGAATTCCCACAACTCTAAGAAGAAGGTACTCTTGTTAGCCCCATCTTACAGCCGACAAAACTGACAGCCCAGAGAAGTTAAGTAACCTTTGGCAGGGCTGGTTTTTGAACCCAGGCAACTGCAGAGATCTAAGCACTTCGCCACTATGCCTTTTAAAATACGCGCACACAGACACACATCTATCTCATTCAGACCACAGGTACTGTTTTAGGGGAGATGTACAAACACCGTGTTCTAAGTAACCCTGTGACTCTCTTCTTTCCTCTTCCACAAGACAGATTGGGAACTACACTTTCTTGGGTTTTTAATCCTCCATGCCACTAAAAATTAAGCATATATCTTAAAGCAAAGTATGGACGTGTATGTGTGCATGTACATTCATGTGCACATGTGAGCATTCCTGTGTATACATGTGTGTATACATAATCTTTTATTTAATATTATATTCTTAACACGAAACTGTGGAATCTTCCTTTATACATTTATTCCTCCACCCAACAAAGACTGGCTCTGTTCCTACGATGCGCCGAGTACCAGGACAGTGACTGAGACATCATTCCTGCCCTTGAGAATCTCACCATCTCAGGGCAGAACTGTCTGACTAACAAATAATCACACTCGTGCCATGCCTGCTGCCAGGTGGCTGCACAAGGTACCATGGGATGAACAAATTTGTTCTTTGGGAGGCATCGGAGAAGGTTTCTCAAATGAAGTGACTTTGAACTGACTTTTGGAGGCTGAGACGAAGTTGAGCAGGTGGACTTTGGGGGAGAGGATGGGCATGTAGGAGCACAGAGGTGAGGCTGGAAGGAAGTGGTAGCCAGCTGAGGAAGACTGTGCATGGCGTTTGTTCTGAAGTGTAGACACTATTATTATTGTAAATGCTTTGCTGAAATCTAGTCACAGATAGGTGCTTCCTTAAAAAAAAGTCTTTTCATAGATTTCAGTAAAAAGGCTGTGTTACTAGGCCTGCGAAACCCAGAGGATTAAACCTACGGGGATCTTAAATCACAAATCCATATAGATAATTGCACAGTCCTCCCACTCTTTCGCTGTATTATGTGCAGTGTTCCTCATTTGCCAGCTGCTTAGACGTATGTCCAGGGGGGTGGTTTCTGGGTTAGAAATTCTCACATTATTCTCAGAGCTTATACTTTACTTGATTTTAGCTTCTTATTAGCAGGTGAGGGAATTGTGCCTTTTTTATCTATTTAAATGTGGCTCGATGGAAAGGTGCCTAAAAATAAAAATCCTTAGAATCTGATAACACAGCAGTTACAGTAAAACTAGAGCCACATGGCCTGGGTTCAAGTGTTAACTGTGCCCCTTGGGGACCATGACCCTGAGCAAGTTGCTTAACCACTGTGCACCTCAGTTACCCCACCTGTAAACTCGCCATAACAACAGGGCCTACCTCATAGGGTCATTGTGAGGATTAAAAGAGATGACATATGTAAAGTGCTTGAACAGCATCAGGTGCATAGTAAGTGCTATTTGTTAGGCAACTGTTCTCCTTTAGATTTACAAAGAGAGAGAGAAAGCAGTAACACACATGTAAGAAATGGTATCTGAAATACCAGGATGGCCTGAGCCAACTAGTGGCAAGAATATGATTGGAGTTTAAAGATGTAAAGGGCTGTGGCAGAGAAGCCACATAACTCGGTGCTCAAGGGCACGATGTCCTTGAACCTTAAAGAATGGGTCAAAGGAAGTCCCACTCTGCCTGTTGGGAAGTAACGTTGGAAAACGTGCTACTCTTGGAGATGCCAAAAAAATAAAGCTTTTCTTTTAGAATTACTGTACCCATAGCAGAGGAAACACAGTCTGCCTGTCCGGTGACAGTTATAGGAGATGTGGAATGTTGTGCTGTGTCCTGAGCAATGAGATTTAGGAAGAACAGAGAGCAATTGGGGAAAACCACCATGTGGAAAGGCTGAAGGCCCGCTGAGGCACTGGAGGAAAGCAAAGGAAGAGGGAGGCCTTGGCTGCCTGCGCCCAGGGCCCAGCACATGTCACAGGAGCAGAGAGTGAAAATGGCACCGTCACTTGCTTGAGGAATTCACGTCCCCACTTGCTACATGGAAGCCCTTTAACACTGTTGTTTAAAGGACAGATAGGTTGCTGCTCTTCCTTCATGTGAAGAGTCCAAGGAGAGGGTGATCATCACATGTGGGGACTATTTATAGCTACTTATATCAGAAGAGTTCATTCTGAATTCCCCTTTTGATTCCAATGAGTTAAGAATCTAAGTGGGAGCACAGATTAAAAATGTGTAAAGATGGAAAAATAATTAGATAGTTAAATGAAGAATATTCCTAATTGAGAAACTAGAGTTATTGAGATTAAAAATGGCTCTTAGGTCAACCATCAGGTGACAACATGGAAGAAAATCCTACTTTTTTCTGAAAGAGAAAAAAAGGGGGAAAAAAAGTTCTGTGGGACTCTTGGGAAAGAAGATACTATACTGAAGGGATCTTTGGCCCAATTTGAGTTGACTTACTTTTCCGATTGGTTTTTCTTTTTTTATTCTTATGATTGAATGTGAGGACTTACTGCAGAGGGCTGTACTGGGCATCAGAGGTGGGGAAGGGACAGTCCCTGCCCCCACGGCCCTTTAAGTGATGGGGATGAGGAATAGAACTGCAAACCTCTAGAACAGAATGCAAATCATTCAAACCTTGAATTAAATGACTGTACACCAGAGCTGTAAATTGGTCAGTGCCAGCAAGGGCCGGCGCCTTGGGAAGTGCATTTTTGATCCGTGTCCCACCACCACGGAAGGCCTTCCCAGCTTGGGACTCAGCATCAGCAATGACAGGAGGCTTGAAAATGTGTGTTTGGAAGATCTTGAGTGGTCCAGAATCCAGGCTCTCGCATCTGTGAACCAAGGAAAAGCAATAGGAGCTTTCTGAAGTAGCAGATGTGTGGCTTGGACAAGGCGGCATTCCCTAAGCAGAACATTGTCACAGGTGCAGGTAACACAAGAAAACACTAGACTGCTGGACTGCAGCAAAATATGGGATGAGACTGCGGAGAGAGGGCCCCAAATTTCATTGCCTTAATAGCAAAAGATTAATTTTTACTTATTTGAAGTCCACTGTGGGCCCTGGCCAACTCTCCATGGAAGCCGATGGTGCAGGTTAAACCTCCACATTGCAAGTGGGAGGTCAGGTCTAGTACCAACAGCTGACCACTTCACCCATGTATGTGTCGCTTTTTAGCACTCACATGTCATTGCCTGAAGTAGCTCATATGGCCATACCTACCTTCAAGGGGATGCGGAAGAACAAGCCTTCCATTGGCCTAGGTTCTGTAGAGGCATGCGTATCTGATACAGAAGCCAAATGTGAATCTTTGAGCAGGGCCTTGAATCTGCGTTTTTAACTCCCTCAGTGATCCATATTCACACTAGAGTTTAGGGACCACTGCGTAAGACAAGAGTTCTCAACTTTGGCTGCCTGTTGGAATTACCCGGGGAGTTTTAAAAAACAGATTCGCAGGCCCTTCTCCCAGAGATCCTAACTCACAGGTGCTACAGATGAAGTCCGGGCATCAGTGTTTGTTCAGTCGCCTGGGGGGGATTCTCGTATGCGCCAGGGTAGAAAACCACACGTATGGAGAATGCACGAGGGCTGTGGGAACACGACCCTAACACTGCCTGGGGCTCAGTTTGCGTATTTGTCGCTGGCAGTGAAGATCGTACAAATGTGAGAGTACAATATTGAACAAATATCAGCTCTTATACACGGGCACGTGTGGACTTTTATAGAAACTGGGTTTGTGTACACTCTTATATATACATGACACTTACCTCCCTCCCCCACAAAGCCAGGAGAGGAAGGAAAGTGTCCTCCACACCTTTGCATCTGTCTCCTTTTGTAGACGGTAAATGGGCGATCTCTACGCCCTCCTGTCCATTTACCTTGGTGATAAAGGGGAGGAAAAGAGAGGGAAAAAACCTTCTTCTCTGCCTCTGTTTCCCTTTTCCTTTCCCAAAACCCTTAGCCTTCATTCTGACACTGCCTTTCGCAGTTCCCTTTCCCTTCGCTCTCTGTTCAACCTGAGACCCATGCCTTGCACCTCTAATCCCCTATAAACCTTTCTCCAACCTCTTCCTGTAGCCCATCCCCCTCTGACACCCTGGTCCCTTGCCAGGCCAGACAGCGAGCATCCTGGCCCTGGGTGAGGCCCCTTCCAACTTTCTGATGGGTTGAGCAACATAGGAAATCCATCCTTTCAGAAAATTCATACCCAAGGTATTGTCCCATTGCAGTATCGTTAGGACCGGCAAGTTCAGCAGCACTCTGAGAGGTGGAGGAAGCAGGAGGGAAGGCTGGCTTTTGCCAGCCGGTCGGGCACTCTCGCCCACTTTGTGCGATCCTTTGTTTCAGGTTAGCTCCTGAGATCTAACAGCTAATCTCTAAACGACCCCTTGAAATGCTCCCAATCTATAACCTGGAAATTGCCTCAGAAGTCAGTTTTCTTTGTTATAAAAATACCACATTGGCTTTCTTTCACTGACAGAGTTAAGGATTAATGCAGGAATAAGCTGTTTTTAATTATTTTTCCTCTTGCATCTAACAGTTTTCAAGGCAGAACAATGCGAGAGTATCTCATGAGAAGTAAATGCAATACCGCTTATGAAAATACAGATTGGTGCATTTTATATGAATTGTTGACTTTATGAAAGGATAGAAGATACTCCCACCTTAGAAAGCTATGATGTAGATCCTTTGAAATGATCAGCTAATATGGCTGAGGTCTTTGACAGTGGAGGTTTTATGTCAAGCATCCTAGTATAGGCCCAAAAGTTGGAGCCCACTACCTTTCTACCCATCAACCTGAGCCTCCTCTCCACCACTGGTTCTTAATCGGAAGTCAGCAGGGCTGGAATGCCATGTGTCCAAAGGAAAAGATGCTCAAGGAGCTCCCCTCCTTGTCAGCAAGGACCATTAGCTCGGCTTTTCCACACCTTCAGTGCCTCCCGCATAGTAGGTGCAGTTGGTGTTTATCATTGATATGTGTATGGTGTTAGGTCTAGTCCAGACATTGGAGTTTTGTTGAATTAAGCAAAAATGCTTAGCAACCTCAAAATGAGCCCCCTTAGGTGATATCTCTGTGGTCTATGCTCTTGCAAATGAGATAGTTGAACATGTATTTGAACTTCTGGTTTAAGTCGCACCCAATGCAATATCTGCCACCTCACCATCATTTACAAGAACTACAGCACCAGCAGCAACGTGCTCTCAGAGTAAGACCCCAGTGCACTCCTACCTGCCTGGTCCTGCTGTGTGCAGCCCCACCTCCCTCTCCAGCTGTAGCTCACACATCTTTCCTTGTTACTCTCTCTGCTCCAACTGTCTGGCCTCCTTTCTTTTTCTCAGATGTCTCGGACCCTTCCCTGACTCTAGGCTTTTGCACTTACTGTTTCTTCTGCCTGTGATTCTCTTTCCCAGGTTTCCCCATGACCCATTCATTTGTGTCCTTCAGGTCTCTAATCTGCTTCACCTTTTCAGAGTGGCCTTCCTTGAATGGTGACCTCCTGCCACCGCTCCCCATCACACCTCTGTTCCTTTCCTTCATAGTGCTCACAGCTGTCTGTAATGATTTCATTGGGCTATTTATTTATCATGTGCCTGCCTCTCCCAGTAGACCTCAGAGTGAAGATCTTGTCTGTCTAGTCCATTCGTGTATCCCCAGGGCCCAGAACAGTGCCTGACATACAGAAGGCACTTGATATTTTGGTGAGTGAGTGAAGTAATGAGTGAATACTAGGTACCACCCAAGTGCTTGAACATCACCATTGCATCTTTACAACGTTCACTATTGGTGGATGGGGAAATGGAGACCCAGAGGGTTTCGGTGACTTGCCCAAGGTCAGAATCAGTAACAAATAGCCAAGAGTTGATCTCATCGACCTTTTGTCTGCAAAAGTCTGTTCCGGAGCCAGTTCTGAGGTTATGGTTCAATCTTAAGTTTTTGTCTTATTCTGACCTTCGTAGGTTTATTAGTAGGAAGTGTTTTGTTTATTCCCGTGACTCAAAACTTTTTGTCCATGGCCTTGAAATAAGCCATTATCCACAGTTTCATGCAAAAGAGCTAACAAGGAGATGTTCTGGTAGAAACATATTTTAGAGGGAGTTATAGATATCTGCTTGAGTATGAGGATTATAGATGATTCTTACCTGAGAAGTAGTAATACTCATCTTAAAGTCTAGTTTTTGGAAAACAAAACAATACAAATAATGATGGCATCACGTGGAAAACAGGGTCAGGCTCCAGACAATAATGATAATGCTCCGGTGACAACACACTTCCCCCAGACGCAGGTGCTCAGAGGTTCACAGGGGTGGGTGCAATGGCAGCTTTGCAGTCACGGGGATCTGTGCAGCAGCCAGACTTCTGAGACTAGACACTGTCAAAGAGCACTCTATAAACTCCGGTTGGAAAGGAGATTAAATGACTGTTTTTACAAAGTATATAATCATATACCTGGAAAACGCACACAAACTACCTGTTAGAAATATTAAGAGTAAGGGGACAAGAAGGAAAATAAACAATCAGTGGTTTTCCTATAAACCATAAAACCAATTAAAAACATACTAGGGATGATTACCTTCAAATAGTTATAAAACAGACTATAAACTATATATGAATAAATTTTAAAAGATTTGTTTGAGATCTATTTGGAAAATATCATAAAACTCTCCTTTTGAGGTAATTTATTTGACTAAATAAAGAGGCCTGTGCCTCAAATGGAAAGCACAATGTTATAAAATTGTTAGTTCTTCCCATGCTTACTTTAGAAGCCTAAGGCAGCTCTAGTTAGTCTTTAGGATCAGAATGGGTAAAGAGGAATTTGACTAAATGATTCTAAAGTTTACCTTTAAGAATAAGGCACAAGAAAATGCTGGTTTAAAAGGTGGAAGGATTTGTACTATCAAATATTAACAAATGATATGAGGCTGCACTAATTATAACATTGTGACACTGGCAGAAGAATAGATTCATTCAGGAAGCTCCAGTAGAGAGCCAATTACACAGAACAAGTTGACATAATAAAAAGTGGCATTTTGCATCCCTGAGGAAGAGAGAGGATGATGTCACAAATGATTCTGGGGTCCTAGGCTAAACATTGAAATAGAGATAAAGTTAGATATGAAAACCTAATCACATTCCAAAATAAGTTCTAGCTGATTCGGATATTTTTTTAAATGGAAGCATAAAAGTTCTCTAGGAAAATACAGGTGACTATTTATATAACTTACAAAAAAAGTCCAGCTAATCAGAATATTAAAGACAGAAACCATGAAGGAAAATAGATACATTAAAATCATAATTTTCTTTTTTCTTTATTTTTATCATTGATATGATTACAGATGTCCCCATCCCCTCCCCTCTTGTCCCCCTCCTCCCAGGCCCCATACTATAAGCAAATCCATAGGCAATATTTGCCAGTATTTGAATACTAAAATGGATTCATATCTTTAATCCATAAAGTGTTCATACAAAGCAATAACAAAAAATTTAGCACACCAGTAAGAGAACAGGCAAGTTATTTGAATAGATAAGTCACAAAATAACTACCTGTGGCCAAAAAACATAGAAAAGATAGCCTGTCTTGCCAGTCAACAAAAAAATGCAAATTTATTCGAGATATCGTTTTCATTGATCAAATTAGTAAAGATAAAAATAAGTGTTGCAGTATCAAGTAGATAAGGTTGAAGACTTGTATTTTGGGGTGTGTAGGTTGTTACAGCTTTTATGAGAGCCATTCAGTAATACCTGTAAGATTTCAGAATGCTTTGCTTACCCATTGACCCAGAAATACCACCTCTAAGAATTTATCCTAAGGAAATAAGCATGGGCAGATTTCTGTAAAGACTTAGCTGCAATGATGTCTGTTACAGCAAGATATTGATCAGGAAAACTCCAAGCACTGATATGGTGAGAGGTGCTGGGAAGTTTAGAATTTCTTTGAAACGGATGGGCAGGACCTGTGTGCATATTACTAAACCACGCGGAATGTTTAGGGCTCAGGTCATGCATGTAAATAGCAGTGATGCACTTGATGATCTATTGTTTGGGGATTTTATTTTCCATTTTTGATGGAAGTTTTCCACTTTGTATCTTGCAAGTTACTGTGAATTTGGGGCCAAATTTCTCATTTACAGTTTTGCTTTTGAACACCTGCTTAGGTTTGGATAGTACAAGTGAACATAGTCATTTGCTTAAATTTCTGACTTGTGTTGGTCAAGGTAGGCTGAATATTATGGCCTCCCAAAGATATCCTAAGCCCCAGAACCTGTGACTGTACCTTACACAGCAAAAAGGGACTTTGTACATTGATTACATTAAAGACCTTGAAATGGGTAGATTATCCTGGATTGTCTAGGTAGATCCAATGTAATCAAAAGGGGTCTTACAGGAGGGAGGCAGGAAGTCAGAGTCAGAGGAAGAGAAGAGATAAGGGAGGCAGAGATTGCAGGGATACTGCCATGAGTCAACGAATTCTAGTAGACCTGGAAACTGGAAAACTCAAGAAAACCAAGTCTCCTCCAGAGTATGTCAAAGGAAGCTGTCCTGGTGACACCTTAACTATAGTTCCATAAGACTAATTTCAGACTTCTGACTTCCAGAGCAATACAACAACAAATTTGTGGTTTTCGAAGTTACTAGTTTGTGGTAGTTCATTATAGCAGCCATAGAATATTAATGCGCTTGAAAAAGGTGGAAAAATCAAACTTATACTTAAGCCATAGTTATACGTTAGTTGTTTCTGAGAAGCTCAGAGACCTGGATTCTAGTTACAGCCTTGAGAAGTCTCCTCTCTAGATCATAGTTTCTTCATCCTTAAGGTTCCCTTCTTGCCCTAAAGTTCTATTCCTCCTTAAGCATTTAAGCATTTGTTTACCATCATTAGATACGTCATTGTTATGACATGGATAACGATGGGTAAGGCTGGTGAGTAGATTTGAGTTTGTTTTGGAAACTGGCAACACTATTGTTAGCATTTTCCTTTTTGGGGTGTGTGCCTGCATGTGTCTGTTCTCATGCAGAGGATCCTGGAGCATTGCAGTGAGTCTGGAGGCAAGTGAAGACATGCACAGGTTAGAAGCCATTAGAACTATGACAAATGGATGGCAAGATGCACCTGAGACGGGGCAGACAAGCCTCACAGAGCCCCCATAGTAATCTGAGATCTTTCTAAAAGGATGTTCTAGAAGACCCCCCCTACTCCAAATCGATGCAAAGCTTTACACTTACAGAACGGGAGGTTTGAGGTTATACTCGCGCATTAAGGCTCTGAAGTGGAACAACCCAGGTGTCCACATTCATCTGCCCACTAGACCCACAGAGCCTGCCCAGAAGACAGATCAGGCCTCATTCAGTCTTTTTCACCTCCCATAATATCTGCTCTGTGGCCTACAGAAGGGACACAGTAAGTGTTGCTGAAGAAAACAATTTGAAACGGTAATAGTGACAGTTATCACTTAATACCATAGTGTACACGTTTAATAACTTGGTATGTGGGCATTTTGGGGTTTTATTACATACATTCTTCCCTCTACATATAAGCACAAGAGCCACGATAAATATACTTTACTGTGTGAGTTTGAGTAGATAAAAGATAAATATATACATGTTTTCAAATTGGTATTGTGGCTGTAAGTTATCGGAGCTACATTTAAAAATGTACCCAAAAGAATCACCTTTAGGAACAAACTACTGTAGAATTTAGTATTCACACCCAAAGTAAGCTGTTTTTATCTGGGAATGACATGAGAGATACCTTTGTTTTCCAGAGTACACTTGAAGCACAAGTGATGACTGAGACACGTCAGGTGGTCATAGTTATAACTTGTTATCTCAGCGTGTGGAAAGTTTGTAAAATTTTACAAACAGTTTGGGAACTGTTTTTACCCAGATTCGGTTCGATAATCAAAAACGGTATCAAGGAACAGCAAGGCGAACAAAACAGCCTAGCACAGTGAAAAAGGAAAAAAAAAATCCCAGCCTTGATTTACCACACTCTCGGGTTCCTGCCATGGCTCTAGTACCAATCAGTAGACTGACCTTGGACAAGTCACTTAACCTCATGAGTCTATTTCCTTGTCCATTAAATGGGGAAAATAATATATACTTGTCTGATGGTGGTGAGAAATAGGGGTGATGGCTGACCCATTCAGGCACTCATCTTGTCCACACCTGACCTCAGAGGATACAACACCCAGCTGAGAAAATGCCAGGGCCATTCTGAACTGACCACGATCCAAGACAGAGCTCATTAATTCCTGCTCTAGAAACTTCTCCTTTCAGCCCCACCTTGGCCAGGTGTGGACCAGGAAGTGGCACATGGGAGTACCTGTCCAGGCCCATGGTAGGCTCTGGAACTCTTCTTCCCCTTCTCAATCCCTTATTGCGTTGAGGCCCAAGGGTTTGTCTACAGTTTTGCCTTCTTTCCTCTCGTCCTTCTTGGTATCTTTGTTTTTCTCTCCTTCTGTCGCCATAAATGGGTGTATGGGTATTAACCTCACCCAGGTATACAATCCTGGGAAGGTAACGGCGCGACTTGCTCATGATTTTTCTCTTCTACAGCAAGTTTTCTCTTCTATAGTAAGTTTCTCTGCACAGATAAAGAGCTCAGTTAATATTTGGTGAAAATTTATGTAGAATTGAAGGCCTCACCTACAAAACCCTGAGATACACCTTTGTGCAACTTGTTTCCTGGGCTTCGTGAACTCTTAATTCATGCCATGTGGACTGGTGCCTGGGAGCTCCCAAGGGATGAGAGTAGAAAAGCAACCAAGCTGTTGTATCTTTGACCTGGCAAGGAAGCTGTATGTGAGCCTTTCCCTAGGGGGTTGGAGGACAGCAAAGAGGGCCTTTTACTCCCCAGAGCAGAGCCCTTCCGAAAGGAAGGCTATGCCAACAGTCCGGCACATGGGACCCTGTTATGCCGCTGTCTCCAGGAAGGAACTCTGGTTAGCTGGGAACAGGGTGAGAGGGAGACTTTTCAGTGTACACTTGTGTTCTTTTTGAAAATCAAAAAGATAAAGGGAATGAATATCTTTTAAAACCAAGTTTCGTAAAAGCCAGTTTACAATCCAAGGAGACTCATAGAAGCACAGGTGGGCTTTGGTTGCACCATCTTGAGTAGAGCAGGTCTCTTTGCACACATGTGGTGGGGTGACTTCTGGATCATGCCAAACTGGAAAGTTTGGTTTAGGCCTGGAGGGTTGTTGGTCCCCTGCACGCTAAGAACTGAAAGCCACTCGCCCAGGCCAGCCTCCTGACACCTCACTGTTGCCTGACTCAACGTGCGTTTGTCCTGGGGTGAGGGACCTCCACTCCAACCCCATTCCTGACGCTACCTTCCTGGGGGCTGAAAGAGCCTGAGAAAAGCACCATCCATCATCAACTCACGTCCTTGTCCTCAGCCCTGCTTTCAGAGAACTTGCTGGTAGAAACATGGGAGCTAACAGTGCCTTCTTTAAGAGTTAAATTAAAAGTGAGTGGGTGAGTGTGTAAACCCTGTGCTGCCCCTGGGCTTGGAATGCTGAATACTGACTGTTTTTTTTCCACTCTCAGTTCCCACTGAATATGGTCATGTCATATGTAAAACCTGATAAGATGGGGGAGACCTGAGCCAGGAGTCATTTTATGAATGGCTTGAATTGAAAGGAAAGGCGCTAACTGCTGCCCAGACACATCTATGCATTGTGTTGGCGGGCTCCAGGACCAGATAAACGTTCAAAGGGAGGGAAGCCCCATAAGCCCAGACTTGGCTTCGGGGCTGACGTGCTGCCTAGGTGGCGGGAATGTTGGGGCAGATAGCGTTTCATAGCTCACCTATAAGTTTAAAGCAAAGTAAGGCAGGAAGTCAGAGAGAGACCCATTCATACCCCCTTGATTATTTACTCAACATGATGCTGAAAGACATTTGTGTTTTTGGAAGTTCTGTTCCCTGGCAGTGAAATAAAACCTCCTTTCTAGGCTAGAAAGATTGATGTCCAACTACATTAAAGGACTATGTGAGTAAAAGGAGACTCTGTATCCCCAAATGAACACAAGAACTTCCACTGTTCTTATGTAACCGTGGTGCGAAGTGTGTTATCAAACCAGAAATTTGCAATGCAAAAATAAATTGTTCTAATAAGACGGAAGCACAGAAATATTCCCACTTGTCATGGTTTGGAAATTGCTATATGAGGACGATGTTTTTATTTATTAGTCACAAGACGAGAAGAAGATGAGAGAGAGGAGGTGTTGTTATCTTTTAACTTCACTGAAGACTGTGATTCAGGCTTGTTTTAATTTTTCTCTTTTTAAGTCCATCATTTTTTGATGCTCTATGGTAAAGGCACATCATACCAGTGGTTAAATGTTGAGTGTCTTCTCAATGAATTTTGCTTACTTGTTCGCAAAACTTTCTATGATATCATTTATAATCCAGGAGGAAATTTCTTAATTTTTGTCTTTTAATCTATTTATATGTATATTCGATCCGGGGTTCTCAAACCTGGCTGCATATTAGAATCACCAGGGTGGTGTTTAAAAATCCCATTGTCCCCGCTGCACGCTTTGCCCCAGAACAATTAAATCATAATCTCGGGGGTGGACCCAGTCATAGGGGCCTGCCCAAGGTGATCCTCACGTGCAGCCAAGATTGAGAAGACTGGACAGGAACCACACTTCTCAGCCGCGATGTGCACACAACCCTGGGGGCGGGGCGTTGCGCACACTCTGATTCAGCAGCTCTGGGGTCGGCTCTGACATTCTCCTCTAGCAAGCGCCTGGGCAGTGCCCACACTGCTGGTCGGTGGGCCACACTTTGAACAGCAAGAAAACCTATAGCTAGACACTACTTGTAGACACCGTGATTATAAAATGCTACACAGGTTCTCGCTTGTCCCTTGACTGCTGTCCCCTGCTTTGTCAACAAAGAGCAGAGCTGCTGGAGTTCTTGATCTTCCTTTTCCTGTAAGGGTGTTGTTGCTGCTGTTATTATTATTTGCAAACCCCAAAGGAAAAGCCCCTCTTTCTCACACGTTATCTGATGGTGTTGTTTTCCTTGAGAACACCAGTCACCCCTGAGGTGGAGATTAGGGTCCTTCCCCCTTGGCTGGGTGGCACCCTGTGTTCTCTGCCCTGGCGGCTGGCCCAGTTGTGGGAACACTCCCCAGGCAGTCCAGGGAACCCTGGTCTCGTGCTTCATCTGATGGGGAAGAGAGATTTTAGTAAACACTGCGTGGGAAGAGGAATGAAATGGGCAGAGAATGAGGTTAAGGAATGGGTGTGTGAAACGCCAGGTTGAGGGAGGCCAGGGTGCCTGGGAGCAGCATTCCAACACCCACCTCTCTAACAGCTGGTGGGAGAAGGTGCTCACCTGCCAAGGGAGTCCGGCTGTGCAGAGCATCAGGATGCTTGTGCCCACGAGGGTGACAGAGCTCTGGCCACTCTGGCATAGCTCTGGGTGCACAGCCTGTCTGAGCCTCACTCTGAGGCCTGGGTGTGGAATGAAGGGCAGCTCCGGCCCATGCCTCCCATTCTGGGTGCTTCCCAGAAGGTCCCCATCCTGTCTCCTGGGCCAGAAAAGATCATCTTGCTGTGTGCTCCCCTCGCCCTCTCAGCTCCTAGAAAGGTCTGATTCAAGGCCAAGACTCCTAAGTTAATTTACCTGGATTTTTTGACCCTCATTGGACCAAGGAAATCATAGAATTGGGCTGCACATTCTGCAGTAGGCCCTCTCTGTGTAGAGTGGGTGGATTCGGTAGATCTGCCACCCAAGGCTGAGTGAGCTAAAAGAAACTCACATAAAAACTGGCTCAAACTCTCTTGTCCTACATTGTTGCTCTCCAGCCAAGTCAGACCTAACCTGCCAACTCCCACTCCCACCCCCACCATCTGTATTTTTGCATACACGTTCCACGTTGGGGGCACTAATTCCACATATTTGCTGTGCCTTTCAAGATCCCACATTCAAGCTCACCTGCAACAATTTTTCTCAGATTAAACTGGCCACATTTAAACAGTCACCACTTATTCTTCACTCCTTCAGCATCTAAGCATACCATTAATAATAGACATAACGTGAATTTCTGTGGGATTCCACCCTCCTTCAAGGGCTGTCCCATCTACCATCTCACTTTTGATAGAATGGGAATTTCAATAGGGAAGGAACTGTGGCTAGATAAGGGGAACCCATTTTAAAGAATAGTAAGCTGAGACCCAGGGAAGGGAGTAACTTGGCCAAAGTCATCAAGAGTGGGTGTCCCAGCCACCACTAGGACCCAAGCTGCCAAGTCAGAGTGTCTTGTTGCCATCCTGCCAGCCCTGGTGTGCCCTTGCTGCCTCCAGTGCATGCTATTGCAGCAGGCCAGCGTGGCGAGGGGCCCTGGAAGGTCCTATCAGGGCCGGTCAATACTAAGCCGAGAGCATTACAAGAAACGAGAAGTGGCAATCGTCGTCCACAGGAGTTCCATGAAACTTTACTGCCCAGCGGCCAAAGGAGATTTGAATAAATGGGAAAGCACAGCATATCTGGGACCAGGGAAACTTCATCTGCAAATGGTCCCGTTATCTGTAGGCTAATTTATAGTGTCACTCTCCAAAAGATTTGGGAATCAGGAGAGAACTTAAAAATGATTCTAAAGTTCATCTGGAAACATTAAACAGATGAGAATAAATTTTTTTTTTTAATGAAGGGCAGGGCAAGGGAGAATAACAAGTTTGTATTACTGGATATTAAGCCTTATGACAAGATTATAATTAATACAATGTTTTGGTACTGATATAGAAATAGACAGAATCTAAATGGAACTAGATAGCAACACCACAAAATAAGTACTCAGTGTATGATAGAGATACCATTTCAAATAAATTAGGAAAATGATGAACTTTTCAAAAAATGGTGTTGGAATCATTGGTTGGCTATTTAGAGAATAATAAAGTAAACACTATACCTAAAATAAATTATGAGTGGTTTAGGATTAAATGTAAACAATAAAATAGAAGGGAACATAGGTAAGTAATTATAAAATCTTAAGGAAGGGAAGGCCTCTAACCATATCATTGAGGTGTGACTTCTGCATAAACAAAAGAAGACATAAACCACAGATTATTTTATACAGAGAGAGTTATTATTTGTTATTTAGCTCTTATTATTTTAAAGATCTCTTACGAATAAACAGTAAAGAACATGGGCAAACGGTATAAGCAGCTAGTTAACCAAGGTTGAAATACAAGTGCTAATAATCATATTAAAAAACAGTTGACATCATAAGTAATCAAGAAAATGCAAATTAATGTACCTCCATGAACTTGACAAAGAAGGAAAGGAAAGATAATATTCAGTATTAGGAAGGGAGTATTAGGAAGTTAAGAAGGAACAGTAATAACGCAAAATACAGCATTACTATAAATAGTATGTTAGACCTTGAATAACTCTAGACTTTGAGCTCACATTGGGGGCAGTAAATAGATTAAACTTGAAAATTTTAATCCAGTGTATGCCTTGTGGGCTTGTTAGGAAAATGTTTTTGAAAAACTGAAATAAGTGGATGAGTCCAGTGAGCCGAATGGGCAATTCCAAGACTCTGTGGACACTGGAGACTTGGTGGGAAGGAACATCACTGGGAGAATAGCCTTGTTCTGGAGTACATTAACTAGGGTTCTTTGATTGTAACTGGCTAACTTAAATAAAAGCAACCTTGTTGGAAGGCCGTTAGAAGCCCACTGAACCAGCAAGAAAGCTAGAAAATTGCACTTGGAAACGAGCAGCAGCCAAGGTGGCTCCAGGAACCTAGGAAACGGGAATTGCAGAAGCCGTTTCAGAACAGGAACTGTGCTGAACGTGCCACAGTGGTCACGTATTACCTCTTCATCTTCTCAAGATTCAAATTTTAGGGAGAGAGGACATAAGGCAGGGTGGGGCGCCTGACTGTGGCCGTAAACCGGTGTAAACCCGTGCTGGAAAGGTAATTCAAAAAGAACAGCTGGGTGCTGTTAGGAGGGGGAGAAATGTTTGCCAGGCAGCCCGGAACTGTTGAGCACAAGCTAAATAGGGATGTGGGTGTTTGGTTCAAGATGAAAAAGAGGAAATAGCAAAAGTAATATCATCATGAATCAATTTTGTGAATGGATGGTTTATCCAAGTGATTAATACTGCCTGGATCCTGATTACAAAGCAGCCATAAGGATAGAATGTTGTTTTACTGCAAATGTCAGATTGGTACATTTTCTGGAAATCTTAGCACGCCACAAATCGAACACCTAAAACATTCTTTACATACCTGTTGGCTGTGGTATTGCTCAGAGGCAGAGAAGGCAATAGGGACACCTTCCTGAATGCAGCGGTCTCGGTAACAGGTTCGTATCTATATGTGGCATTTTAAAGTTTGTAATAGTGAAAGAGAGAAACGCTAGGCATAGTTCCACTTCAGCAAAGCAAAATCTACAAAAATTCAGAGGAAATCCAGATGTGATTCCACGAGTAAGATTCTGAAAAGGAATATGGCCTGGGGAGGTTGGAAAGCTATGAGTTCGGTTTCCAACTTCTAGTCGGAAGGTGCATGAGAAAGGCAAAGAATAAACATTTAAAGAAGACCCGAGTACATCTGCAGAGGGAGCTCTCTGGGGTGCGATTTAGTCAGCTGTGCAGAGAAGATCAGAAGAAAGACATGTCCCAAAAGGCAGGACAACCACACTGAATGGCACTTTGCTGGGTGAGCAAGCATGCCGGTGCCGCCCTGGGAGCAGGTGTGCTCTGCAGGCTGCCAGGTGTTTAGAGAATGTCAGGAAGATTGAAGCACAGAAGATGCTGAGGATGGCCCACCTGGCTACTGACCACATACACAAAAAAGAGCTTTTTGAAACTATATTTGAGAATAGACAAGGAAAAAAGGAAAGAATACGTTCATTTCTTGGGACAGACGGGATAACATTAGTGCAGAACCAGGAAAAGACTGTTACTGTAATTTCACTTTTATATTTTCTGTCAAGAAGGATCTTCAAACTGGAGGAAATAAAACAAACATAATATAATAAGAAACAGAAGGACAAGCAAGGATCCTAGTAAAAAATCACCTAATGCCATAAATGAATTTATTTTCAAGGGTGCAGATGAATTACAACTCTGTATTCTAAGGAAACTTGTAGCAAAACAAAAACAAAAATAAAAAAACAACCACCTTCCCATCCTTGCTGGTAATTCTTAAGCAGTAGTAGCAAATATAAACAATGCTCAGAGTAGAAAAAGAAAAATAAGTTTCTGACTTTAAATGAGTAAAAAACACCTGGAGATTCTTTAGACTATAGATGATAAAACTTGATGATACTCCCAGGAAAACTCTAGAACAAATTATTACAGCAGATTGAGAATGAATACTTGGGCCCCTGAATGAATTCACCAAAATGAATCACAGCAGACTGTGTTTCTTTTTAAGTGTTATAGGACTGATAAGGGAAATGCTGCCAGGGTAATGCTATCGATCTAATACAATGTGATTTCAGGAAGGCACATGACAAAGTATTCAGTAAAACCAAATGAAGAAATATGAGTTAAAAGATGGCTGGTCAGGGAGAACAACAGTAACCTTAAATGAATGACCTCTAGGTATACCCTATCCAGGTTTACCTGTGAGCTTTTGGAAAGGGCAGGGAGGTTTTAACCAGGGCATCCCCAGAAAATGTTCACTGATGTATTCATGTGGACCTGGGAGGGGGCCTGTAGGGTGCCCAGGTGGGAATTGTCCTCCTTTCCTCTTGAGAGTTTTATAAGCAAATTGAAGAAAGGCATATAAAGCAGATTCATCAAACGTAGAGGTGATACGAAGCCCAGAATTGACAGCTGAAGTGTTGCTGAAGGATAGAATGCTCAAAAGGAAGGAAAATAAAGTATTGAGCTAGAATGACGGATTGAAGCCAACCAACCAGATTAAACTGAACAATGACACATTTAATGGTATTTAGGTTAAGAATAATGAAGTTTAATTAGGAAGGATAGAAGGCGAAGTTTGACAGCAGTTTATGTGGAGAAAAGCTAGAGGCCGAAGTTGACCGCAAACTTACATACTCCAACAGCTTTCCAAAACTGCTAGGAAAACTGATGGAGAATTAAGTTGCAGTGGTGTAGACATCAGGTTGTGGGCGATGGCATTCCTGCTGTACTCTGCCCCCATAGCCCAGGGCTTCAGAGTGAGGGCTCTGAGGTCACACTGCCTGTTTGGGGGTTTCTGTTCTGCCTCTTTCTAGTTCTGTGCCTTTGGGAAAGGCCCTAAATCTCTCTAAACTCGTATGCCTCATCTTAAAGGGGGTAGGATGATAGAACTATGTCATAGGAATTTTATAAGAATTAATTTAGATAGCACATGTAAAACTCTTTAGCACAGAGGCCAAAACATAAAGCATTAGGTAAACGTTTTTGTTACTGGTGTTGTCGTAACGCTCTAGTTGACTGTTTTAACAAGGTCACTAAAAAGAGCCAGAAACTGTCCTGAGGTAAAAAGTTTACAGACTTTCTTGCTTAAAGAGCTTTTATAAGAAGTAGGAGTGCATATGTGCTACTTGTTGCTGTATAACAAATTATTCCAAAATTTAGCAGCTTAAATTAATAAGTATTTGTGTCATATATTCTGAGAGTCAAGAATTCAGGAGCAGCTTAGCTGGAGGTTTGGTCCAGAGTCTCCCCTAGAGGTTGCTGTCAAGACGTCAACTGGGGCTGCAGCGTCATCTCTAGTCTCACTCACGTGACTTTTGGATGGAGGCCTCAGTTTCTTGCCTCGGGGACCTCTCCATTGAGTGTCCTGATGGCCTGGCAATGAGCCTCCCCCAGAGCGAGCAATCCAAGAGAGAGCAAACAAGACAAGAAGCTACAGTGCTTTTTGTGACCTGGCCTCTGAAGTCACATCCATCCATATTCTATCAGTCACACAGACCAACCCCGAGACAGTGTGGGAGGAGACTTCACAAGGCCATGGACACCAGGAAGTGGGGGTCACTGCAGCCACCTTGGAGGCGGGCTGTTACGGGGAGGTTATCATTGCAAAGACTCAGATTTGGTGGCCAAGTGCAGATACATGAAAGGACTATTGTATAGAAGAGGGAGACTTATTCTGTATGGCTTCTAAGAACAGAACTCAAG
Source organism: Mormoops blainvillei (assembly GCA_004026545.1). Taxonomy (NCBI): domain Eukaryota; kingdom Metazoa; phylum Chordata; class Mammalia; order Chiroptera; family Mormoopidae; genus Mormoops; species Mormoops blainvillei. The sequence continues at coordinate 119,028 of PVJD01002272.1, forward strand.
CCAGTCGGCAGAGATTGCTTTAGGGCTTCGTTTATACTATTTTACTTTTGATGGAAAAGAAGTGTTTCAGCAAAATATAAGGTCTTTATTCCTGAACCAGTCTGGCTTGGAGAAACTATTAAGAGGTAAAATGACCTTGATATTATTGGAATCCTGTAATGTTTCTCCTTTTAAGAACCAAGTTCTGGCATGGTTAGTTTACACTTAGCCTGTGGGGTTTAAACCAGGAATTCCCAGCTTTTTAGGAAGCAAAGTCTTTAGGTCATGGAAGGAGCAGGAATGTGGGCACTGAGTTTTCCATTTGGGAATCCTCGCAGGCCTTGGAGAGAGGGATGAGGATGCAGCTCCAGGGGATGTTGGCTAGGTAAGGCTTAGACCGTCACTGGGGTGGGGTGGGGGGGCAGTGGGGAGCCAGCCTACACTTGGAGCCTGTGAAAGGACTGCTGACACTTTGCCAGGGATTCCCACGTGGGAAAGTGAGAATGCACTCATGTTTGAAATAGCCAAGGAGAACCTTTTTAAGTGATTGGTGGATGTGGTGAGGTGCTGTTATATTGGTCACCTTGTATACATACAATGTAGAAAATGTCTAGAAGAGAATGAAGTTCTTCCAGGCACATGAAGGGAGACTTGGGCATACCACTTTTACTCCTTTCTCCCATCTACCCTTGGATACTCATTGAAATGAGTGACCAGTGGAGTACGGAACTATTTCTAGTCTTATATGAGTACCAGAAGGCCTGATGAATTTCTGCCACTGAATGTACAGATGGGATTCATCCTGCCCCAATGTGGCAACCGCTCCTTCAGGAGGTGGCGGGATTGTCATGAGGAGAAACAAACCAACATCCCAACCTTGGAAGGCCAGGGTGTGGGGATGAGGGCAGGCTATATGGCAGTGGGCCTAGGGGAGGCATAGCTGTCTCATAACAATGTCCCAGGAAAAGACACCAGTTGTCAGGGCTGCACTGAGTGATGAACTCAGTCAGCTCTTATTCCTGACATTGCATGCGTGTCTGCCAAACAAAGTAAGGAATAAAAAAACAGACAAACAAACAAAAACACCTTCTGGCCCAAAGGTTACAGATTCCTTGGCTACCTAAAGTCTCTATATTTAAACGTTTTCTTTTCTATCTCAGTCTGGGCCTAAAATATTGGACAGGGCCACACAGTCTCTGATGGAACCTACATAACTCCTCATCATACTTGACAAAGTAGGTTATCCCAGGCCTCCTGTCACGGACTTCTGCCTGGTCATTGATGAGAAAACTAAAGCTACTTTTACTATGTTCCTGTGTAAGTAACATGTTTTTATTTTCACCTGGATGATTATGAAACCTTTTCTTTGTAATGAAAACTTGTCAAGTTATACTGTAAGTTAATGCTCCTAGTCTTGTTTATTTTTCAATTTTATTTTTTCCTTTTTTTATTTATTCTATTAGTTTTCCCAATTTCTTTTTTTCCCCTTTCACCCCCCTCCACCCAGCCCACACTTCTCGCCCATAGTCAATTCCCTCTCTGTTGTCCATGTCCATAAGTCATTCATATATGTCTCATGTATGAGACATTCCTTGACTAGTCTCTTCCCCTTCCTTCTACCATTCCACCCCCCTCCTCCCTGCTACAGCAATCAATCTGTTCCATGTTTCCATGTCTCTGGTTCTGTTTTGCTCATTAATTTATTTTGTTCATTAGATTCCAGTTATAAGTGAGATCATGTGGTATTTGTCTCTCATTGACTGGCTTATTTCACTTAGCCAGTTCCACCCATGGTGTTGCAAAAGGTAGGACTTCCTTCTTTCTTTCTGCTGCGTAGCATTCCATTGTAAAAGTACCATGGCTTTTTAATCCACTCATCTACTGATGGACACTTGGGCTGTTTCCAACACTTAGCTATTATAAATAACACTGCTATGAACATAAGGGTGCATAAGGCCTTTGGAATTGGTGTTTCAGGATCCTTAGAGTATATTCCCAACAGTGGGATCACGGGGTCATAAGGCAATTCCATTTTTAATTTTTTGAGGAAATGCCATACTGTTTTCCACAGTGGTTGCACCAGTCTGTATTTCCATCAACAACGGATTAAGATTCCCTTTTTTCCACATCCTTGCCAGCACTCGTTGTTTATTGATTTATTAATGATAGCCATTCTGATCAGTGCGGGGTGATATCTTATTATGATTTTAATTTGCATTTCTCTGATGGCTGGTGATGTTGAGCATCTTTTCATATGTCTATGGGCCATCTGTATGTCCTCCTTGAAGAAATGTCTGTTTGGATCCTTTGCCTATTTTTTTAATGGGTTGTTTGTCTTCCTGGTGTTGATTGTATGAGTTCTTTATGCATTTTGGAAATTAGACCCTTGTCCAATGTATCATTGGCAAATATGTTCTCCCATACAGTCAGTACCCTTTTTCATTTTGATGACAGTTTCTTTGGCCATGCAGAAGCTTTGTAATTTGATATAGTTCCATTTGTTTATTTTTTCCTTTGTTTCCTTTGCCCTAGGAGATCTATTGGCAAAAATATTGCTACATGGGATGTCTAGAATTTTACTGCCTATGTTTTCCACTAGGATTTTTATGATATCACAACATATATTTAAGTCCTTTTTCCATTTTGAGTTTATTCTGGTGTATGGTTTAAGTTGGTGGTCAAGTTCCATTTTTTTGCATGTACCAGTCCAGTTCCCCAAACACCATTTATTGAAGAGGCTATTTTTACTCCATCGTAGGCTTCTGACCCCTTTGTGGAATATTAATTGACCATAGAGAGAGACATGGGTTTATTTCTGGGCTCTCTATTCTGTTCCATTGATCTACGTGTTATGTGTGTGTTCTTATGCCAGTCCAAGAAAGTCTTGATTACAGTGGCCTTGTAGTATACTTTAATATCAGGTATTGTGATCCCTCCAACTTTGTTCTTCTTTCTCAGAATTGCTGAGATTATTTGGGATCTTCTTTAGTTCCATATAAATTTTTGGAACATTTATTCTAGATCCGTGAAATATGCCATGGGTATTTTAATAGGAATTCAAAATATTGGCAAACTGGATCCAGCAATACATTAAACAGGTCATACACCACAATCAAGTGACATTTATCCTAGGGATGCAAAGATGGTATAACATATGCAAATCAATAAACATAATGTATCACATAAACAAAATGAAAGACAAAAATCACGTGATCATATCAAAAGATGCTGAAAAAGCATTTGACAAAATCCAGCACCCATTTATGATAAAAACACTCAGCAAAGTGGGAACAGAGGGAGCATACCTCAACATAATAAAGACCATATATGAGACACCTACTGCCAACATCATACTCAATGGGCAAAAACTAAAAACATTTCCCTTAAGATCAGGAACAAGACAAGTGTGCCTGCTGTCACCACTCTTATTCAACATAGTGCTGGAAGTCCTAGCCACAGCAATTAGATAAGAAAGAGAAATAAAAGTCATCCAAATGGAAAGGAAAAAGTAAAACTGTCATTCACAGATGACATGATAGTGTACATAGAAAACCCCATAATCTCCACCAAAAAAAACTACTCAACCCAACACAGGAATTTGGCAAAGTAGCAAGATACAAAATCAACATTCAGAAATCGATGGCATTCTTATACACCAACAATGAAGCATCAGAAGGAGAAACTAAGAAAAAGAAATCCTATTTACCATAGCAACAAGAAAGAAAAGTACCTATGAATAAATTTAAACAAGGATGTAAAAGACCTGTACTTAGAAGACTATAGGACACTGAAGAAAGAAATTGTGAAAGATACAAATAAGTGGAAGTATATGCCTTGTTCATGGATTGGAAGGATTAACATTATTAGAATGTGCATACTACCCAAAGCAATCTATAGATTCAGTGCTTTCAAGACTTAAGGACAAGTCTTTTTCAACTTAAGAAAGTTCTCTTTATTTCTTTGATAACAATGTCAACCTTAATTTGCTTTCTTTTCTTCTCTTGGCATTATTATCTGTATATTGGATCATTTAGTTCTGTTTTTCAGATTTCTTTTTTCTCATTTTTTTAAATTACATCTTATTATTTGTTACTATAGTTGTCCCAGTTATTTCCCCTTTGCTCCCCTCTACACAGCACCGCCCCCATAAACACACACATGTCCCCCTTTCTCATTATTTTTGTCTTTGTGTCCTTCTGAGTTCTGGGAGAAATTTCCCAAGTCATTTTTTCCTGTTTCACTGATTTGGTTTACTGTAATATCCAATCTGTTGCTCCTTGGTCCATCCAAAATTGGTTGCCATATTCTTTCATCTCCTTACAACTGCTTACTTACAGCTCCCTGCTGTCGTGTCGTAGATGCAATGTCAGCCTCAGTCTTAAAAACACAAATTAGGGATCATCCAACATCTCCCTCCATTTCTTCAGAGTAGGGAAAGTCATTGGAATTCCTCAAGAATGTTCTTTTATAATGAATCTTTTTATGTGGCCAACAATTCTGTGCATCATCATCATTACAAAGACAAGACAGTAACATGATTTATCTCAGTGCAGATTTAAATCTCGATTCCTAAAAGACCAGTCTTCTCTAAAATTATATTTCTATCTTTGAGTAAAACAATAAATAAAGTTGTTCAAACA